>VZRN01001754.1:1883521-1946657 GCA_013397935.1 Dasyornis broadbenti
GCCCGCCCGCGGGGCTCGGCGGCCGGCGACCACCGCGGGGCGGGGGGACAGAGGGAGGGAGCGGGGAGGGGCCGCCAGGGAAAAGGAAACCGGAGGGATGGAGCTGCTGCTGTTTCTCCCACCGTGGGCAGGAGGCTGCTGCGTTTCCCCGGGGTCGGGTGTCCCGGTGAGGTGTCCCTGCACTGGGGGTGGCTGTGGGGTGACGGAGCAGGAAGGTAGGCGTGGGCGCTGCTCGGCTGCGGCACAGCCGCTCTCTCTTTCAGGCCTTTAATCAGAGCAGGAGGTGCCGCCCCCACCAGGCTCTCGGTAATTCACGGCATAGGCGAAGCAGTGCCCCTGCCCTTGGTACCTGCGGTGGAGGCATGTGGGAGATGGGCAGCACAGGTAAGCGTTGCTGGAAGGGCAGGCGCAGCATCCACTTGGGAGCTGCCTTCCTGCACGCTGCCGTGCCCACGCCAGGCCTTGGCCTCTTCAGGAGCAAATTTCCTGTGGCGTGCTGAGCGTTCGTGCTTTTGCCGTCATGGCATGTGATTTTCAAGGTCTTTAAGTCACGGAAGCCGAAAGGAGACTTTTGTGTTCTTCCCACCCTCCACGGGCTATCAGTGTAATTTGAATTTTGTGAGTGAAGCACATCCTGCTTGGGCCTTGTGTTTGATGAAGGAGGTTGCAGTAGGGTAGCAAGGACAGGCGCTGAGAGACTGATAGGGGTGGTGGTGTGGGAAGCGGTGGTGTTGTGGTAGAGTCTGGGAGCAGGATGACCTGATGGCTGCTGAAGGTTGTTCTGTCCCATTCTGGCTGTCCTTGCCATGCCCAGGTTGTAGGATCACAGGATAACTGAGGCTTGATAACTCAGCATCCGTGAGTCCAGCTTCCTGCTCATACCAGAGACAGCTTTAAGATCAGATCATGCTGCTTTTGGCTTTTACCCAGTTTGGTCTTGAAAACCTACAAAGGTGAAGTGCACACAGCCTCTCTGGGCAGCACATCGGTGTCTCCTGCATATCTTCCACTGGCATTGGGACACTGGGGCTGCTTTTTTGGTCCCCTGAAGCAGTCTCTCCTCAGCCTCTCCACACAGGCAGGGTGCTCCAGCCCTGCCATTCCAGTGGTGCTTCCCTGAACTCCCTCTAGCTCACTAGTGACTTTCCTGCACTGGGAGGCTAATACCTGAATGCAGTATTTTCAGAAATGCTCTAATGAGAGCTTAGTAGAGGGATTCCTTCCCTGGATCTCCTGGGTCTGCCTCTGTTCTTACAGCCCAAGATGCTGGTGGCCACTTTGTTGCCAACATCTCCAAACTCCCATACTTGGCTTTTACCCAGCTGCCACTCAGACAGGCAGCGCCCAGTTTGCACTCAGGTTTCTTCATTCTTGTGTCCTTCATGACTCCTGACCTTCATTTCACCCTTCATCAAATTCTTCTGTTCCCTGCTCTCTGTACTGATTTCCTTGTGCAGTTTTACCAGTGCCCTGCCAGATGCCTACAGGCCTCTTTCCCCCTTACCTAACTGACCCAATATATTCTTTTTATCTCTGCATCAGCTCAGGCAACTTGGACCCATCTGGAGGTCATTCACTGTAAGAGGCCTATGGACACTAAAGAGAGCTTAACTCAGAAGAGCCAGTGGCTACAAGGAAGCTCCTGTTGAGCCTCTCGGCAGCATGCCCTGCACAGATGGAGCCGTTGGGAAATTGAGATGATAAATCTGTTTCTGTTGTGTATGCACAAGGCTGTGTCCTCCAAGCCCTGGAAGGGCCCAGACTCTAACAGATTTCTTGGGATGTAAAGAAAGCTTATTCAAAAACTTTCAGACTCTCAAGTCTCTGCTTGAACATCTAGAACCCATAGAAGAAAGCTAGCCAGTTGGGTTTTTTTTAATGTATTCCAAATAAAATGTAGGTATTTGAAATAGATTAATGTTTTTCATCTGTAATTTTTAATAAAAAGACCCTCATCTTGAGTTGGTGTATGCTGTGAAACCTTTTAGTTGAAATGGTTCAAGATTAGGGCAAAATTACAAGAAAATAAAACAAGGTTCTTGTAATGAGAGATGTCTGGTGACCTTTAGAATCTTTATTATCAGCTTCCCTTGCCAATCTAGTGATGCATATGCACAAATAAATAATTGTCTATGAACTGGACAGTGAATTGATTTTCATCAGTTCTTTTTTTCATTAAAGCTGTACTGCAATTTGATTTTATACATCAGAATAATTCTCTGAAGCTAACTGGACTATTTGTATGCATTGAAATATACTTATTTTAATCTCTGTGATTGTGATCTAACAGCTAGACCAGCTTCAAATTGTAACCTATGACACATTTTCACCAAATGATTTTGCTTAAAAAGAAGTTAGCTTTGGGGATGATGTGAGGAACACAATGAATCATGAGGATGCTGTCATCAGTTTTTATAATCCATTTTATTTAAAAGGAAAAACAAAACAAAGAATGAGTCGAAGGTCACTCATCGCAGAACCACAGCTACCTAGCCACACGAAACCTTACTGAGTTGTAGTTACTGAATTGTTATATGCAAGATTTAGAAGACTTGGAAAGGTGCTAGTATGAAATAACATACAGCAGTGCATTCTTTGGATACTCTCAGCTCCATGTTGGAAGTGTTGTTACTTCTAGAGGCACTTAAGATGTATCTCTTCAAGTAGACATGCTCGATAGAGTTTACTTATACATAAACCTGCTCACATTTAAGTGAGTGCCTTGAAGAACATTATAGATTTGTCTTTTAATAATGCACATGAGATATGGCAATGAGGGCATTTGACAGTGAAAGTTGCTTTGATATTTTAAGAGACCTTAGTAATCTGCAACACCTGTGGTCCTTGAAGATGTAGGAGTAATTAAACAAATGTTACCTACTTTCTGTCCCAACTAGAAAAATATTTGAAAAACTCCTGATGAGACTTAGAGTGTAGTTGTTTGTACAGGGTAAAAAATCACCAGCTCTCTGTGAAAATACCGAGTTAGTTTCAGATGAGCAGGTCACAGCTAATTAACTCAGCTGCCCTCATAGTTGTGCTGAAACAGCTATTCTGCTTTTCAAGTCTCAGCCATCTCACCCAGTGCTGGCTTTGTGTGGCACAGCACTGAGTTCTGCAGCTCTCTGTGGTTTCCAAAGGTCAGTACTTAGTATGGATTTTCCCCTTCCGTCCTGTTCTCATGGAGGACACATGACCATGAGCCAGCTACTCATAGAGAGCTGTGGTGGTATTTGACAAGCAGCTGGCAAGAAGTGCTTGTGTGTCTGCAGTGTCTGTCCAGGAACAACCCGTGAGACAGAAGAAGGAGTGAGGTAAAACACTGATTCAAATGTTTGATGAGCTACAGTTTGGTTATGTCCAGAAGAACAAGCTTTTCTCAATGTTATGGACTGCTTTTATATCTCTAGAATGGCCTGAGGATCTTGGGTGGGTGAGTGATAAACACAGTTCAGCTGTGCTAGTTATTCAGACTTCTTCCAAGACCATTCTTAAAATGAATTTGTGGGTGGGTTTGTTGTATTGCTGTTGTTACAAATTTGAGGTTGCGTGTGGACCCTCTGACCTTCAGAATTCAAAGGAACAGCAAACAAACGTCTACCATAATCTTCCTTTTGTGAAAGGAAAGCAAAATAGAGTTGTGTATGACTTTTGCAGAACACATGAGTTTAGGGAAAAAAGTGGTGGCAAACTTCAGATACTTACTTTTCATTGAAAGTGAATAGGCATTTTGTTCGTGCAATCTATGTGATTATGTTCAGTAGTTTCTGAATGAGCATACATCTCTGTATTCCTCAGAAAAAGCATATCACAGTTCAGTCTGAACAATGATCCAGTAAGATATCTAAGAGGCTTTCTGTTAAGTCTCCTGAAGATGAATTTGCATTGCCTGTGCAAAAGTGTGGAGGTGATTGTACTCTAAAAAAATGCTATAAGAGATGTCAGTGATATTTCAACATCAGTATAAAATAAGAAAAAGATAAGGCAGTGGGTAGATGTTTTCCACCACCATGACTGTAGCAATGCTTGATGTTACCGCTATCTTGGTTGCTTGTTATCACCTTTCTTCTGGTGTTTATCATCCGCAGAAGTCTGCAGGCACGGAGGATCCTATGCACTGCACTTTTACTGAAGCATATGAGAACAATCATGTTCCTTGTCTTTATGTTTGCAGGGATAAGTCTGAAAACATAAACTCAGTGTAAATTGGTGCAACAAGGTCTGTTGAACCAGTAACTCCAAGTGGTATGAACTCCCCCTGTGTCTCAAATAAGGCCCTGTCAGTACCTGGTCTGATTTAAGGCTATATTGAAGGAATTTTTTCCCCATGGGTGAGAGTGATGCTGGAAGGAGTTGGGTCTGTGAGCTGTTGGTTGAGGAGGGCTTTAGCTGTAGCACCACGTTGCTACCAGATGTATGGGCTTTGCTGATTGAGTTGTTTTGTGATGACTCATTGAAGTTAGAGTTTGAAAGGGAAGATTTTTGCCAATTCTGGTGTTAAGTGAAATGCAAGTAGCTGTCATTTTCCTCATGGGCTTTGAGAGCATTTCTTGCATTTGATTTCTTGTAAGTGCAAAACAGGATTTCTCAAGAGTTGTTACCATTAAAGACAAGTATGTTGCTGGCTGAGTGTTGATAATGAACTGGTTTTGCATCTCAGGAACTTAAAACTATGCCTAGAACCAATTAGCAACTCCAGACAGGCTCATTATCATTTATTTTAATAAATGAGAGATGATTTCTAACTCTTACTTGCAGCTGAAGTCCATTCTGAGATAGGGATGGGTTTTTTTGTGTACTGTGTATTGTGAAGATAAATAGCAGGTTTGCCTGCATATGGATTTGCAAAGTGAGGAGAATCTTTTTAATAGTCTCAGGGTTTGGGGCAGAAAATGATGAAAATAACATTGACTCAAAAAGACTTTAGAGCTTTGAATTTATAGCAGTTCATTTGTGAAGAGACACCATTGCCTCTAAAGAATTCGCCAATTGTTTTTGGTAGCAATCTTTGCCATGCACATTTCTCCTCCTGCATTCAGCAGAAACCATTTCTACTTGTCTCAGAGTGTGAGTCCTTCAGTCTTGAAAGTTTGATCTTTCAGGCATGTGCACCTCTCTTTATCCCAGTTCTGACTGTTCAATGAAATGCTTTTTTTATTGATGACAAAAATATTTGGGTTTAAGTATATTTTCCATTTGAGAATATAAAATATGATTGACACTCACCTGTTCATTGTATTGTAATTAAGGTTATATTGGTATTTAAAGGCTTCAGGAATTTGCAGTGTCATAGTACTAGCAGCTGTACAGATCGCGATGCTGTCCGTGTTGAAGAGATGGGGACCAGCTATTTAATTGTGCCTAAGCCAGGACTACTCTATTTTTAATAATGCCTGGTGGGTAATTTTACTAAACTCCTGGATGTGCAGTCGAGTGCTGAGATTCCTTGCTGAGAGATTGGGCACAGAGTGAGAATGTCTAAAGATGAGATGAGAAACTGCGGTGGAGACATGAGGCAAGATCTGTCAACTGGCGAAGAGTAAAGCTGAGCTCAGAACACGACTCTCTTGGGTCCCATCAAGCACTGCCTTCTCTGAAGAGAGATGGTAATGCTGTGTTGCCTTACCATGTGTTTGCTAGACAGTCTGAGTTGTACACGTAGTTCCTTAACTACAGGCTTTTTGCAGCAGAGGTGCAATTACAGAACCTGAATTTTGAGATTGAGGATGACCTGACAATGTCAAATTACACAATTCCTGTCTGTTGCATGATTGTGCTCCTGATAGGCTAACACCTGTCTCAAACATATTTTGTTTTATCTATTTCTAAGGTTTTATCATCTCCCTTCCTTTGCTAATTCTTTTACACCTCATGTACAATGGCAAGAACTGTGTTTGGAAAGGTCATAATACCTCTTTAATGACTCAGCAGATTGATTGTCCATGTCTTCTTTTCATTAATCTTTTCCTGATGACCTGCTTCACTGCTACTGGTTTTTCAGTGCTGAGCGTATCACCAGTGTAAAAAGAGACCTGATCCATACACTAAAAGGCTTTTGTTGACTCAGGAGTTGGACTCAGTGATCCTTGTGGGTCCCTTCCAACTCAGGATATTCTGTGTTTCCACAAAGCTTAGTCAAGGAAAACAAACAACAGGACTTCATTAGAAATGAAGGAAACAGTCCAGAGGTCACTGATATATAGAGGTGTTATGCACATGTGTAGTTGTAATACAGCACATGAAAAAGTCTTTTTATTTGTCCATAGGAAGCCCATTCCACCATGAGGAAGTGTTACAGGAAGGGAATGAAATGTTTGGTTTGTAGAGGTGTCTGGGATAACCCAGGGAAGTGAGAATACAGGAGAGACACTGTCAGAGTTAATTACCCCATCTTCATTTTTAACTGTTATAACATCTGCCTCTTTTATTGCCCCAGTAACTGGAAGTTAATTAAAAGAAAAAAATCAGTGAATGACAACAACAAAAAAATCAGTGGAACTTTTCAAGTATTTGCTTTTCCCATTCCTACCATCTGTAGTTACTTTTGCCAGAGAATGTTCTTACTCAGTAATTTTCCAGTGATTTCAAGGTAGCTCTTTTCTTTGTTTCTCTCTTGCTTCTCTGCTCCATGAATTCTTTTCCATTGCTTTCTAAACCCTGATATATTCAATGAAGAGAAAGTGTTAGCAGGTTTTGAGTCCATAACCCCTTCAAAGTGATTTTCTAGTACTTTTGTTAGCGCTGTACAAATGCTCCCACTTTACAGATCTGGCTTCTGTAGTCTTCTGGCCACGGATCCAGAATCATTGATACTGGGTCACCCAATGATTCAAATTTGATCTGGGTCAGGTATGGGTATGTGATCTTATTTCTGCTGATTTAGTAAAACAGGAGTTCATGGGGATTTTTTTCCTTTGTTCTGGGAAGACTGGCAACACCTGTTTAGAATAAAACAACATTTTTATCTAGATTTATTTACTGTGATGTAGAAACTATGTGTCCGTACAAAGAGTTACGCTCAAGACCTTTTTCACAGGCAAAAAAGCAGCACATTTTTATATAGCAAAGAATTTATTCTTAGTATAACTGAATTTTTGGAAGTCTAGTCATTATTAGTCCAGATGCAATTTTTACAGGAAAAGAATAATAATGTACTTAAAACTGTCATACATTCAGTTTTTGGTTTCTACCCCTCTTCTGGGTTGTTGATTTTATTCTGGTAGTAGTGGGTGTGAGAGCAAATTATCAGCATCTGGAGTCCTGTGCTGGGAGAAGTATAAGGCTCATTATGTTGATTTCTTTCTTTACTCTAGGATCCACCTGGGATCATTTTAGTATGTTTGGTAAAACAACTTTACACCTGTCTCTTTCTTCCTTGGTCTGAATTACTGAGCTGAACCACTGCCTCATTCATACCTTCTGCCTTTAGTGAAAGTAAAGTATTTGTGCTAGTTTTATTGCTGTGTTAATAAATCCTATTGTTGACTTCAGTTGATATCACTGCTCAACTGTCTTCTCAAAGAAGAAGATTGCACATTGTTAGTAGGACTACCCTCATGGACGGGTTCAGCTACATCTGCCCATGAAAGGGCTGGAGGCGGGGAATGAGTTGGTTACAGTTGTGAAGATTGAAGGGCCTGTGTGGCTGCTGTGGAGAGCAGGTGCTGAAGGTAAGGGCAGGTCACTGGGACCTGTAGTACCGGAGATGAAGTGCTGAAGGACAGCTGTCAAAATCAGTTGATTTAACCAGCAGATGGATACCTTTAACAAATCAAAACTGATCAACATCTCACTTGTAAGTAGAACCTCTCTGAGAAGAAATGAAAAATGTGGGATCTTCTGCTCATGTTTTACTCAAGCTGACTTTTGGAATAGACTGTTCTTGAAATTTCAGGCTGTGTCTTCCAGTCTGAGAATGGATATCTCACTCCCACACTGAAAACAAACCCCCACACCTTATGAGGGAGTACTTCCTAAGTCTTTTTCCTCAAAGGTGAAGCAACATGCTAACAGAGTAGCTGTTAAACACTGGAGTGTGAGAAGAAGGATATAGGGGGACTGTGCCAGCAGAGCAGTCTTGGGCCTTCACATATTCCCACCTGTTTGGGTACAGCTTCTGCTGATCACTGCTGCCTCCAGAACCATGGAGAGACAGAGTTCATCTTTTTTTTTTTTGCTAAAACATACTCTGATTCTAGATTCCACATTCTGATTCCATTTTCTGCTTCCACCTTGATTAAATAAAAATACAGGCATTCTACATGAGATTTTTCTCATCTGATTGGTTTGATACAGAGTTCTGGTAGTCTCTGGGTTGGTGGTTTTTCTTTTTTTTTTGTTTTTTGGTAGACAATAAGGAAGAATGAGTCATCTCAGTTGCTCCACGGTGACTCTTAAGTAGAGCCTACAGTGAGTAATTCAGATGTGACCACCTACACAGAACTCCCTCCCCATCATTGTGGTAAGGGCAAAGAGAGCATTGAATTTGGGTTGTTCTCAACTCCAAAAAAGGAAAGAGCTATTTCTTAGCTCACTGCATTCCTCTTTTAAACACGTTAACTAAATATATTTGCAACTGAGAAGAGAGCAGTGATTTGTAGACTGGATTTCTAAGCCCCATTTCTCCATGTATGTGTGTATATCTGTCTAATTTGTCCACTAATCATTTTTGTAACATTTCGACAGTTTTAGCCATGTTTGACGGAGGAGCGAAAATAGTAACTTGTGATAAGTTTTGCATTTAAGCAAAAATGGAGATAGGAAGGGAGGAAGAACAGCAGTTTTTCCTTTACAGAAAAAGTTTGTTTCATTTTCAACACTAAGGAATACTTAGATGAGGAGGGTGTCACAAATATGTGCAGATTGTTTTGGGCAAGGCTTCTCTCAAGTTGAAGAAATACATTATATTCTCTCATTCTTGCATTTCCTTCTTTCCATTTTCTTTCTCTGATGTCTGCAAAAGGCTGTGTTCAGTTAAAAACACAAAGCAGATGCAAACTACTCTGCCACAAGACACTGATCTTCAGGAAACGAGAGTAGGCTCTCATTCAGATTGCTCTATCTCCATTTGAAGCAGGTAACTAAAACCTCCCTATGCTCAGCAGAATCAATATACTGCACAAATAGTTCAGTAGAACAAAGATATGTGTCCACTCTGGGAAGGCTGAATTGTTGTCTAAATTCCACTGCCTGGGTTTCCATTGCTGAGTGAGAGCAGAGACACCCATGTTATCCACTAGCCAGAGGTGAACCATTCTGACCTCATTGATCCTACTCCTTTTTGAGTTATTTGGTTTTTCACATACACTGATTTCTGCTTGAGGAAGCAGGAGGAAGTGGCTGTGAGTGATCTTAGATTAGCCCTCATTTCAGATAAATGAAAACTGATGTACAGAAAATCCTCAGATGAGCTTGCATAGTTTGCGTTCCTCATTTCATTGTAAGGTGGAAGAATTTGAAAGACCTTTGTTTTCGACATGTACCCTAGAAGTTCTTCTTCATGTTGAGATGGAATTTCTTGTATTTTAGTTTATGGCTATTGCTCCTTATCCTATTGCTCAGCACTACCAAAATGAGTCTGGCAGCATCCTCTTGGCACCTACCTTGGAGATATTGATGAGATCCCTTCTCAGTTTTCTCACACAGGTGCTCTGTGTTTCTGAAAACATCCTGTGTTGTCTTAGGTTGAATTTCTGGAAATACAGCCTCTAAATTATTGAATAGTTGTCTGACTCGAGCCTTGAGATTTTGCTAGGGACCAATTTTGTGCAGGGGCTGAACTGTCAACGGAATAAAGTTGTTCCCAGTCTTTTTATTTGAGCTGAATGTGGCAGAGCACATGGCTGCGTAGTGTCTGTGAAAGCTTAGCAAGGTGTTACACCACCTCAGTTTTGCTAGGTGATACAAGACTCCAGCTTGGCTATATTTATACATCCTTTCCTTCTTCTTTTGATTTTTCCCAGGATGGAACAAGTAGTGTCATTGATTAGTAAATTGCTGGTATTTTTAATTCCTGTGGGTGTTAGGTTTATTGGGGTGAGGGGGTTGTGTGGTATGTGTTTTTTAAAGCCAATCAGAAAGTTTAACAAAATGTGTTACATTCTAACTAAGGTGTTTCTTAATAGGGATATAGGAAGGAAGCTAAAGAAAAACTGAGACAGCATGTGAACTGTGAGAAGTACACGTGCATTTGGTTAATCTATATACAACTGGTTCTTAGTACATAACTAGACATTGAGGCAGTGCCAGAATACAAATCATAAAAGAGAAGTTATATGTATCTTTTTATTCACTTCTTATTTCTGTCATAAGGTAAGTACTTACCAATATAATTTTTGGTTCTCTTTCTTGCCTTGATCAAGTTAATAGATTTTTCCTAAAAAATAAAAATTAACAACCAAAAGAAAGATTTGATATTCTGTGTTTCTGTTTCTTAAAATTTCTCCTTGCTCCCAAGTTCTGGACTAGTTTTTGCAACTTAGCGTGGGAGTGTCTGAATTTGCATCAAAATCTTGATAGTTTTTTACTTGTATGTCTTTCTTTGGCTTGATAAGCTTTTAAAGGCAGGGTGTCAATGTTTCTTTGGTAGATACAAATATTGATTAACTGCAAGGGTGATTTTGAATTGTATGTAGAATTTCCATCATGGCTTTTGTCTTCATGCAAAATACTTGTGGAGATAGTTAAGTGCTGCCAGCTCTCTTTC
Organism: Dasyornis broadbenti; assembly: GCA_013397935.1. Classification (NCBI taxonomy): domain Eukaryota; kingdom Metazoa; phylum Chordata; class Aves; order Passeriformes; family Dasyornithidae; genus Dasyornis; species Dasyornis broadbenti. The sequence goes on from VZRN01001754.1 coordinate 1,894,227, forward strand.
TCCTGTGTGGTGCAGTGGGAAATCCAAGTTTGCTGTGATGTAGCAGATAGAAGTACCACCCAGGTGTTTTAGTGCTTTGCCACTGGACATCCTGAGTCCTGGAATCAGCATTTTCTACAGGCAGGGCTAAAAGACAATGGGTGTTCTTGTAGCACCAGAAAACACTTGAAGTTGGATGCATAAGTTCCCTTTTTGTCAGAGCAGTCATGCAGCATGGAGATTCCCTTGGCTGAGGCGGATGCCTGGGCTGTCTGGGGGAGAAAGCTGCAGGTCAGGACGTGTGCTGGTTCATCATGGCCCAGGAGATCTCTTGCCAGATGTCTTGTCAATCAGTGATCTCCCTGATGGCTTTCTGTCTGGCCCTGTGCAGCACTGCTTCAGCTATCTGAAGTGTGAGGTGCTGGAATGTCTCTACCTCAGCCATATTTTTTTGACCTAGAAATAGTTTTCTCAGGGGGGCAAGATCTTCTTCGCTTCTACTTTAGTCCTGCCCTCTGTAGCATTTGATAGTTGAAAACAAAGACTCTAGCTTCTGAACAATACCAAAGATGCCAAAAAGGATGGCAGTAACCCAGCGTGTAGGAAGGCACAGAAAATAGCAGGTGGGAGCACTGTTCTAGCACTTATTTGTGTTGACAGTAAACAGGGTTGTGTTTTTGAACCTCTCTGCACCTTACAGTCTTAATTTATTTTCAATGCTAAGGGCCTGTGCTGGTGATTGGAGACCCCTGAGCTTTGGAGCACAGACCCAGATATGTGCACCATCTCTAGGAAGTCTGTCAAACCTTCCTCCTAAGGCCTAGGGCAGAGCCAGATGGACAGGGCTGCTTTTCCATTGTGTCTCACCTGGGGAAGGTGGGATGCCTGCCTTGCCCACTACTCCTGCCCAAACTCAATACTGCAAACAAAGTGCTCATGCTAGGGGTGGATTTTGCAATCCAAAACATTTCCATTAGGAACTGGAATCAGACCAAAATACTGGGTTATCAGCCTGTTTTCAGAAGGTGGTAACTAACTTAGGACTCTCTGGATATGGTCTGAAATTAAATGGTGGAACAGAGTCAAAATGTCAGTTCCCTGCAGAAGTCTAACAACTTCTTGAATTTTCTTTTTTCTTCTTTTCTCTTGTAGCTGAGCATCATCCCATACCAGCTGGGAGCTTGTTAGAGACCAAACTTTCCTTTTGTTCCTCTCATGAATACAGATCATTTTGTAGTTATCTTTCTTGTGCTGATCAGAGAATATTGGTTCAGGGGTCTGATAGCTCCTGTTCTTCCTGGTTTTTACCTTCTGGATTGTTGACTCATGAAAGTATGATACTCTGGGCTCCTTGCTGTTATTAATTACAGGATGCATATTTGTTTGTCTTTGGGCATTGCTCTTTATGCTTGGAATCTTGCAAATATTTTAAACAATCAGCCTATTGTTTAGCAAGTGCTCTACACACACTGTAGGCCTTTTGTAAATTTCAGTTTAAAAAAATAATAAAAGAATGACTAATGGAGCACAAACGGTGCTTGTGACACTGTAGTCCATTGTGTAACTACTGAGAGCAAAATTTGCATTCCTAGAAAAGCTTGTTCACGGTCAAAATATAGGACATTCTCTTTATGGCTCATGGGAAAAGATGTACTGTATATTCAGCTCAGGATGCTATGTGGAAGGATCAACTTTTTAAAAATGTCGGTTTCCTCCCTTGGAACATTGAAGTCAGACTGAGACTTGTCTTTGCTTGGCAACAGAAGTAACTTTCTCATTCAGGCAAGTGGCTTGGGGGGCTATTTTAGGTCTGTCACATACATGCACCATGATTTGCTTGCTAAAATGGCTTCTCTTTTAGACGATGTTAAACTCTGACATTGATGGCCCTTTTGTGAGAGTAATTTATTATATGCTGTAACATATTACATTATTATATAATAGAAATGTCTGCCTTCTCTGAATGCTAGAGGCAGCCTGGCAGTCAGTGTTTTTCTTTCCTTCAAAAGTGTAGTTGTTTATGGCTTTTAGTTTTTCCTCTCTGAGGTTGTTACAGGTCAAGCAGAGGTTAAAGTGGCATCTTTAAATGTTTAGAAAAATTGTGAGTTCCAATCAAGTCACCTGAAACTAATAAGTCTCCCTCCTGCATGTGCCTGAAAAGGCAGTACTGGGTAGTTTCCTGTGGCATTTGTTGTCTAGGCAGAATTAGCCTGTTTTGACTTTCTGTTTTGCTCTGAAGAATTAAGATCCAGTCACTGCTCACTGGAGACAGCACTACTTTGTCTGTCAGTGAAATTTCTTTGGGAAAGGGGTTGCCTGTTATAATGGGCACACGTGGTGCCAATCACTCTGGGACTTCTGTCCTGGTGTTAAAATGCTAAAACTTAATTTACAGCAGCAGAGCCCGTTCTGGCCCCATGGCAAGAGTGGAAGCCAGCACAGAACACCCAGCTCCTGCTGCAAGGCCCTGCTTCCGTCAGATGCCAACTGAGCTTTCAAGTGCTTGCCTGGAGAGGGGTGTATGAGGGATTTCTGAGGACCCTTAGGAGTAGATGTGTATACACAGATAAGGGCTATGGGGAGCACTTAGCCTTAGCACAGATCCACAGAGAGCTGCTGCAAATGGGAGAGTCTGATGTGGGCAACAGCTGGGTGTCCCAGGCAAGTTCAGCCAGCGCTGGCTGGGACAGAGTCGTATTCATGGAGAACAAGCACTGGTTTGTCTCCCCCTGCTCTGATGTGACCCAGGAGGTTTTTCAGTATTTCTTTTTTCTTGAAGAAACAGGAGTGTTGGAAGTATTGAAGAGGGAGTGTTGTCAGTCTGAGTTTGGGAAGTGAGCGAGGAGCGCTCAATACCTCTTCAGCATTATTCTTCTAAGAGAACTAACTGCCCAAGTGCTACAAGTGCTTCTATTCATGGCCCTGCTGTGCATTCAGATCGATTGGACCTTGCTCTCTTGGCATCTGAAGCTTCCAAATTAAATTGTATTTGCCACTCGATATCATTAATTTGCAGTTTTCACCTTGATTAATTTTTAAGAATGTACATAATGAGAAACTCTTTAAAAAACAGGAAGAGAGGAAATGGAAATTTGCCCTCTACAGTGTTTTTCTCATTTATGACCTCTGTGTCTGAAACTGTATTGCTCAGTGGTGCATTTTGTCACCTGTTTTCCATGTCAGTTCAGTGACTATTGAAACAAAATACTCTGTTTGATACAGAAGAAATGGTGTGAGTAGCTCATGCCAATTAGTGTCTGAGTAATGGGCACATCTTTGCAAGTAATGAAGCAGCTGCTTGTTGTACTGACAGGGAAAGAGTATTCATAAAGAAGGTGCTGGAAAAGTGGCTTTATCATCACTGACTACTGATTTTGATTGTGTTATTTATAGGAGTCAGCCAGATTAGTATTTTAAGACATTGGTACAAAAAATAGGTGTCCTCAAGACTTGTGCATGTACTGTAAATAAAATGGCCGTATTTTCCAGAGGTGTGTTTCCCTTCTGTTCCATCAATTTCTTGTAGAGTTCTGGATGTTAAATTCATATGTGTATTCCTGCTCCTGGATTTAGGAGAGGAACTTTAGGAATCAAAACTTACTCTTTCTTCTTTTTTATGGTCTCTGGTTTGTTTTTGTTTTATTTTGTTTTGGGTTTTGTTTGTTTGTTTTTTAAAGAGTATCTTATTTTGAAGCAAGACAAAACTCTCTTTTTTACTTTTCAGTCTGAACAAGTGTCACAGAACCATAGAATGGTTTGGGTTGGAAGGGACCTTAAAGATCATCTAGTTCCAACCCTCCTGCCATGGGCAGGGTCACCTTCCACTAGACCACGTTGTTCAAAGCCCCATCCAACCTGGCCTTGAACACTTCCAGGAATGCGTCATCCACAACTTCTCTGGCCATCCTGTGCCAGTGCCTTACCACCCTCATTGTACCAGTCCCTTTCTGCATAGGATTTACTTGTGTTTGGGAAGGTGTATGTAATTTATGTTCTTGCTGATCAGAAGTATAGTAGAAAGAATATATGTATATTTTATGATTTTGCAGAACAGAACAAGGCACATCTCTAAGAGCTTACTCAGAAATGACCATTCTCAGCAATTACATGCTGGGATGGTTCAGCCAGATCACACCTCTCATTAATTTTGTGACTTTTGTCTAAGGTTTTGCCAGAAGTTGTTGTCAAGTTTTAAGTGATACATGAAATTGGTTGTTGTGAATTTCTTCTTGAGTCACACAACCTAAGAGAAGAGGTTGTATTGCACGGTCATCCTTATGCCTGATGTTCACAGAAAGCTGTTCATAGAGATCTAGCAGGAGTATTTTCTTTCCTCTGGAGTGTGGAGACAGCAAAGTAAAATGCCCTGGGTTTGGAATATGAAGAATGTTGTATCAAATTCCCTACAACCGGGGTAAGGATACAGGTAGGAGAGCTCAGTCCTACAGAAATGATGCATTTGTCTGCATCAGGTTAAACCTTCAGGGCTTCACGGTTTGATTCTGGCAGTTCCTTTGCATCTTTGTGCTTATCTTCTACCTGACTTGGGTTTACTGTCATGCTCAAACCCTCACGAGGTCAAATCGCCCTCTACAGAAGCTGTACTTGTGCTTTCTACTTCCAGGGAAAACTTTTGCTTCTCTATGCTAGGAAAGAAAGAACTTCATAGTCAAACGCTTAGTGTAACAGTTGCCTAAACAAATGGCAACTGCGAGTTTTTGTTTCTCTTCCTGGGCTTTCTTATATGTCACATTTTTTACATTGTAGGGAAATTGCCTTGTATCGTTAATGGCAAATGCCATTTAATGATACTTTTTGAAGTGGCTTAAGACTTGTTTCAACCAAAATATTTCCCCTGCACATTCACAGTTTAACAGGTCATCTTTGTGCATCACAGACACTTCTGTTTGCAGCTTCTTTCCATCTTTGTTGACAGTTTAAGCTCAGCACACTGGCATACCTTCAGTTCTGCTACTGGTGCAGTAATACCTTTCAATTGCCTGAACAGGAACCGCCGGAGGGCATCTGTCTGAGTATGAATTATGTTTTTAAACCATCTGGCATATTGTGGGATAGTCCTAATAATAACAATGAACACTTTATCAGGAGTTGAGTCACTGTGCTCGGTTTCCAGTATAATTCTCTTATTAGTTGCATGTATGTGTTCCATATAGCCACAGGGTTACTACTGCGTGCAGATACGTGAGACCATTGTGCCGACAGCCCGCATTTGGACTCATTTATCATTCAAAATCTGCCTATAAAGGAAAACATTTAAATAATAAAAATAATTACCAAGATGAAAGACGCATATCAGTGTTAGTTGCATCCTAGACCTGTTTCCTGCTTCTGCAGGAAGGGAGGGGAGGAATGAGGAGAGGAGTAAATGGGGATGGCAGTCACAGGAGTAAGGTGTTTTCAACCTGTTGAAGGGGTCTTTTTTTGTACTTAACACAGACATCCATCAACAAGGACGATGTAGAGCTGCCTGAGCCTGAAGCATGGGGAAGAGAAATGCTCCAAGAGGTCCTTGGTCTTCCCTGGTGCCTCACAGGAACTCACTTATTTTTCTGTAGGCAGAGCTCAGAGTATTTTGTGAACCTGAGTATATGTTGTTGCCCAGAACCTTAAGAGGTTCAGAGATAATAGCATAATTTTGCATGTTTAAATAGTATTGAACCAGACCTTCAGCTAGCAATGAGTGGCACAGCTCTAGTGATTTTTAACTGAGGCTGAAATCTGTCCAAAGCTACCTGTGTTCTCAGATGTTTGTCAGGTGCCCCCGAACCCAGCACTTATATGTGCCCATCGTGCCCTGGCCATCCCTCAGGTCTGCTCTGTATTGCCTTACTGGTGAAACACAGCTGTTGTGGGGCTGTCCCTGTGAGAACAGAATGGCCTCAGTGGGGTCTCAGCACATTAAACTGATGCCAGACATACCCAACATGCTGCCAAAAGTACTGCACGAGACAGCTTTAACTTTACACTGGCAAAAGCTGGGATAATGTGCAGAAGCCATGACAGAAGCACGAGTAAATGATTTGCCGGAGATGATGCAGAAGGGCTGGTGGCAAAGCATGGAGGAAGCTCTGGTCTCCTCACTCTGAGTTTGTGTGCCAGTCCCAGGATGCTCTCCTGCTCTCCCCCACCCAAAGGCATATGAAACTGTGTGGTTTGAGGATCTTTGCTGTTGTATTGGCAGCAGAGGAGAGCTAAGATTGACTAAACCACTGAAACTAATAAACTTCTCATGTGCACGCAGGGACATCAGATTAATTAGTTTGCTAAGCAGCGGAGCTGGAGCTGTGCAGCTGCCTGACACTGATAAGAGGAGGGAGCTGCAAACCAGCAGCCTTTCTGCTGTCTGCTCCTTCCTTCCATCTCAGCTCCCTGTAAATGGCAGATGAGGAGGACAGAGGTAGTTGAGCCAAGCATATGCAACCTGTGCCTGCTGTGCCGAGCTGCATAATCCAGGAGTATTGTTCGCTGTGTGTGCAGGCATCGCTTCCCAAAAGCTCCCACTGCTGTCACTGGAGGGAGGCTTCACTGGTGGTTTCTGAGGGAGCACAGGAACATTGGTGCAGGGAGCTTTTGAAAATCCACTTCTAAACTGCAAATGCTTTCTTTCTTTAACAGCCTCTTGAAGCCAAGCACAATCAACAAACACAAAACACTTTCACAGCTCAGACATGCTGTGGATTATGGTTCTCCCCACTTTTCCTTTTTCCTTTTCTTTTTCCCCTGCATAATGCAGTTTGTACCTTTGTTTGGCAAAGTGAAATTAATTAACAATTTCATAAAATCTGGGTCTACAATGATTAGATAATTGCTGCTTGTGTATTAAGCAGTCACTGGGAAGGTATCTGGGCAGATGAGTTGCGTCAACAGAAAAACTGGTGAAATTTTGATACTTTGGTTAGCACTTTCCCTCCCTGGGAGCTGTTCAGAGCAGGTTAGGCAGACAGCTCTTGGGAGCTGTTTGGATGTAGTTTGTGCCCTAGCTTTGGGGCAGAGTGACTAGCACACTCCACTAAACCTGTCCAGCCTTTCCAGCTCCCTTTTCTGTCACTAAAGGATGTCAACTTTTTGATGCAAATGCTTCTATCAGTAGTTTACTGTGCTCAGTGATTTCGCAGTGGTCACTTGGTTAAATAAGCTGTACTGTGTGGCGCACAGGACCAGATCAGCTGCTGGTGTGCCCTAGCTTAGGTCCTTACACCTGTGCTAAAGGATTTGTAAACTCAGCAGGGTCGCTGACTTTTAAAATGCATTTAAATACACCAAAGTTTGTGTCCTGAAAGGGGAGGGAGCTAGAAGACATGGCTTCTGGAGACTTACCCTGAGCCTCTGGCTCCCCCGGCTGGAGCCAGTGTGGGAGAAGGCACGGTGGGGACAGGGGCAGGGCTGTCACCCAGCTATAAAGGCACCTACAGTATCTGCTTGCTCATTGATAACTTTAAGTACCTTAAAGTACGCTTAAAGTACCATCTCCTTACAGGTTGCTGTATAGTAAGGCTTTACTCTGTGGAATGATTAAATTAGGTGATTTTGGGTTTTTTTCTTATTTAACATACTTTTAAAAATCAAATTAATTAATCAAATTAATTAAACATGAGGGTGAACGCTTGGAAAACGAAGACTGACCATAAAGAAACCAGGCTGAAAGAAGTTTCAAGGGAACACATCAGGTGTCTGAGCTCGTTTAAGTAATGTAAAAATGTGGTTTAGTGCTAAGCCTAATTTAGCATGCCTGCAGGCTGCTGTGCGCAAAGTGTTCTCAGCCTTTCTCATCATCTCCAGATACAGATTCCTTCCCTCTGTGAGCTGCATCTGATGATTTATATGGCCATGTAATGAATCCAATCAGCCTTGTTACCCAACAGAAGACTCTCTTCATGTTTATTAATAGTTTACTGCCCCATCAGATCAGCAGATTGAACCGTGCATCCCATGATGCCCATCCAGCACAATGGAGGTGGCATCACTGTGCAATCTGGGTTGGGAGGAGAGGGGAATGTGAGCATCAGCAGCAGCAGCAACTTTATATCAATTTCGTTGTAATGTGAAACTCTACACAAGTTCAGTGCCTACATGAGGCTTTTCATTCACAAGAATGGGAGGTTTTGCAGATTCAGTTCTTGCTGTTTCAGTGTAAGATAATTTTCTGCCTGAACAGAGACTGTAGGGTGGCTGTGGCATGAGTTGTATGCACAAGTGCCACTGGCCATCCGGATTTATGTGAGTTTACCTGGCAATGCTTCACGAGTTGAGCACATTGGGAAGCTGAGTGATTAGCTACTGAACCTTGTATAACAAGTGCATTCAGTGGAATTGTGCTAACCGATTGGCACACCAGGGTCATTTATTTTAAATAATTTTTTACTGTTCATAATGGTTCCATTTTGAAGTTTCTACTTCGTAGGATGAAAGAGGTGCCAGTACTCTTTAATCCTTGAACAGACAGGACTAAATCCCAGCAAGAGCCTAATTTTTCTGTAGTCCTTTTTGTTTTTAACACTGCCTATGCAATACTTTGCCAAACTCTAAAGAATAGAAATAAAAATGGAACATTTTGGTCTTTTGATGGCTTTTTATCAGCAGCGAAACAATTTTCAGACAATTAACAAATCTCCCAGGCCCTTTAGCAGCTCAGATACAGCTATTTCTAGGTTGTCACTTGTCTAATTAATCTAAGTAGTAATGCTAATACTCCTGCTGGTATTCTGCTTTGGCCAAGGCTAAGCTTCCAAATCTGATAGCTGATCCTTAAGAGTGTCTTTACACCCAGCTAAAACCTTTCTGGGGTCAGTAAGAGTATGGGAATTAATTGGCACAGGTAGCGTTTATTGCTGTACTGTGACTTCAGGGAGTAATGTTGTGCTGCATGGGATCTTTCTTTACAGTCATCTGGGGTTTTAAAAGCCTTAGTATCAAAAGCTAATTTTAAGCAATTAGGGTTCTAGGAGAGGTTGCAGCATAAAAATGCTGTAAAATATAGTCTTATTTTAATTGCTTGCAGCTATATTAAGAAAACTGTACAGCAAAAGAAAATTGTTGCTTTGTTTTGTTATTTAGCGAATTGCACTTTGTATCACCAGAGAGGCATGCTAGGAGAGTCTTTTTAATTCTGCTCAGGTTTGTATGTATCCTTGAAGAAGAAAAGTTGTGTGTGATGAAAAGAGCTTTAATACTGAATTTCTTCCACCACTGTAAAGCTGCGGTTGGAGCTGTGCTGGCATGCATTCAGGAGTCTGTCTGTTTTCATCCCCTTGCAGCACGCTAATATCTCCCATCTGAAAGGCTGAAATGGAGGCCCTTAGTTTCTGTAATTTTGGATTTGATCCAGTATTAAGGAACTTCCCCGTCCAACCATCCAGGAGCCAGTCTGTCAGTCCCTCTCTCACCACCTGACCTGGGACTGAAGCCCCTTCGCTGCTAGAGCCCCCACATTCACAGACAGACCAGGTTTCCATACCTTCTCAATCCCAGGTTTCCCATAGCAGCGTCTTAGACATCCCAGTCCTTCAAATAATTTACTCATGGTGCAGTAACTAAATAACAAAATAGCAACTCGAGTTGGTGTCTCCAAGGAGGGACCCCAAACAAAGAAAACCCTGGGGTTTTATACCCTGACGGTATAAATGCAGGAAGGTCTGGGGGTCATTGGCTCCTGCTCTGTCTCTGAGTATCTGGTCACCTGGCTGTGCTACAGGTCCCCAGGCCCTTTGCTGTGCAAAGGGTTGGCAGTTCTGGCCTCTTGGCTTGGGCTCTCAGCACCCACAGCTCAACCTGCAGCTCAACTGCAGCTGCTCACCCAGCTTTGGGCACTGAGTGTGTTCCTCAGCACAAGCTGGTGGTTGCGTTAATGTTGACTCAGTCTGAGCTGAGATTTGGTAATGAATTGTGTACGCTTTGGTAATCCCTGGTAATGGCAAGTAGAACAGGTTCTCTTAAAGCACTGCTGAGGGCTGGATAATTGAGAATGGAAAGGGTGGGAATAGTAAAAAATGCTGTAAGCAAGTGGCTGGACTTGTCAGTTTTGAACCTTCTTGAGCAGAGTTTTGATACGCTCTGGTGTTTCTCTTTATAGTGCTTCCACTTCGCAGTCGGACCATTCCACTCACACCAAATCTGTTTCTGCTGTGTCATCTGACTCCATCTCCACCTCAGCTGACAACTTCTCTCCAGATCTAAGGGTATGTATGTTTTGTCTTAAAAAAGAAAAAAAAAAAAGTGACCTCCCTCAGAGAACATGTCTTGCTTCTGTGAGTTGGAGATGGTAACATAATGTCAGCTTTCAGTAATGGCAAAATTTATTTAGCCAAATCATTGAAAAGACCCAAAGTCAAACAGGTGAACTTGAACTTTAATCTCTACCATATGATGTCCTTCTTTATAAAGTTGTTTAATCTTCAAAAAGCTGACTCTACAATCCTCACTTGGAGATGAATTTTCAAAGCAATTCCACTTTCTTTCAGATGCTTTAAGTAAGTGAAATGCTCAACCTGTCAGCTGTGTGTACTTTTTCTTCCTGTTACATGTATATATATAAAGAGGTGTTCTGTCTTGAGAGCTTCTGCTTGTTTGTAAACACTGAGTCCTTGCAAGTACCTTCTTTCAGAGAAAGATTGCTATCTCCAAGCTGATAAAAATAATCTTCTGTCACAATTAATTGCTCTGACATAAAAAAGGTCCAAACAGGGCTCTTTTAAGTCTGCTCTTAGATTAGTTAATTATAAACTCAGACTTCTAGTTCTGTGTCACAGGAGTTTTAAAAGCTATTTGTATGTTTCTCTTATGAAACCAAGGGGTTTGCTGATGTGTCTTTGCTTTAAAAAATATGTCCCTGAGTATAAAACTGTTGGTACTGGTACATTCTAGTAACAACTTGAACATTTCTCAGCTGTGGTTGAGAATCTTTGTAAAATCTAAACACTGTAAAATTGCGTAAAAATCTCTGAATACAAAGCTAATTCCTTTGACAACCATGATGATTTTTCATCCTGTGAGTGTTGTCTCAGTCATCCATAATTAATAACAGAGAGTCCACCTGTTCGTAAGTGACAAGAATATGAATGTTTCTTTCTAAAGGCAGCTTATTAGCCAATTTTAAGCTAAGATTTGGACATTAATCAGTAGTTTATGTGCATTCTGTGATAGTTTGCACCTTTTGCCTATGGATACAAAAAGTAATCTTCTGAACATGGCTGGGTATGGGAATTTGTAATATGTTTGAAGTTTTTCCACTGTGAAGTTGGGGTATTCAGTTATTCCAACATACAGAAAACTTCATTTTTAGGCTGAGGCTAAGTGACTTATTGGTATGAATATGATTGCAAATTCTGCTACAGTTCTAACTGCATATTATATTATATTGTATTGTATTATATTATATATTTAAAAAGCTTGCTTTCTTATTTAATTTTTTACTGAAGTTTGCTTATGTGGGATTCCTTTTTCAGTTTTAATGCACAACTGAACTTGCCTTCTCACAGCTTTTGTGACACTTGAGGACTACCTTTAGAAGTAGAGGACAAGCCAATATTTCCTTTTTAGAATCAAAGTTCTCTTTCCCTTCCAGTGTTTTTCCTTTTAATGCTGATTGTGTCTTGTGGCTCTTTCCCTCCTTTTGTGTGAGCTGTAAGCTGTCTGGTCAGGGATTCCAACTTTCCTCAGCTTGTCTGGTTCCCCATTCAATAGGGCCTCTGTACCCACTAGCAATCAAAAACAGTGTCCACAGAGGAATGTTCACTTAGCTGCATGACACATTTTTTTCAAGCAGAAGATGCCTATGTATTCATGGAGGCCATTAGAAGCTTATAATTTCATGCTGTGCCATGGTTCCCGTAATTTGCAGAGTGATTTCTTCACAGCCTGCCTTTTTATTTCTAAGCAATCTAAAGTTCTGCCTTGGTTGGAACAAATGTTACTCCTCTTTGATTTTAGCATAGTGTTTCAGGAGAGATGGCGAAGCAGAGAATTACTTATTTACAATAAAGTCACTGCAGGCTAAGTGTGAGCACCTGCTTCTGCTGGCAAAATGCATCTTACTCTTCACCTGCATCAACTGTGAACACAATTCAGCACAAGCCTTCTGTGCTTCACCCAAAGCTTACTCTTGCAGAGGTGGTGTGAGTGGCTGCAATGCAGCTGTGCAGGTGTAAAGCTGGGTCATGCCTTTACACTTGAGTGGCTGCTTGTCAATGTTAGGCAGACCTAGAGAAAATGCATTCCCATGCTCCTACTTGTATTAGAGTGTAGGGAGAAAGGGACATTTCCACTACTACAGGTTGACTTAATTTTCCTACGGGAACTCATGCATTCATTATTTCAGTCTTCATTCCTGAATGTCTGATGCTGGAGAGCAGGCATGGGAGGTCAGATGAAGATCTGTTCTCTACCTGTGGACAACCTCTCGTTTTGGTATTGGCAGTGCAACTGCAGACCCACCATCTGTCCTCAAATCAATCACTGTCAGTGCTAGTGTGTTACTGTTTGCTCCCTGGGCTTCCTCTTGGAGCCTGGTGCCAGCTCCCAAAGGGAACTGTTATTATGAGTGGTGGTCAGCTAATGCCAGTTTCTCTCAGGTCTTAAGTTGAGGATGATGAATGTTTTTTCCCTGGGCTTCTCATTCTATGTCCATTTCCTTCAAATTGACATCTCTGTCACGTGACAGTTCTGCAAGTTTTGAAAGTCAGTCCTGTGAGAGATGTTTTTAAGGTCCTGATTGTTTTTGCTATTTTTTTGATCTTTCTGAGACATGGCCTTGCCTTGGATATTGCAGATGAGGCAATACCATTAACTGATCTAGTGGCACGAGCATATTCTCTGCTCTAGCTCTTTCTTTACATGCCTGAACGTCTTGTGCAGATTGATTGGCACAAGACAGCACGAGCTCCCAAGTCTTACTGAGATTTGAGCTAAGCATCTCATTGCTGTGGGACAAAAAGAGGTCCCACATTGTTACTGGAAGAATGTAAGAGAACAAGCCCTGAAGAGGGAACTGATGCATTTTGTGGAAACTCTGTGGTATGTGAGGCAAGTGCCTGGGATACACAGTGTTCTCACAGGAAGGTGTTGCATCAGTTAGCTTTAAGAAGCTGAAAATAAGCTTTTCAGGATTTTGACGTGGATATGCCAGTTATGGGATTGTGATCTTGTTGTGTGTTTAAATTTTTCCTGCTAGAGTGAATTGCTATGTGGATTCATCATCACTCCTACCTCTATTTGGTCTCTGCCTCTGTGTGTGCATTTGCTCAAATTTAGGAATTAAATTTCTGTGACGAAGGAAAAACACTTTGTGATAGCTACAATTAGCTCTCTTTTTTCTGTGGGGAATTTTTAGAAGAATAGTAGGCGTCCACCAGGAGGAGGGAACCAGGGGAAGGACACACCTAATTTCTTGCAGTCTGTGCCTGCAGTTTTCTTTGGAGTGCAATTAACACTCTGTGTGTGTGCATGCATGTGTGTAATGAGGTAAATGAGACAACCACTGGGGATTCCTACTGAATGCATGTGCAGTATTTTTCCTAAATCTTTCTCCAAAGTATTTAATAATAACCTTTATGAAGGTTTGGGTTTTGGGTTTTTTTTAATGTATATTGAGCATGTCAGTATCTGGAACTGAGATTAAATTGCCTTTCCAGTAGAAAGTTTACAGAATTTTCACTTCATAAACTAACTCTAAATAACTTTTGGCTGCTTCAGTTAGTTTCATAGGGAAAAAAAAGAAGGAAAAAAAAAAACAACAAACTAAAACCCCAACAGAAAAACAACAAAGCACTCTTTGGTTCTCCTTCCACCCCCTTCCTGATCTCCAGTCTGAAGCTGTTTAGAATTGATTTAGAGTATATTCTCTTGAAGGGATTTTGTAGCAAATACACTGCCATATGTTTTAACATAAGTTATAGATCAGGCAAGAACAAAATTGAAATAGTTGGAAGTGAAAATGGAGTTGGAAATCCACAGATACTTTGTAATTTGGGTTGAGATGTTAAAACACCTTAAAGCTAAAGGATTGGAGTGTATAAATAGCTGTTACAGATCTGGGAAGTTGGTGGTTAATAAAATACAGTGAGTTTCTTGCTCCTAAGTCCTGCAGATAGTATTTTCTCCTGTGCATATGAAGAGATGTGTCTATGCATTTTATAGTACGTAAGTCTTCTTGCTGATGCTCTTTTATCAGTAGGGATTTTCATTTTTAGGTAGCTGTTGCTTTATAGGATAATGCCTGAAGTTTACCATGTTCAAAGCTTTGGAGTAGCTCTTATAAAAGCATTGGATCCTGTTCATTTGCAATTGAGAAGCAATGGATATGGCCAGCAGAGCCTGCTGGTGCTTCCCTTAAGAACAGTACCTTTGCCTGATAATTTGTTAAGGCCCATTGAGTTTGCTTTTGCATTGTATACAGCAAAAGCTTAAACCAAAGGATGGAGATTCATATGTCGTTTTCTTTATATTGCTTCTTGCGTCTAGAAAGAAGGAAACTACAGGAGATCCATATGTCAACTGCTTAGCTGTGCAGCCTTCAGAAAAAGTGGTTCAAATCTTTGTTGTTAGCATTGCTGTTGTGACCACTAAACCATTCTCCCCTTTGAGGGCAACAGTAAGATCCACAATTCCTTGATACTCCTCTGAAGTCTTGACAAAATACTGTACAAGCGTATGACCCATCCTTCATGACTGTTCCATACGTAGTGATTTTCTTCTTTAATATATGAGGAATTGGTGGATTTACAATGAGTTTATACATGAGATGCAGGAGTATTATTGTAGCATTCCCAGGACTTGAAGGTTAGAAATAGGAAGAAACAGAGTGGCGTGTGTAACCTTAATTTGTTATCTATTGTGTGTATGGTAGAGAGTGAAGACAAGCCCGTGTGGTTTATTTTGTAAGTTACATAACTGGTGCATGACCAAAGGTATATGAAGGAGTGTTTTTCTTCCAACGGTAAATGGATACCGTTGCTGTCTCCTTAGGTTTCCTGGATTAAATCTGTTTGGGCAAGTCTGCATTCAAGCTAGCCAACCACAAATCCTTTGCACTCAATGGAAGGACATAGATCATTTATGATCTGATTTATCTCGACTTTAAAGATATGCCCATGCTAGGTGAGAATGTCATGGAGCTGAGCTAGAGAAGGCCTTGGTGCAGATGTTGGGAATATACTTTGAGGGGCAGCAAGTTATTTCTGTGGATCCCAGCTATAACTGGGCTCCACTAAAGGTGCAGTTTTGTCTCTTTTGAGAACCTAATGTGTTTCTCTTCTGACTGTGGAGAGAATGCAGAGTAATATCTCCAGATATAGACTTCTAAAATTGAGGTAAATCCTGTCCCTCAGGTGATGTTGGGCAGGATTAACTGAAATGCCAGTCACTGACTCTGCCACCTTTGTCTTGCTTTATTCTAGCTTTAGTGTAAAGTAGCTTAGAGTAGTTTTATGTAGAACATGTATATTGTTAGTAGAAAAACATATTGAAGAAAGATGTGATCCCCCCCCCACCTCCATCCTTTGCTGTAAATCACTAAAACTAGCCTCAGTGAGCTTTTCCATTACTATCTCCCTGCCAATGCAGGAAGTGTGTCAGGCTTTGGTTATGTGTAACACATGTTCAACAAGAGCTGGGTTTAGAGAGTGATATAACGTTTTAAACTCTAAGCGCTCATTTAAGCAATGTTTTTCAGTTTTGATTTTAAGGGACTTTTCAGTCAGTGAGTGATGCTAGCTTGGAAGCACTAAATCACGACAAAACCTCTGCTGAAGCTCCTCCATGGTAGTTGAAGACTTTCTGCCCTGCCAGTCGGCTCCATGATAATATATGGGGATAAATATTCCTGTTTCAGACTAGCCCCTGACCCTTTGCATGGGACTGCCTGTATGCAGACTAATTCATAGCAAATGCAAAGATGTCTCCTGTGCTGGGAGCTTTTGTTCCCAGTGCACTGGACTGTAACTGCTATTACGTTACAGACTGTTTTGCACAAGCCACCAGATGGTGAAGGTAATTGACCTGTGGTCACAAAACACTTGGCTAGATGTGAGGTGGTGATACAGCAGTGAAATTGAATAAACTGTTCATCTTTTTACTGTCACTGTGTGAAGACTTGACTGTACATTTCTTGTATCATTGCTGAGTTATGTTCTCACATGGAGGTGCACTTCATGTTTTTGTGGGTGTACAGGAGTAGAAGTTATGCAGGCAGAAGTGGCCCTTACCTGACCTGCCAGTAGTGTTTCCATAGGTCCCTTTGTACACAGGGATGAAGTCCAAGGGCCAAATCCAAGAACAGGCAGTGCTTTATGTTATCAAAGGTGTCAAACAGAGGCTCTTAAAGAGTAGCAGAAGATAAGTAAGGAAGTCTTACAGGAAAACGTATTTTAATTATCTTGAAATTCTGATTTTGACCGTATGAATTGCGTGTGTTTGCCTGTGGGAAATGGGCTTCCTTTCTTTGGAGCATTAAGCTGTTGATGAACAAAGGCACAAAGCGCTGGCTCTGGAGAATGAATGATGCTCTTGTCCATAAGCATGGTCATACCAGGACAGCCTTGTCAGTGACTGGAATTTAGCCCCTGCCATTGCCACATTTTTCGAGGACTCCAGTTTATAATAAATGCTGCATAGTTCATAAGAATTATAATTTTCATTTTAAAATATCCCAAGAGATCAAAGATCTTGGTCCTCTCCTTGCACCTCTCCCCAGTAAGTCCTTTTCTGCATCGCCCCCTTTCAAGGAAACAAACCCACAGAGTAGCCAACCTCTGGGTTGAACAATATTGATTTCATGCAAGTTAGATAGGGGGAAAAGCCAGATGCAGTCAGTTTTCTGTCTCTTTTACATGGAAATAATATTCCCTAAGTGCTCATCTAGTTAGAAAAGAGCAAAGACAGCAAATGTTGCTAATTTTTCTTATATAGAGGTACCTAAATACTTGAATATGGAGTAATGCGCAGTGAAAGAAATCTCTGGAAGCGTTTATGGTTGCCATCTATTAGGAATGGAAAACTAAGGAGAATAAGCAAATGGCCTTCATATGTTCTCAAAAATATTTTCATCTCTTCCTAATCAACTGCAATATTTTTCCTAGCTACGAAGTGCAAGAATTTTCTTTTTATTGAGTAAAACCAGGTAAGAGGTGGTTTCCCCTGCTGCCCCTGTTACAGTTTTGTAAATTGAAGGACAGATCAGGCAGGAATGAACAAGCATGGTATTTAAAGGGAGTACATGGATTTGTGATTGCTTGCAGTGCCTGCCAAGATTTGATTTTCTGTGGATGTTTTTGCACGGAATGAAACATCTTTTTTCCCCTCTGTATGATTATTTGCTCATTATAGACATATAATTACCTGTATCAAACTCAAAAGTGAAATTCATGGTAACGGAAGCAGTATTATGTGACTTATTTTAGTTGATAGGATTTATAACTGGTTTTGGTCAGAGTGCTTTTCTGTCATTTAAGACTGATGTTATGAACTTCACTGAACTAGTTTGACGGTTTAATTGAAACTTTTAATTCTTTTTTCATGTATATGTTGTTTCTAAACAAAATTCAGTAAAAATAAAAGATAGAGTCAGGCTAATGTGCTGTCCCAAGTTTTTGCACATTCCATGGAGAACAGAGGCTGGTTTGAGCCTCTGTGGTTTGAGACGTATGTGGAACCCTTGGCACTGTAGAAGGTTCTGTATTAAAAAATGTTGGACTTGTCTGAATAGATAATATCTGCAACCTTCTGTGCCAGGGAGCGTTGAGTCAATGACGACTTTCTGTCAGAGCCTAATGAGAGAATTGTCTTGAGGCACCAAGCCATACAAAGTTGAAGAGACAAGCCAGCCGTGGCTGAACGAGTGGCCCTCAACAATGTGTTCCTTTGAGCTTCTAAACCTTGCCTTGTAGCTGAACAGCGAGGGCCCAGGAGATTCACCAACCCAGAGAACCCAGAGAGGTTGTTCTTCGTCACTGGACGTTTGGGTCTGAGTGGAGAAGAACATTGTGGAAAAAACAAAGCAGAAAACCCCGAGGAAACACTGCATGGTGGCTGCTTCCTCCTGCAGAGGAGTCCCTTTATATTACTTCAGGGGCTGTATTTCTTTTTTAAAATACAGTAATCTTCAGCTGCTTTTTAAAGATTTTCAAGACAGTGGTAAGTAAGCAAGTGATTTCTCAAGCCCTTTTATCCGTTCTCAAAATATATATGGTAGGTGGAGATCACAGTTAGTGATTTTTTTTTTTTAGTTTTGTCAGGAAGGCATAGTTAAAAGGCAGTTGCAGTGTACTTTGTATGTTATTACTGTCTTTAGAGTAGTGTAATACGTGATCTGTTGTCAGAACATTTTTTGATAACGTAAGTACCTCTTGTGGTTTTTTTTAACCAAGCTAGGAGGCTGCCTTTGGCCAAGTGCTCTCATAGGAGCTGAATGGGCTTGATGTGGTCTTCAGATAGTATATTTGATTCTTTGTGTACTCTTCTGAAATGATCCATGTGTCCATAGTGTTTTGTCTTTTCCCCTTTGAACTTTTAATATCCCAAAAGAATAAGACATAAAACATTTCCCTGCAATTAATATCTTGCAGTTCTGAATGCCTCTAACATAGATTTTTCAAGCCATGTGGTCATAATCCTTACAATAGTCCCTGTGCCTCAGTCAGGCAGAGATATTTCTGTTCTTTCCCGTAGTCTTTCTGCTGTGGTATTCTTAATGATTCAAAAATAATCAACGAAGTCCATTTACTTGCTCGATTTGTTTTATTGCATTTCCAGTAGGATTGTTAGCACATAAATCTTCTCCAAGTACACTTGAAATAGCCATAAATGGCAGCTGAAATTCTCCTCAAAGTAGTGCAGTGTTTGCAGTCAAGTAAGCATGGCTTCTGTTCCATGGTCCTGCTAATTGAGCACCGAGAGAATAGAAGCACCTTAGCAGTAAAATGCTTGGAAAAATGTGCCGCTTTTCCTGTTGTTAGAAATGTTTCATTTAGAGAAGAAACGTATGCACCTGTGAAAAACTGTCCTAAAGAAGCACACTCATCTTGGTTCTGCACAGGTTTGTGTCAGTTCTGCAGCTTCTGTCAAGGTCAGCTGGACAAAATTACACCTCTGTGGGGATTTTTTTCTTGCATGAATGGAACAGCTTCTCTGTGTGCTTTGATTCAGACATTTTACACCATCATTGGAGTAATGATAAATGTTGATGCACCTGCCATAGTGCTGCTGTCCTTTGTTGGCTGACTGGTGGAAACAGCCATGAAAGAGGAAAGGGATGGCGTGGCAGGACAATTCAGAGGAAAGAATAGGTCAACATGGTTTGAGAACCCCAAAAGGCATTTAAAGCAGAGAAGCATTGGTTATGTAAGTGTATATGTTTTGCTATTAATTTTAAACAAAGTTAATAAATGAATCAAGTATGTAAAAGTGATCCTATGGCTAAGTCTCTGCAGGAAGGCTGACTTCCCTTATGTGATTCTTTGTGACAGCAGACAAGAGCCAGCCCTGACACAAAAGCTGTCTTTTATACCTCAGCTAAGACAACCTGTCCTACAAGCCTTGGAGGAGTCATGCCTTTTATAATGAAATTCATGCAGTATTTGTATCTGACTTGGCTTATTCCCTGCTGCCTCTCTGCACACAGCACGTTTGTACATCTCTGCAAAGCACAGGATATGACTGCTCAGTCATTTGGGGATGTCCAGGAGATTTGGTTTTGCAATGCTGACCACAAGGAAGGATCAGGGTTGGGATTTGCCCTTCCAGATCTGCACTGACATTCCTTTACCCTCGTTGTTAGCCTTCAGTGGGAAGAAGGGTACTTACCCTAAAGGTGCATGTCCTAGCTATCCTGCTTTCCACTGACTGGTGCAGAGTGCCTAGGGTAAGCAGTGCAGATGTAGATCTCCAGTTTTAGGCGAAATGGGTATTACTGCAGCTTACTGACTACCCTGCCTGCAAAGTGGCAAAAATGCTGTTTAAGGAGAGCATTTAATCGTTTTCCATTTCTTGAGATGAAGACATTAGAAAAGGAGTGAAAGAAAGTTTAGATATGTTAAGTACAACCAGAATATTCCCAGGTAGTCCTTTAAATGTGAAGTATCAGAGAGATATTTTCCTGTAGGAGATAAAACCTGTCACTTGGCTGTTGAGTTTCAATTCCATGCTTCACACATGAGTTGAAAAGATACATGTTTTTTAAACTCTGCTCATTTTCTCTGAATGTCCTTGTACACATACAGCATGCACATTCTTGTCTCTGTATCTGTTGCTGCTGATCAGAGCTTGTTCATGAGGTAGACGTAGATGTGTCAAATCTGTGGGTTCATGGGCTGCAGAAGCAAAGGGATTTTGTGTGTGTAATCTTTGTCTATACAGGCAGGTTATATATGTTTATGTCAAGGGACCAGTGAAGAGACCACCTTCCTGCTGTAGGAAACATAAAACAGGACTGTGTGTCACTGGAACAAAAGCAGTTCCCAGCTTGGAGAGCTTGTCTTCTCAGTAGATGGAGCAGACATGGTTTTGGGGAAAGGAGTAGTACAGGAGCAAGGTGTTCATGTTCACGCTGTCGGGTTGAACGTGTTGTACCAGTGCTGTGGCTTCATGCATAACAACTCTGTTCAAAATGTGCAAAGTGACTTGGAGTGTGTAGGAGGTTACCAAGGAGAGATTAACTCAGAGGAAAAAAAACATTACAAAAAGAGTACATTTTAATATTGTCTAAGCCAAAAAAGATTTCTTTTGCTCATTTTTATTGTGATTCAAGATAGAAGAATCTCTGCAGACTTGGGAAAACTCTTACACAACAATTTGGTAACACAAACCTGGCTCCCCATAAGTTGCATGAAACCAAACAATCTGACCTTTGTGGGTTTCAGGACTCAAATATTCAGGAGAAACTAAAAGAGAATAACTGGGAAATAGCTACAAGAGACCGTGGGTGCTCTCCTCATGCACCTTTATTATCAGGAGGCTTGTGCAGTGTCCACGGATAAAGTTACTCTCCCCTGGTTGGTCTGAGCTTGTCCCTCTCTCTCGCCTGGGCTTTACATGCCCTCACTCCTGCAGTCACACCCTAAGCTAGTCCTGGTAAAATGATCCTGGTTATAGAAAAATTTCCATTATAAAAGCTGTAAAATGGACATAAAGGGCATCTTGACTAGACACGGAAGCAATGGCAGCACTGGCAGGGTGGGTAGGAGGAGGCAGCCCTGGCTTGGCCTCAGCCAGCGCAGGATGGAGGTTGTCAGCCGGGCTGTGCAGCATCGCTGGTAGGCAAGTGCCTCACCAGGCAATACAGCAGGAAAATACAACAGCTGTTTTGTTCATGGGCAAAAAGCAAACCCTGAATTTAGAGTTTCATGTACCCTTTCAGGTCCTTCTGGAACAGTGTTTCGTGGTGCACAGACCTGTAAGACCCTGTGCATAGAGTTTGCTTGCAATCAATTCTGTATCACCCTGGGTTGGCTGTAGCTGCTCAGGATGGAGCTGCGTGCACAAATTGTGCAGGGACATCAGCCAGGAGAGGGATTTTTGTAGCAGCATGCTGGCTGCTGTGTTAGGAGGCAGTGTGAACAAGTGGTTGGAGAGACTTGCCAGAACTGTAGTACCCTGAATTGCAGCAGTCTTATCTTTTTAGCGGGACCTAAACCTCTTTCCCTTACCCCATACATGCAAGCAAAAGAGATTCATTTTGTTGCTCAGGCCTGGAGGTTGCCTCAACAAAGCAGCAGTTTCCCTGTCTTAGGTGCAGTATTGGGAGGGCATGAGAGAGCTCTGCACCTTCAGCCATGAGTGACCGTGCTGGAGCTAACACAAGGTAGGATCCTGGAGTAGTGAAGCGGTTGTTAAATGTAGCAGTGTGGGTTTGTTCTGCCAAGTTGCTGCTTGAGCAGAGGACAAAGGTAGGTGGTGGCATGAAGTCCTCACACCCTCTGAGCTGAAGCAGGAGTTGTGTTTAGGTTCTGAGGCAGTCCCATTCTTAGACTCCTAGAGAGCTGTTTCATCTAGAGGGAGAGCTGCCGACAGGTGGGATGGGTAGATGGTGTTACTTGGTAAAAGAAGACAGAAATAAAGGCTGTTCTGGTGTGTAAGAAAAGTTCATTCCTCCAGTGTCTCAGTTACCAAGCATAACATTTTTGTGGGGAAAAGATAACAAAGGCCTTGTTCGACTTAGAGGCAAGGCAAAGTATTCTACTGGTTTTTGGTTGTATCTGTTTCTTACAGAAACCATCTTGGTGATGACTGGGAGAGAGCCTTCTGTGACTCTGTCATCGTGATCCTATTTCTAAGTAATAATGCTTCGCTCAGCTCTGGCTGTGCTCTTCATTGCAGATCTCTAAGAACTCTTTAGTTGTATTCCTGCTGAACAATTTAAAAGGCTGAGGCACACAGAGGTGGGACATTTCAGCTGCAAGTGTATGTGGTACCTGCCTCAATAGCACTTATGTCTCAGCAGCTGCCATCTCTCCCCTGCAGCCGGTCTGCCGCAGTCGTGTCCCTGGCTCCCTTCCCTGCTTTCTCGCCTTACTGGTCCTCTTAATTTAATTTTGTGAGGTTTGCAGAGGGCTAAATTTGGGCCCAGGAGTGTTATTTTTAGAGACTTGAAAATAGGCTAGTGTACAAAAAAAGATTTTTCTCACAGTTTAATGAACCATTTTTGGATTTTGAGGGGGAGAGGAGGATGGCAGTAAGATGGAAGGGCTTTTCATGTCATCTCCTTAGTCACGCAAGGAGCAAAAGGCCCATCTATGATACTGACGTAATCTCAGAGATTCATGTGCATTGTCCCATACCATTCTTACTCCTTGATCTGTTTCCAAAACTCCTCTTCTCTTATCCACCCACTTTTCTTACCTGCTGCCAGCCCCTGTCCTTCAGTGGTGCCACAGATGTCTTCTCCTGTGCCTGCTGCCTGCATTTTCAGCCCCACACAGATTGCATTTCCCCAAATTAATTTTAAGGAGCCATTGATGGAGATGGATTTCAGGAACATGCCTACCATTCATTTCTTGCTTTCTGCCAGGATGAGTTTCAAGTGTCCATGTTCCAACTAGAGGCTCATTCAAAATCTAGTGCTGAGCAGATAGTGCGTAGACTGGCACAACAGAGAAGTGTTTGTCCTCGGCTTTCTGACTATGTCTGTCTCAGCCTCTTGGGAAGGATAACTGTTATCCAGGGGTTATGTGCTTGCACCGACTTTGAAACCATCACAGCGTCAGTGCTTTGTTACCTGAGATAGGCATTGTGCTGAAGTCACTTGAGGAGTGGTGAAAATGAGTTTAGTCCTCAAGACTGCAGCAAAAAAAAAAAAGAAATAATAAGAGGGGAGGCAAGGAGGCCGACCTTGAAGTGCTGCGCTTCCAGGAAGCCAGCCGTCTGCTACCCTGTGTTGAAGTGAGCATGGGTTTGGATTGCTAACCCTTTCCTCTGACCCTGGGGACATTTCAGAGAAGTGTGAGTGAGCAGATGGATTTTATTAGACTTAGAAGAGACAGTTTTTAAATTGAAAAGGCTTTCAACCTTGTCTTTATAGAATAGTGTTGACATGGAGGTCCTTGTCTTTCATACTGCTTGCCTATTCCTTCCTCCTCTCCTCCACCTGCAGGGACAGTGTTTCAAACCCACCTGAGCACTGCCCACCTCTGCCATCTCTGCAGATGTTTGTCATACCAAGTGCTTTCTATGGATCTTACCTCATGTTTGTTTTGGCTGAAGATACAACCCAGTCCCCCAAATGTTTACTGCTGGACGTGCTCCTGCTGACATCTGCAGGAGAGCAGCAAGTCCAGCTGTTGACTGAAGTGATCCCGGCAGCAGCTGCTGCCCGTGTGGGGTACGGACCTTCTCAAAGAAGCTGTGGTGATGTTCTGAGCATGGAGCATATTTTCACTAATGTCCTTCCAAGATAAAAGGCCAAAAAGATGACCACCATTTATGGGCTAATTAGCCAGAAGCCTTCATCTCATTTATTATAATCCAGATGTTATCCTGCTAATTTCAGGGCTGTTACTCAAGCGCAAAATTGGACCCACAGGAGTTGAGAGTGGGTCTACATCACAGGCTTTTGTCAGGGAGGCCCTCAGTCAGGGCTTTGATGGGGTGTGTGATCTTTGGCCAACACAGCTGTGCTGACAAGAAGTCTTCAACTTTGATTTCTGCTCATTAAACCAGCAAAACCTTATTTTTACTGATATATTGCTGATGTGGGGGAAGAGAAGCTTCCTGGCAAGTTGCTGCCAGTGTGAGTTCTGTCAGTGGTGACCTCTCATTACTCATCCTGTGGACCTCAGCCCAGCTGCTCTGGCAGCCTCCCTGGTAAGACCTGGTCTAAGTGGGTGCAGTTGTGACGTTTCTGTTAGGAAGCCGGGACTATACTTGCTTTTATTATTAATTTTTCTAAGAGTCTTTTGAATGCATTTTTTAAAATGTACATCTTGTTCTCAAGAAGGCTTTGATCTTGTTAATCTTTTCATCTATGCATCAATCTGTTGTGTGAAAATGCTGGAATGTGCTCTTATTGTGGCAAGGGCTTTCTTTGGGTTTGTTTCCAATTTTTTTTTGCATAGTTTAGAGAATCTTTCTTCCCCAGGGCTCTCCCTCTGGCTTGATCCTACATGAAAGTTGACCACAGACGTGTCAGGTTCTAGAATGCCGCTTTAGGCTGTGTCTTTGAATTTTCTTTGCAGGGATTTCCTGATACCAAATTGAAGCAATTCTTTCTCTTTCCTTGCATTATGATAAAGAAAACATTTTGGGCAAGCCTGCACATTCAGTTGTGAGCAGCAGTGAGCTCCCTCTGCCTGTCTTCACCAGGTGGGACACATGCCAACCTTGAACTCAAAGTTCTGTGGTTGCTATAGCATGAGGCAGAGTCTGGACTAACTTAGCTGCTTTCTGTCTGTGTTAAGAGGCTGAGCTAACTGTACTGCTGTGGTTGTGGTCTTTTGTCCAGTTCAAGGCAGGGACAACAGGATTAAATCCATCTGCATTTGGTCACACAGACTTAGCCTTAATATTGATCACTTATATTTGCTTTTCTCTCCTAGTTCTTACAGGTTCAGACTTCAGGTTATGCTTTCCTAGTTGCAACCATGCTTTCCTGAAATATCCATCTGCTCATGATAGCAGCTGTTCTTGGGAAAACCTTTGTGTAAATGCAATCATAGATCTGAGAAGTTGTGGTATATCCTGAGATATAACATGAATCTAAAGGAAAGTGAAGAAGGGGCCATTTGGCAGCCAAAAAAAAAAAAAATCATAACTGTGCCACCTATATATGTCTATCAAAATAGTACCTTTGTAACTGAGGGAAGTCAGGACTTTTGCAGTTGTGGGACCCTCACTGAAGACAGTGGAGTGACCAAGGTGTCCTTTTCAGGTTTCCTCAGTGTAAACTAGAAATTGCTCCCCTGAATAGTTGATAGCATTGTGGTAATCACTGAGCACTTGAGCTGGGAAAGAAACTGATTCATTTGGCTCTGTACATAACTGTGAGAGAATTTGACTGGTGATGGTGGTCTGGGCAGGAAAAGGTTGGGGCATGAAAGGACACCTGGGAAGTGTGCTGCCAAAGCACAGAGCCTGGTGTTGACCTCTTAAGAGGCTGAGACACTAGGCAGTACTTCAAGATTTTTGAATATTTATTGTCCTTGATACTGTTGACCCGTAAGTGTAAACTTCTTGGTTTATGAAAACATGATTAATTTCTGCTTGTACTTGTATCTTTTGCCTAGGTCCTGAGGGAGGCTAATAAATTGGCTGAAATGGAAGAGCCACCTTTGCTTCCTGGGGAAACAATTAAAGACATGGGTACGTGAAGAGGAAATTCCGTATTGTTTGCTGACAAACAGTAGAATAGCCGTAGAGCTAAATATCTTGGCGGTCACTGACCAACATCAGCAAATTGCAGATGTTTTGGGAACCAAGATCAGGTTGTTTCATTAATTGAGCTGTTGCACATTACATGTTCCAAGGTAACTGTGTCTCCTTTTAGCACATACCAAGTACAAAGCAATTCAACGCCCTTACCATGAGTGATGGGGTGGGTTGTACAGCTCTGCATTTGCTGCCTCCTGAGAGGACATGGATCGACTGTTTCAGTTTGTCCTTGCCACAGGGTAACTTCTTAGGCTGACACAGCACAGTTGTGTGTTAAATCTGTCACGGACTCTAGGAAAGGATAGAGTGCTGTTGCCGGGAACTTACTGTGATGGGGAATGGATTTTTTCTTTTTTCATCCAGATATTCTGACATGCATCATATTTGCTGATTCTCTCCATTCTGAAGGCTTGAGTAAGCCTCTTGATTAATTTTCTGTGAAAGATTTTGCATTCACTTTTTTAACATGTTGCCTTCCTCATAAGATGATATGGAAGAGTGCAATTTCAGTGCTAAACATAAAAAATCAAAACCCAAAACCTGAAAATACCTCACAAAAAAAAAAAAAAAAANNNAAAAAAAAAAAAAAAAATTAAAAAAGCACCCAACAACAACAATATAAAAACAAGCAAAAAAAACTTCCAAACAACCCACCTCAATGATTAATCTTTTTCTCAACCTCTTTCCTAAAGCCTCTGGACTCATATTCCAGCCATGCGCTGCAGACTGATATCTAGCTCACTCCACAGACACAGTTAGCGCTGACAGTGAGGCAGTGTTTTGAAAGGTTTCTGGAGAATGGTTTAAGAGATCAGAGTTACCACTGTTTTATCTGTTGGCAAATGGTGTGAAGAGCCGTGTAAATCTATAAGACTGGGTGGCTTTTGGAATAGCCCAGGCAGCAGCTGCCTGTTCCAGCAAGAAGTTAAAGGCAGCAAAAAGGAAATCTTTGCTATTCATCAGCAATAATTGTTTCCTGTTAAAAGTGTGAAGAAAGGCAAATGTAATTCTCCTTGTATTTTACAGGGAAGGGAAGAAAAAATATTTTCAGCCAACCCAATAATCTAGGGTAAGATTGGCCTGTAAAAGACAGGAATTCCACAAGCAGGGGAATTAGTAAATCTGGTTTCCCGTTTCTTTCTCCCATATGTATTCTGTTATAAATACCAAAGACTGAGCTCATTAGGCTTTCCCGTGGTGATAGCACTACTACAATCTCTCTATTATACCTGGCATTCATTCTCACAAACAGTGAAGCACTAATGCCTTGGAGATCCCTGTTTATCAAGTAGAGACTGCAGAAATCATACAGCTGTGGCAGGGTTAAGGTCAGGCAAGCCATGTGTGTAGATACATTTGTACATGCGCAGTGTAATTAAGTGAAATTGTTTCCTTAGGAAACCAGGCTAATAAAATGCAAATGTGAAAGGTGGTGTGGCTTACAAGCTGGCAAGGCCAGTGTTTGAGATCGTGCCTGGGGTTCCTTACCTGGAAAACATTTTTCTAGCACCTTACCTCTTTATCCAGAAATCCTGTTCCTTTTCAGATGTAAATGCACACTTTTCTTATTAGTGGGTTTTGCTGAGTTTTTTTTTAAACATTTTGAAATTACATTTTGAATAATGGGAACTCCAGTGGAAAAACTAGGCAGGCTGCCCTCACCTTTGTTATACTTCCTGAGTCTGCTTTCAAACCTCTGTCAAACTAGTCTTTGGAAAGAAGTGATTAATAATCGGCCACTAATGAAACACTTGGTTTAATTAGAAATGGCTATAGGCATTTAGTGTTTAATTGACACAATTAAACAAATGCATGTAAATTTATATAAATAAATAAATAATGGAATTACTAGCATGTTTTTTATAGATATGTATATTTCATTTTTTTTTAACCAGATATTGTGTGCTACATATTTTGCTCTGAATTAGTCACTTTTGGTATTTTAAGGATTCTTCTCTACATCCAGATCTCGAGAGTCAGTGAAGACTATGCAGAAGCAGAGTTGACGTGAGGATGATTTAGCTATAGGAGTTGCCAGTGCCCTGGAATAAGGCAGACTTCTTCTTTCACTCCCTCTGGGCTAAATCTCATGGGATAAAGGTGGAAGAAATTTAGATTTGCATCCTGCCACCCCAGTAGCCTCACACCTCAGGTACATGGTAGCTGTCTCCTGGATGGGAGGCGAGCCGTCCTCCTGATTCAGCCCTTGCAAAATAGGTCCCCTAGGGCTTGGAGGCTTGAGGTTTTTAAGATGATCCAGGGAGTTCTTTCATGGGTCTGGCAGCTCTGGTCAGTGGGTCTCCTCTGTGTTTTTGAGGGGTGTCATTACTTGTTGGCAATAGTGTAAACCATTGCCAAGACACAGCCCTCCACCTGCTTCAGTGGCAGAAGACGTGATAGGTGGCAGAGGTGGGGAGGCAATAACTTGAATCTTGGCATTTTTAACTGATATGAAACAGAAGGGCAGTTAGGAGAGGTGTTTGCTGTGGAAAGCCAGCAGCACCTCTTGCCTTTTGCTGGAACAAGTGAGAAACATTTGAGGCCTTTTAGGAAGGGGACTGTTTTGAGTCACCATCACTCAGGCTCAAAAATAATTGAATTCTGCAGAGTAACTTGATCGCCGGCTTCAGACCTCAGATCACCGGCAGCTGGGTGTTACACAGATTCATGGCTGCTGCAAATCTCTGTGGATCTGCTGGCTTTTAGCATGAGGGCCTTCATCCCATGGCTGACTCCACGTGCAAGGGTGTACAGGAGAACCCAAGCATCCTAAAATCCACATGCATAAGAACAGCCTTCTGCTGTCCCTGGTGGCACAAACCATCCTGGGCACAATCCTTAGCTTTTATGGAGCTTGTTGTCATCTTCAAATGTGTGCATCTGGGCAGGAGTGATCTCCTCTTTTGATGCATGAAGTCCTCAGCTACTGGCAGTAAGAGCAAACAGTTTGCACCAAACACTGGCCTGTTGACAGGGGTAGCAGTTTTGTGCAAATGTAGGATTCTGGATGATGGTACTATTTCTACCCAAATTTTTACCTTCTCCACAGAACTGAAACTTGTATGTTAGCTCTAGGCTCTAGGCTAGAACCCCAGATTAAGATTGTTTTAATTTCATGATCTGCAAAGTAGAGCCCCCAAATATTGTTGCTGGCATAATTTTTCTCCCATAAATTAACTGTGAAATGAACAACTTCCTTTTTTTTTTTCTTTCTTAAGCTAAGGATGTTACTTACATCTGCCCCTTCACTGGAGCAATCAGAGGAACCCTTACTGTTACCAATTACAGACTGTATTTTAAAAGCATGGAACGGGTAAGCTTTTGTAATAATCTGCTTTTGTTACCTTTTCAATCGGTGGACCTAGATGTTGTTTGAGAATATTTCTGTGTGAAATGTAACTATACGTTTGGGAATAGAGACATAAGGGAGCAGGAGCTGGGGACTTTTCCCGCTCCCCTTTTTAAACTCACAAATTTCAACTGTCTACAGGACCCTCCTTTTGTCCTAGATGCGTCTTTAGGTGTAATCAATAGAGTCGAGAAAATTGGAGGTGCTTCCAGTCGTGGTGAGAATTCATACGGGCTGGAGATTGTATGCAAGGTAAACTTTTATCTGTGTTTTACAACAGGGGAAGGGGAACAAATATTTTTAAAGGTTTTCTCTGTAGTACTGCAGGAGGTTCTGCAAAATGTTTCAGTCAGTATGACTTCACAGGTGTCAAAAAAAAAGTGATTTTGAAAGTGGTTTTCAGTATTCTCCTGCTCCACTCATTTGAGATGAGGTCCAGACCTTTATTCAGGCTTTGTGCTGGGCAATGGCTTTTCTTCATCATAGGAGTGTAGGCCTGCATCCTCAGTTCTCAGGGTTGCCCATCAGACTATTCCAGGTAAACTCCAGTTATTGTGGAATACAGTAGGCCTTACAGTCATTTGCATTTCAAGAGCAAGAAAGGAGCACTTTTCCCCCCTAAAGCATTAGGTCATGTCCACCTGCTGCTGTGCTTTGCAGCGAGGGCCAAAGTGAGTGGTGAGTAGCCTTCAGTCCTCATCAAGGCTGTTCTTTCATTTCTTTCAAGGCAGTACATATTTCACATGTCTCTCAAGGGCCCTTGGAATAACTGGAAATACAAACTTCTGTAAAAATTAATGGTTTGCCTCCTCATGTCTGCTTACTATAGACCCACAAAGTAGATAAACCCACCATCTCCCCTCCTAAATCCGTATCTCTGGATGGCAGGGCCCCTCTGCTTCCCTCAGTGGCCACACAGGAAGAGGTGGATTCAGAACCTTTTAGGTCTTGGGCTGCTTAGAGCTTGTCAGAGCCCCTCAAGGCTAAAAGGATGCCACTTGCTGGGTAAGAGCAGATGGAGGAATGAAAAGGAGTCCCAAACTGCTGTGGTCACTGCTGTGATTTTGAGGCACCAGGAAGCTAAGCAGACTGTCAAGCTATGGGTGTGCTGAGTCAACACCAGTTGGCTGCAATCTGTACCACATCATCCAGCTGCTCTCTTGTCCTGTTGCAGTCATAATCCACCCTGGCTAGCAGAGGGTGGGGTGCTTGTGCTGGCAAGCTAATTTGTTCCCTGTTTTGATCTGGATTCCTAGTCCTCAGCTATTTTGTCTGTAAGTACACTTGGTCATGTTTGGAGTGAACTGTATCATTTCCCTGGGTGGGAAACTCAGGCACAAACTATAGGATGGGTGTTTTGGCCCTTTATAGCGTATTTATATGTGTCAGCCTGCTTCACCAGTGTGTGCACAGCAGTTTAGTGAAGTAACAGAGCGGTACAGATACAGCTTAGGCATTCTGAAAAGTTCTCTGTCTGAGGCCAATCGCATAATCTTTGTAAGGAAGCAAAGCCTTCAGCTGTTTATCTCGTTTTCTGACTTGTTCTACCATCTTCATGTGCTTGAACTTGATAGCTCATTTCCTGCTGGTGGCTTTTAAATTTTACTACAAGCATTTGAGTTGCAGGCTTGGCTGGAAAAACTTAGAGATGCTTTATTTACTTTCCAAATTTGGTTTTGTAGATGACTATGGAAAGGAGGTCCTGGATGACCACTTTTTGTGGAAACTGTGCTGCTGTGCAAAGTGGAGGAGTTCTTGGTTTCAAGACATCCTCTTGAGTGCTCTGAGAGATGGAAGCTTTAAAGGGAAATGGCATTGGATGCTTTGCACCCAACTGGCTGTCCTTGGCTCCCCTACATGCAGTGGCTCTGTGGAGGTACTTTGTTAGGCCATCCCCTCCAGTGGTCTTGTGGCACTGCTTGGCATGAGAGCTCAGTGAGAGCCAAGAAGGTCTGTCTCACAAAGTCCTGCCAGTCAGACATAGCTTGTTCCTGAGCAGGGCTCTCCTCAAGACTTTCAGCAGGTGGAGAGCTTCATGTGAAGGCAAGATGTTGTGCTCAGGCACAGCTGTGCCCTCCCTCAGCTGCTCTGCTGTTGTTGGAGGATGCAGACAACCCCTGAACCAACTCTGTTCAAAGTACAGTATTAAATGAGTACTAGAAAGAATATTGTGAAGTGACCCTGTTTTGAATTCTGGCTTTTGGATTTTCCTTGGATTTTGAAGTGATTCAGAAATTAGTAACTTGGTTTCCCTCTTTTCTTCCTTAGGATATTCGAAACTTGCGGTTTGCTCATAAGCCTGAAGGGAGAACTAGACGATCCATCTTTGAGAACCTAATGAAATATGCTTTTCCAGTTTCAAATAATCTGGTAAGTGTTTTCTCTTCAGCTTTTGCCAAAAGACACAGAGTAGCAGTAAACTGTTTTGTTCAATCCCATCTACTTAATACAGCATTTACATGGGGTGTGTTTTCTTGAAGGAGAAGTGCTGTTTTTCAAATCTGTTTTAAACTTAATTCTGTAGGAGTTTCAATCATATAGGAAACAAGAAAAGTCAGTTACTATGAGGCTTCTTTCATGCATGGGCAATGACTTACTGGTAAAGCCTTGGAATAGAGGGAAAGTACTCAAATCACAGTGGCACCCATCAGAGGTTTACAGTTAGTGGTGTCTGCACTGCCCCAAACCTGGAATGCAGCTCCTCTGTTCCCTAGTGATATGACACTGCAATTGTTGTTTCAAATGCTGGTTGAAAGGATCTGGTTATTAACATGTAAGAGCGTTCTTGCCCAAGTAGTTTTATCTTCTCCCTTTAGTAGTAAACTCCTTCTATCCACAAAGTACTAGGTAATAGCCAAGCAAGATCAAGGACATATTGGAAAGTATATTGTTGTTCTAATTACCTGCTACAGTGAGAATGTTAATCTTTTTTACAAAGCCTTAAAAGAAGAGTGGTGCCATGGGGAATAAGAAGGGTCAGTCATGAGTTACTATTTGAGATATCAAACATCCTGTAAATGGGCTCTGAGTGGGCTTTTAATGGTAAATTTTCTTTCTTTCAGCCACTTTTTGCCTTTGAGTACAAAGAGGTCTTCCCAGAAAATGGATGGAAAGTGTATGATCCAACTTGGGAGTACAGAAGACAGGTGGGTATTGTGCCATGTCCTTTCTCATCCTCACTACTCTTCAGGAGTGAGGGTCTGTGCAGTAATATAATTACAGGTCACATGGAGCAGAGAATGATCCTGCTGAGAAATGCCATGCAGGCTGGGTTAGGATGTTGTTCTCCACACTGCAGTGATTGATGACAGCAGTACAGTTTTAGAGATAGTAGCATCCACTGAAAGACATTAGCTCAGGCTGCAGAGAGCTGACTTTAGGCTCTGGTAGAAAAAACTAATGCTCTGGCTTAGTGATCAGGTGCTGCTGGCAGTGAGGAAGGAGGGTGCGTGTTCCAGGTACAGGCATCCCACTGTTGAGTTTCACACCTCAGTGCTTGCTTGTATTAGTTTTAATTCTTCCCAGTTTTTTCTGTCTTAAAGAGCAACTTGGGAGGAAAAAAATTAAGTGTAGAATGCCTTCACTATCCTAGGCATGGCTTCTCAGCATAGCGATCAACCTAGAGAATACTGTGATTTACCATAGCTTAGAACACACAGTTATAGTGTGTCCAGAGTGGACTGATCAAAGGTACTAACGATCACAAAGTGACAGGCTGTCAATTAGGAATACTGTGGTAAAAACTTGAGTAGTACTCTTTGGGGTAAAAGATGGAGAATTTTGGTTTTTATGATGAAATCACTCCTGTCATAGAATTCTCAAGTAGAAGAAAGAGCACAATTTGGTGACACGTTTGCCCTAGATGCAGTAAGCTTCTGTCTCCTCCAGATCTGCCAGATTCAAACCAATTTTCCATTGTAAAATTAAGAAATTTTAAGCCATTTACTTTAAAGATTTATTTGGGTCTTTCTCATTAAATGAAACAAAACTAGACCTCTGTCCTAGCCTCATTGTTCATCTGATTCCCGGAATCCAGAACCTAAGGATTCTCATTTTTCTAGCTCTAGTCTTCTAAAAGCTGGGCATGCCTTCTAAATTGGTTATCTAGGCCTGCCATTAACAGATGGGAGAGAGCGTTTCACTGTTGGGGGTGATTTGTTCTCTCCCAAAATAGCTGCCTAAGATAGATTGCTGGCTTCTAGGCTGCTAATGGGAAGTGAGATGTAGCTTACTGTGTATTACTGTATGCTGCCTTCATTGCAAAAAAGTGTGTGTTTTGCAATGAGATGCCACAATCTGAAATCCTCTTTGAGACAAACTCCAATCGTTTGTAATCACTTTGTATCTAAGGTCAGCTTGACT
Source organism: Dasyornis broadbenti (assembly GCA_013397935.1). NCBI lineage: Eukaryota > Metazoa > Chordata > Aves > Passeriformes > Dasyornithidae > Dasyornis > Dasyornis broadbenti. The sequence continues at coordinate 1,927,786 of VZRN01001754.1, forward strand.
ATAAGACCGGAAAATGCAGCGATTATTGCTTTGTTTAGAATTTACCTCTTCCTTGGTAGTTATTTTATGGGAAGATCTGCTTGTAGAGGATTTGCAGCCCAAGCTGTTTGAGCAAGATGCTTCTTTATAAGGCTGAGAACTTTGGAGTAATGACTATAGAATACCTGTGCTATCAAAATAATCTCCTTTGAAAAGCATAGCATTTACTTAGGGAGGTGTCAGTTAAAACAGGTGAAGTACAAAAGACATTTTTAGAACACCTGGAAAGAAGAAAGGGTGACCTTAGATAATTTCAATGTAAAATACTTCACTTTCTTAATCCTGGAATGTCAGTTTTTATGATATAAGCTTTTTTGTCCATGTTAGTTTTAGGATACATGTATTTGCATGCATGTGATTTGCAGCTCTTCATGGCCTTTGTGTAAAGAAAATGAGTGCATGACACAGTTGAGACATTGCTGCCATGTGTATTTGTGCTGTGGCCTGCTTTTGTGTTGTTTGTGAGTGGGAAGGACAAACTTTGCCTGACTGCTTCTATGTCAAGAAACCAAACTAATGTCCACATGCTGAAGCCCTTGGTGATTTCCTTATGTTGGTAACTGCTAAAATGAATCCGAACCAAGATTTTTTGCAGCCACAGTCTATCTGAGTTTGACCCGCGATGGGCTGCAGTCACTACCATTCCAGATCACACAATCCATCTGTTCCAGTTCCTTATCTCCAAAAGTGACCAGCGCCAGCTGCTGAAGAAGAGGCAAACCATAGTGCAGTAGATGTTTATATTGTGACCTGGCCAGGAGGAGAATTTCATCCCTTTTGTTAGATTGATTTAGGTCCTGCAGCATGATGCTTTATGTCCCCTCCAAAACTTTTAGGTATTTCAGTCTGTTTATTTAATTCCAGCGTTTGTAACTATGGATGTTCAATTTATCTGTGTGAATGTCGTGGCCTATTTTCTTAATCCAACCAGGTTCTGCTAAAGCAATAACAAATACTACAGTAAATCAGGATTATGTCTTGAAATGGCAGCAGGGATTCATTAACAGTGAAACAAAACTGGCATCATCAAATCAGATAATGGGATTACCTGTCTCTGACTCCATGAATTGTGATCAGAAATAGAAAAGCAGGACATATGCACTGTCAGCAGGACTTTCTGAAATTGGTTTAAAAACTGTTAGAGAAGAACTGGCCTACGGCATTAGCAGCCCAGCAGTGTGGCCAGGCATTAACTTGCTATGTCTTAGGCCAGGTTAGTCTTTTCCCTGTGGGAGCAGGGACACAATGAGATGGGAGTGGAGCAAAAGTAAACTCCAACTTTCAGGCATTCAGAAAAGACTTTTGGACCAGGATCCACGGTGCGATCTGTGTCCACACTGGTAGACATGGCAAGTTTAAGTGTGTTATGATTTATTTATTGTAATTTTTACTAAGATTAATAGAAATGCATCGATATGATAGCAATTGTAGCAATTAGGAAAGATACTCAGTAAACCCATGACCTCCCTGTTAGCATTCTTGGGAAAGATGGAAATATGTAACTTATTAAAAATCTGTGATTGTGTAAAACTATGGGGAGTAATAAACAACCTGTAGAGAACAAAAGGAACTCAGAGAGATTTGAGATTTAGTTGGTAAATGGAATCACATGTGGCAAATGAAATATAAAACTGAAATTGCTCCCTGATTTTTATTACACATGGGCTGGCAGAGTATGAAACAGAATTGCAAAGTGAATAAGACTCACTTGAAACCAATAGTCCTTAAGATGCCTTTGGAGTAACTTAGAGCTTTATTTTCCTTAATAAGGTGGGGAGCATTTGGAAAATATTACAAGAGGTTGTTAAGTTGTGTGATGTTTCCCTACAAAAGTCATTCTTGTCCAATATCCTATGCTCTGGTCATATCTACCAGGGAGCCACAGTGTAGGGCTATGGTTGCTGTTTTCAGAGAACACATGTAGAAACTAATAACTCAGAAGAACTGACCTGTTTTGAGGATAAAAGGAGTGCCCATTATTAGTATACAAGCAGAGTGGGAAAGGTAGAGCATGATGTCATCCTACAGAAGATTGTTGGGTGTGACTTAAAGGAGTAAAGTGAGGATTGAACTGTTAAGTGTCCCATGGTTTAACTGAGGTCCTGCTTATGCTGGGTATGTCTCTACTGCAAAACAGATCACAGCTCTCTCGTGCTGAGTGGACACAGCCTGGGCTGAGTACACGGCAGAGGGACCAGCTTGGCTCTGCAGCTGTATCCTGTGTTGGTGCAGGGATGTGCCTCAGCCAGTGTGCTCAGACTCTTGGCATCTCATGGCTCAAACCAAGTTGGAGAGCGGTACTGCTGATGTAACTCAGGACCCTCCCTGCCTTGCCTGCTGCAGATCAAGGTGCACCTACATATCTAAGGTCAGAGTGGATATGTTGGATCCCTTAGAGAGATGTGACTGTGTGTAACTACAGCAAGGAAATTGGGTTTTTTCTGTCAGTGAAAGATCCTCATGTGCTTAACCTTAACCATGTGCTTTACAAGGTGGTGGGGTGTCACTGCCATGCTGGTGTGGCTTCAACAGTCTTTCCCTGCAAACAAAGAAATTCCATCTTCTATAATGTGTAAATCAAGTGATAACTCAGCCCAAGTCATTAAAGTAAAGCAGGAATGGCTATCTAGAGGGAAACCAAGTCTAGTTTGTGTGTGGAGAGCACACAAAGACTGTCTCTCTATGGTTAGATGATACAGTTGTAAGGGGTGTTCCCAAGCACAGGGGCAAGTTCCAGGCATAGCTACAGACCAGGCTGTTACCATCCCTCTGTTGAGTGAGTATGTTTGAGCATCTTTAGCCACTCACAAAGGTACTCTGACACAAGCCAAGGATCACCAGCAGGGATTTTGGACAAATTGTCTTGTTTGTGGGATAAACAAGTTTAGTAGTACACATGTGAGGTGCATTGGTTCAGCTGGTTTCACTGAGAACGGTCACAGGTACATTTATGACTAAAATTGTGGCTTTGCTACCTTCCTTGGTTTGCCCTCTGGCAGCCACCAGAGATGTGAATTCTCCTAGAACCAGGGGCTGCTAGCTGCATTAGTTTACCTGAAGAAGACAGACCTATGCAGAAGTCTCTGGTCACTAACATGGGCATGCCATGTACTCTGGCAGCTTCAGGATGATCACAACCTGCTCTTAGCGACGCATGCCTGAGTTCCTCCTGCAGGTGCACAGGCAGGCAGCTACCAGAGCCACTCCTTGGCTTGCAGAGGCTTACTGAGTTACATCTGTAACAGTTTGGTTTGCTAGTAGGCTTTTGGGTGCTTACAACTACCAGGAAGCAGTGAAATGCATCTTAGATGAGGAAATACCAGTGTGCTTTAAATCACGTTTAGCTTTTTCTATTGATTCCAGCTGGAGAAAGGGCAAATCTGAAGGAGCACGAATACATGCAGAAGCTACACTGCATTATGGCATACGTCCAGGGAAGATGCAAATTCAGCTTCTCTTCTAGCGCACTTGGCTTATTTCTGTTTGCTTCCAGTCCTTAGAGAAAGTCACGATCCGAATCCAAGGCGTTCTGGGTGGTGTTGTGATTTAAGGCTCCTGGGAAAAGCAGACATTCCCCATGAGACAAAGGAAATTTGAATGCTGACATACAGAGCCTTTTCTTTCTTTGGGGGCTTGTCATGGATTTTTCTGGTCTGGACTATCGCAGAGGAAAGATTTCCTTCAAATTTGTCAGTGTGGCAGCTGAAAGACTTGGAGCTTTGGAGAGCTTTAGAGCTCAGTTCTGGCCCAAGCAGAGTGTGCTGAAGCCGTGCTGCCCAGCACTTTGACGAGGGTGCTTTGCTGCTTGGTCTTCTCCATGAGCATTGGTAAAGTTGCTGGGTATAATGAAAAGGAGCCTTTCTTCCATGTAGCTGCTTATTAGTCCCATTTTCCTTGCCAAGACTGTGCTGACAGCATAGTTTTCATTCAGATTTGAGGGAGGTGAAATTTCCAGGAATTGCTTATGGATCAATGGATACATGTACTTATTAGGACAGGACTGAGAACTAAGCTGCCATTAGTCCACTTCCAGGTAGTAACCAGCTTGGTCACTGGCAAGAGTCTTGCTGTTCCCTGGCCAGCAGCAGAGCTGGTGGACCCAGCAGATTCCATCTTTGCTGTGTGTAGCAGGTAGACCTCTAAGCATATTTTACCCATCAGTAAGATTGAATTGTGTATACACCCTGCTTGATGCTTGTTTCTGCCAATTCTTTGGCTTCAGACAGTGCCAAAAATAGGTTTCCTTCAGGCTTTTGGGGCATTTGTGATCCTTATAGTAACATTTCCTTCCCAGGGAGGGCCAAAGGACAGCAGTGGTTCACAAGCAGGGTGTGTGACTGATATTAGACAGAAGGTCTGGCCTCCCCTCAGATTTCTACTCATGACCTCTTTTGACAGTGTGACTCACCACTGGGATGGGGAACCGGCTGCAATCTGTGTGGGTCAGCCATAATTATCACAGCTCATCTGACTCGTGTTAGATTTGTCACGTACTTCCTATGGGAGCCACAACAGTGGTAATCAGTGTCCCACCACCCTCCTTTAAAATGAAGTAGTGTTTATTAGAACAGAGGCATGTATTGTGTTAAGAGTTGATGTTCCCCTAAAACACACTCTGTGCTTCACAGTCTGGCCATGTTTGCTGCAGCAGATGTGTCTTCCCCACAGAGATGCTTTGTGTCGGAGCTCACCCCTGCTGCAGCAGGGGTCTGTTTAAATCTCTCCTTGCAGGCAGCTGCACCAGCCAGGCCATGTTGGGTTGTTCTCTCCCAGCATCAGCCAAACCAGGTCTGCAGGGTGTCAAGATCATCCCCATCGTGCTTCAGGTGTTACCTGGAGGTTGTTGTCTGGGAAGCTGTTGAGTGGCTTCCCCGTCAGGGAACACTGAGCACAATGATATGGGTGTGGAGATTCCCTGCTCTCCCAGCCCAAGTCCTTAGTACAACTGGAGAGCTTAGTCTGACAGAAACATGGGAGTTGCACATCACATACAGCCATGCAACCAGGGACATACAATTAAGTTTTTAGAGGTTTGCACAGTTGTGCCACAAACACTGAACAAAGCCCAAACTAGGCTGATTTTTTGGGGATGTTTTACTGCCTATTCTACCTTCTGCTTTTCCCCTTCATCCTCTCTGGTAACTCCATTTTATATGCCTCTTTGCCACTCACAACATTTGAACTAAGTGCCATGAGAGGAGTGAGTTGGTCACCCATTCTGTCGTGCTCCTGGCTCTCCTGTAAGCCCATGATGAGACCAGGAGGTATCTTAAAGGTGGGCTCAGGGGGATCACCTGTGTTGCTACACCTGTAGCTTCCACAGTTCCTTTGCCATAGGTGATCCTGCCTGAAGTCCGGTTTCCCTACTCTTCAGTGACTTGAGCAAAACATCCACCTCTCTGGGGAGAGACATGAAATGCAAGTTACCAAGATAATGCATTCCCAGGTGCCAGCCCTAAATGTCCTTCACTAACAAAAGTTGCCTTGAATTTCAGGTGTGGGGATGTGATTGTGCTGAGGTCTCGGAGCGACTCATTTGCTAACGTGCTGTTTCCTCTTTAGGGAATTCCCAATGAAAGCTGGAGGTTGACCAAGATTAATGAGCGCTACGAGCTGTGTGATACATACCCTGCCATTCTAGCTGTGCCTGTAAACATTCCCGACGAGGAATTAAAGAGAGTGGCATCCTTCAGATCAAGAGGACGCATACCAGTGAGTGGGACAGAAGAAGCCACTTTGATGTGGTTTTGTTACACATACCTTTGGGCAATAAGTAATACCAAGATCAGGCTGAGTGGATTCCAGGGAGCAAATAAATGGTCAGTGGGTAATAAAAGTGACAACAACATGTTTGAGGACATAGAAAACAACAGTATCTGCTGAAACCACTGCTGTGAAAGAGATGTAGACTAAACCAAAATTAGAAGATAAGATAATTCAGCACAACTCAGACCAAATATCAGTTCAGTTCCTGGGAAACACAAAGCAGCCCTATTTGGCTGTTTACAGTTGTCTGGCCTACTCTGACTTTCAGGATAGAGGAATAGGTAGTGGTACTCTTGATGAGAATGCTTATTAAATGAATGTAAGATAAAACACATTGTTATGATGATTATTTCAGAGGTAACTGAAAAGGTACTGGTTCACTTCGCAAGTCTATAGAAAATTCAGTCTTTTCCTAAAGTACTTAACTTTTATATGGTGTAACATAAAGTAAGACGTATCCCATATAGTGACTCACCCACCAGCCAGAAAAACGGTCTGCATCATAATTTATAGTCAGAGTTGAACAATTTGATCACCTTTTGTTTGTTAAAACTTTGGGAATGCCACCAGAATGAATAAGGACAGAAGAGTTCTTTCTTTTCATTCTGTTGTGATTTAATAGAATCCAGCCTTCTGGAACCTGCTAACATAGAATCCCAGAGCAAGCCATTACAGGTAATTCACTTCACTGGTCTAATGAATCCCATTTTTCCTTAATTTATTTCCCATTTATTTCCGAAGGTCTTGTCATGGATTCACCCAGAAAGTCAAGCAACAATCACTCGCTGTAGCCAGCCCATGGTGGGAGTGAGTGGCAAGCGAAGCAAGGAGGATGAAAAGTACCTTCAAGCCATCATGGATTCTAATGCTCAATCCCATAAAATCTTCATTTTTGATGCAAGGCCTAGTGTGAATGCTGTAGCCAATAAGGTCAGGTACCTTTTCCTCTGTCTAAAACTAGGAATGTAATAATTTGGAGCACATTTCCCACCACCATTTCATATTATTCTTAAGGATTGCAAAAGGGTTTTCCACTACAAAGGAAATCTGCATGCAATGATCTGATTCTCTAGGCAGACTTTTATACCTGCACTGGTATCTGTAAGCTATCAGTGTGACTACTAACGATCCATTACATTAATCTACAATGGGAAATGAGATTGGAAGGTGAAAAATGTTGAAGTAGTACTCAGGTCAGACTCCAGCATCCTGGATCTTGTGTATCACCATTTTTCAATTTACATGGTTGAAAGACTGCTTCCTCTAACAGCACCAGAACTGTGTCCCCACTAACTGTGATGGGAGCAGGAGATACTCAGCACTTCTGAAAATCAGGCATCAGGATTTTTCATTTCAAAATATAACTGAGTATTGCTAATGTCAAGGAACATTGCTATGTTCTTTGTGTTGTTATAGAATCATAGAATGGTTTGGGTTGGAAGGGACTTTTAGAGGTCATCTAGTCCAACCCTCCTCTGCCATGAGCAGAGATATCTTCTGCTAGATCAGATTACTCAGAGCCCTGTGCAACCTGACCTTGAACGTTGCCAGGAATGAGGCATCTACCATTGTTCTGAGAAACCTGTTCCAGTGTTTTACCACCCTTATTGGGAAAATTTTCTTCTTTATATCTAGTCTGAATCTATCCTCTATTACTTGCAAACCATTATCCCTTCTATCACAACAGGCCCTACTAAAACATCTGTCCCCATCTTTCTTATAAGCCTCCTTTAAGTCCTGGAAGACTGCTCTTCAGTCTTCCAGTCTCTCCAGAGTCTCTCCAGGGCCTTCCCTTCTCAGCTTTCTTCACAGGAGAGGTGTTCCAGCCCTCTGATCATCTTAGTGGATTTGCTCCAACAGATCCATGTCCTTCCCATGCTGGGGACCCCAGATCTGGATGCAGCACTGCAGATGGGGTCTCTCCAGAGCAGAGCAGAGGGGCAGAATCCCCTCCCTGGCCCTGCTGCCCACACTGCTTTGGATGCAGCCCAGGACACGTTTGGTTTTCTGGGCTGTGAGTGCACATGGCTGGGTCATGTCCAGCCTCTCATCCATCAGCAGCCCCAAATCCTTCTTGGCAGGGCTACTTTCCATTTGTCCATCCCCCAGCGTATGTTGATACCAGGGGCTGCCCCAACCCAGGTGCAGCACCTTGCACTTGGTCTTGTTAAATGTCATGAGGTTCCTATGGACCCACTCCTTGAGCTTGTCCAAGTCCTCTGGATGGCATCCCATCCTTCAGGAGTGTCAGCTGTACTATTCAGCTTGCTGTCATTTGCAAACCTGATGAGGGTGCACTTGATCCTTTTGTCTTTGTCATTGATGAAGACATTAAATAGCACCAGTCCCAGTACCGACCACTCAGGGACACCACTTGCCACTGACTGGATATTGAGCCATTAGCCACTACCCTCTGGCTGTGACTATCCAATTTCTCATTTGTCAGCCTGTCTACCCATCATCTCTAATTTGGAGAGAAGGATGTTGTGGGGGACTTTGTCAAGGGCTTTACAGAAGTCCAGGTAGATGACATCCATAGCCCTTTCCATGTCCACTGCTGTTGTCACTCCCCCATAGAAGGTCACTGGGCTGGTCAGGCAGGACTTGTTCTTGGTGAAGCCATGCTGGCTATCCTGAATTACCTCCCTGTCCTCCATGTGCCTTAGCACATCTTCTAGAAGGATCTGTTCCATGATCCTCCCAGGCACAGAGGTGAGGCTGACAGGTCATTCTACCCTTCTAAAATTTGTGTTTCATGCCATCACTTTAAGCTTTGTTTTAATGATGGAGCTGCTTTGTTGCGCTAAAGCTCATTTCTTATCTCCTTTTTTTTTTTTTAATCTGCCTTTCCCACTACTTAGGAAAGGCAATTAGTGTGTGGGTTATACTCCTCTGTAATGGTATGGTAAATTTTTAAATGATAGAATAGTGAATGTAATGGGTTAGCAGCTTGAATGCGGGTAAATGATAATTACAGAGGAAAAGAAGGCTTGTAATGTGATATTCTTTGGTAAAAATTGTAGCATTCATTAGCTATTGCAGAAAAGAGACACAAAGTGTGGGCCCATACACGTTTGCTCCCAACTGTAAGATAAAGCCAACGTTTTTTGCCTGCTTTAGACAGTCCAGTCACTGTGGTATTTTGTCAGCTGCTATTTGCTCAGGAAAAGTGACTGGGATAAAGTATAAAACATGTTTTTGCTTAATGATTTGTATGTGAATTTTGTTCTTCAGGCTAAAGGAGGGGGCTATGAGAGCGAGGATGCCTATCAGAATGCAGAATTAGTGTTCCTGGACATTCACAATATTCATGTTATGAGAGAGTCACTGAGAAAACTGAAAGAAATTGTGTATCCCAACATCGAGGAGACTCATTGGCTGTCTAATTTAGAGTCAACTCACTGGCTAGAGCATATCAAGGTAGGTATGTCTGCATCTACTCACTGTATGTGCCTGAGCAGCCACAAGTCCTTACCAGTCTGTCCACTGGGAAAGATATCCAGAGCTAACTCCAGGATTTTCAGTTCCTTGTAAATTTTAAGATTTACAATTTGTTTTCCATTTATAAGCAACTAAAACCATAGTTTCTTGGAGTGAGGAATCTTAAGGAGATGGGCAGAGAGACAAGAAGAGGGGCTGAAACACTGAAAGGTGGTGTTTTGGAAGTGAAGGCTGTTCCTTGTTGATGTGTAACTGTGAAAGCTCAGCTTAGAGCTTAGGAGTCACAGAGTTTCCAAGCTCTTGACTGGAGTCCTTGACATCCTCATGTTATTGCCTGGTCCAGACAAGAAATGCTGGGAATTTATGTCCTGTCAGCCTTTCAGAAATCCAAGGAGGCAAAATGTTTTGGCTTCTACAGAAGTTGGTTTTCAAATGAAGTTCTTTCTCTTCTGTAAATGTCCAGCTTAAATTGTTGCTCTGCTGATGCAGACAGGGGCAGATCTGCTCCTGGGGCAGCTGCAAGGTGATAGCCATGTCGTGTTCCTGTTGGTCACAAAATGTTCCTGCATTTGAATCCTGACTTGTCCAAGGACTGAGCTTAATGCAAGGGCTCTTCTAGAGTTGTGCCTACACTACAGTTTAGATGTGTCGTCATCTTGCTGTAACAAAAAATGTATTCACCAGTTTGCTGTCCTAGTTATAAAGTAGTTGGAACTGATTTACCATTCTCCTTGAGGCAAACAGAGCCCTTGGTTTGCCCTGTGCTGTCACTAGCCATTTTTCATCTATAGTTTCTGTTCCAAAGAGATTTTGTAATTTGTTTTTTCCCTTGTCCTAGCTCATTCTTGCTGGAGCCCTTCGGATTGCTGACAAAGTGGAATCGGGGAAGACATCTGTGGTTGTACACTGCAGTGATGGCTGGGACCGGACAGCCCAGCTCACCTCTCTCTCCCTGCTCATGTTGGATGGCTATTACCGAACTATCAGGGGCTTTGAAGTGCTAGTGGAGAAGGAGTGGCTGAGCTTCGGGCACAGATTTCAGCTGGTGAGTCACTAGCCTGTAGAAGGCACTGAACAGAAAGTTATTGTCCCTCTTGAAGGATTTCAAAGGAGTTTAGCCTTTCCTGTGAGAAGTTTCCCACCTGAACTTGCAGAAGAGAGGTGAATGCTGACGCTGTTGTTTTCTACCTGTAATTCCATTCATCTCTTAACCTCCTTGGGACTGTATTGGTTAGATAGAAGAAACAGGTGGTATTAAATCTCTCAGGTGTCTGACTGATAATGTCAAGTTCGCATGCTTAGGCTTTAACTAACAGTTTTGGGTTTTAACTAACTGCTTTGGGTTCAGTGCTGGCATTTCTGCTGGGAGTTGGCAGAGACCACTGGGGTGTTTTTTGTCTTTCTTTCCAGTTCAGTCCATTTTCTGAGACTGCTTGGACACCATCTTCTAAGAAATGCTTTGGTATTGAAGAGGTTGGGGGATTTGTTTATAGCCTTGACCTTGCATTTTCTCAGGCACGCTTTGTTTTTGGAGAGGCTTCTAATTATTTAGGTGAAAGAGCAGCAGTTTGAGCCTGGACCAAGAGTAGCTTGTGGTTGTGTCCTTGCAGTTGGCAAAGAGGCAGCTTTGTGGCTTTGTGACACAGCAATTTGTTACAGTTTGCCCTGATGGGAATTGAGAGAGCCTTTCAGTAGTATCCTTTCAGTCTTTGTTCCTATTGTGTTTTGCTCGCAGCTGTTCTCTAGTGGTTGTTTAATTTTGCAAGGGCTAGAACAAGGTCTGTGTACAGCACTTGCAGTGGTGGGTTGCACTGTCAAATGCTCTGAGGAAAGTGGGGAAACTGAGGCACTAAAGCAACTGAGGTTCTGCTGCAGCAAAACTTGTTATCTGGTGTTTGAACAATGAGTGTTTAGCTTCTTCACTGTCTAGCCAAGGAGGATATTGATAGTGATTCCCTTTGGTGAGGGGAGAACAGTATTAGGGATCTCTGTTACTTACATGGTCCTGTGTCTTTGTACGGCTCTTGGGGCTCCCGGGTAATATATAACCATTAATGTACTCTGCTAGTTCTGAGTACTTGTGCCTCACATGTGTTGGCCACACAGCATGGTCACAGTTGGAGGCCTCCTTCTGGGAATACTGTCATTACTGCCTCTCTGGAGGTGGCAGGAGATGGGCTGGGCTGGTGCTTGTACAGCTCTTGGAAGCTGCGAGGTGTTGCGTGACGGTTATCGCCGCATGCCGTGCCTGTAGGTAGTGTTTGGATCTAGCACGCTCTACTACTGAAGTAGCCAGGACAACAGCTGCAACTGAAGCAAAGAGCATTCTCATTTTTTTTTCCTTCTGAACTTTAGCTATTAACTGAAATCAGTGCCAGCGTAGCATCTGGAGCCTCTACTCAAACAACTCTTATTTTAACTTAGCATGAAAATATCCCCATAAAGAATTTTCACTTCAAAGACAAAGGGAGTAGCTGTCCTTTACTCCTTTACCCACTGATATGGACAGAGCAGTATGAAGACTCATTTGAAGTGTTTTAAAGCTGTTGGTGAAGGTTTAGGTGGCTGAGACCAGACCCCAGCAGTTTCCCTATGAAGCCCTGTGTGACTCATGTTCTTTGTCCTGCTGTTTCAGAGAGTTGGCCATGGGGACAAGAATCACGCGGATGCGGATCGCTCTCCTGTCTTCCTGCAGTTCATCGATTGTGTCTGGCAAATGACAAGACAGGTAAACTGCTGGGCCCACAAAGCCAGTGTGCTGACACATGGCACGGTGTCTGGACACAGGAATGATTTCCAGGCTGACCTGTGCAGGCTCTCCTTCCTGGGCTCATACTCTTATTTGATTCTGGCAGTAGGCTTTTTGGGAGTCTGTTTAGCAAAGATCCTGAAGGCACTTGCTAATGTCAGTCCCTAGCACAGTGGGTGCAGCAGATCCCTGTTGCCTCTGCTCGAGCTGATTCTGTAACCAAACCTGCAGCAAGACATCCTCCATTTTAACTTATTCTGAAGGCACATGTACTGCTCCCAATTCATAATGTGGTGTATAGAGCTGAGTGCCTCACTTCATACCAGGCATGGCAGAGGTGCAGTCCAGGAGAGAATCCCCTATGTCTGGGAGGTTTTTCCCCAAGATATGTGGAGCATGGAAGGTTTTTTGTGTCTTCTGTGACACAAACATCAGCTATGGTCAGGCAGTTCACTGAAAAAAAGTTAAGCTCATCACGGATTAAACCAGGAGAAATGGAAGAGAAGGATGCCACTATATATGAAGCTGTACCACATCCATGCAGAGAGAAGAGGAGGCTTTGCCATCATCAAAATCTCTTTCATTGTGGTCTCCTTGGATTGCTTTTGCAACTGGTGAGATCAGGATGTTGCAACTGGGGCAGCCTGGGAGGAGGGGTGGTTGTGAGGGAGGAAGGCCTCCTGCTCTCCTCTCCATCGCCCCAGCATGTTTTTGCAGTTCACTGCATGTATTCTTACTGACCCTTTGTGGAGCTTCAGTTGTCCCTGTCTCAGGTCAGATTGTTTATGCACAGAACTCAGCAACAAACATGGCCTGTGCCCACATACCTTTTCCTCCTGCTGACCTCTGTTGCAAAGTGTCTCCCTGCTGTTCCCTCTGGGAAATGCTGTGTTAGGCACCCAGGTTACTTCCATTCGGCCCTGGGAAATTTCCACTTTTTGAATGCATTTATTTCATGTGTGCCTTTTGTTCACAGTCTGGCTGCATGGCTTGTCATGAGGGGCAGGCAGAGCAGAGCAAGCTTCAATTTGAAGCAGCACTGAGTGTATATAAACACAGTGCTCTAACCCTTCAGACCTCTGGCTTTTGCTCAAAATTCCTCTCTGCACATGCAAAGCAGCTTTCCAAGAGGGAAACTCCTGCTTCTGGAAGGAGCAAATACGACCCTGAATATCCAGCCAGGCAGGGAAGAGGGACAGATCCTGTTCTAGAAATCAAGAGGCTGACTCCTTACCAAGACCACAGCATGAGAGAAAGTTTGTTTTCCTTTTTTAAAATCCCAGCCTAATTTTCTATTTCTGCCTAAAGTTCCCTACAGCATTTGAGTTCAATGAGTACTTCCTGATCACCATCCTGGATCACCTGTACAGCTGTTTGTTTGGGACTTTCCTGTGCAGCAGTGAGCAGCAGAGAGTGAAGGAGGTAAGATAGCTTCTCTCCAAGCAAAAAGCCTGTTCCTGATTGTTTCAGCTGACCAGATACTGCTACAGAAGCTGGTTCCTCACTCAAATATAGCTGTAGATGTGGGTCTGGGAAATGTTCCCTTCTCAACAGCTGGGACTTGGGGTATTTTCCTCTTTGCACAAACTGCTGTCTGTTGGAGACTTCATGTTTCAGAGCTACACCATCTCCCTTCTGGACACTCTGTCTACTTCCAGCTAGTCACTAGTGGTTGAATAGCTCCTGGTGTCCCCCAGGTAGTGGAAACACAATTTTGCTTTGAACTTCAGTTTACTGTAACCTCTGTGGGAACTGGTACCTTTTTGACATCCCTTTTCTTTGAAGTGGTCCCTTTTGGGTGCTTTCAACTACCAAGTGTGCGCTGTCATTCTGCACACACGGGTTACAGCAAGTAACGGGTCTTAACGTGTGTTTTTGCTGTGCTTGCATCTTTCTGGGAGAGGACAACTCTCCTACTATTAGTAAGGACGTGCCTCTCTGTCCTGCCACAAGCCAGCTCTGCCCTGCAGTTTGGCCGAGGTTTGTTTGCCCAGGGAGGAGCTTAGAGATGTGTACACTCAGACCCAGTCTGGAATTAGAAGGAAACAGTGGCACTCATTCTGTCTCCCCTACCTGAAGATGAAGCAAGCATTCTGTCACCAAAGGCTGCAGGATAACAGCACAGAGGTACATGAGGGCAGTGCTGTGTGACCTGATGTGATTACATTTGACAGAACATCTCTTAAAAATAATCATAAAAATTAACTGTAATGTAAAAGGGATAGCATTTCACTATAGTGAAATCAGTGTCCCTGTTTCTCTGGAGTCCACAGTGATTGAATAATTGTCATTTCCAGAGAAGAAAATCTGCATGCTGTTTGCACATGGGTTTGGGTTTTTTTTTTAAAGGCCTCAGCTTAGTGAAGTTCTTAATCTAGAAAGTACTTCAACACTGATTTCAGTGGGAGTATTCACAGGCCTAATTATTCCATTAGATCAGGGCCTAAGTCAAATGTTTTCCTTTTTTCTTTTGTAATTAAATACTCCAGCAAGTCCTCCAGGAGCACTTCAGAGAAGTGAAGTTTAACTAAAGCACTGAGAATTCATATGCCAGTGTCCCCTCGCTGTACCAGGGGTGATTCCTGGTCTGTGTTGGCAGCTGAGTGGGTTAGAGGGGTTGTTCCATGCCAGGGCGTGTGTGGTTGTTCCATGCCAGCACCCATGTGCTTTGAGTACAATAACCACATCAAAAGAACAGTTTGGGGGAATTTTTAAGCTACAAAAAAAAGCAACCAGCTCCATATTAATGACAGGCATGTGTCTGTGCTGCTACAGTTTGTAGATAGCTGGGATTCGTATGGCAAATAAAGCCGCCTCCACCCCCTTCCCTTACAGAGCCTTCCAAAAAAGACTGTATCACTTTGGTCTTACATCAACAGCCAACTGGAAGACTTTACTAACCCCTTGTACGTGAGCTACTCCAACCATGTCCTGTATCCCGTGGCCAGCATGCGCCACCTCGAGCTGTGGGTCGGCTACTACATCCGCTGGAACCCCAGGATGAAGCCTCAGGTACCTCTCTTCCTACTTCTGCTTCCCTCTCTTCTAGTGGCAGTGCTGTTATTTTGGAGTTCGAGACCTTTAGGTAATGTATAAACGTATGCTGCCACTGCTTAAATCAGAAAACACCTAAATTCACATGCCAGCAAGAGCAAGCACCACTTAGAGCTTCCTGGTGCAGGTGCTCAGCTGGACATCACCACCTTGTGAAATGTGCAGGAGCTGAAGATTCTCAGCAATTTGGGAAATTTCTCACTTAGAATGTGGGAAAAATGATCTGAATTCTCTTTACAAAAGAGCTTAAACCCCTGACCTCTGGATGTAGGATTCTAGATAGGAGTTTTGGGGCTGTGTTTAAATTACTGGCGATGGAACCTGCTGCTTGCTTTGGCTGCCTGAGGCACAGGGGTCTGACAGCAGCCATCTTACACCCCTGACCCCAGCCAGCAGGGAAGCCGGCTTGCTCAGCAGGCAAGGGCAGGCACCTCAGACAAGCAGTCTGAGCATGACCCTGAATGCTGACATCAAGTTTTAATAGGAAGGGACAAAAATTCCCAGATTGTCTCAGTGCCCATCTGCAGGTAACAGCTTTGCAAATCTGCAGCATTAGAGACAGGAACCCAGCAAACACTTTGCAGTACTGACTGTTAAACAGTCAGAACTATCTGAAAATATTTAGAAGAACCTGGTTGATTTTTTTCCCCCAGGCCCCTGAAATCATGTCCTGGCTGAGATGCCACGGCCAGTGTCCCCCAGAAAAGTCAGAGATTGGAGTTTAGCAATTGTCATCTTTCAATATAGGTACAGACTGTTTTGTTTAGCCACCATTGCTCTATGTTGGACCCAAATGAGCATCCCAAAGCCAGAGGAAGCACTCAGGTACCTGTGGGCTGGAGACTGATGACACTTGTGTACCTCCCCTCCTTCCCTCCTAGCTGTGTGTAGGGTCAGCAACAGTTTTGTGCTTTGGGCTCCCACGCTGACCTCCCAGGACTCAGCTACACATTTCCTTGCAGGAACCTGTCCACAATCGCTACAAGGAGCTTCTGGCCAAGCGGGCTGAGCTGCAGAAGAAAGTGGAGGAACTGCAGAGAGAAATCACCAACCGTTCCACCTCATCCTCGGAGCGAGCTGGCTCTCCTGCACAGTGCGTCGCTCCCGTACAGACAGTTGTATAATACAGACTTTTTTTTTTTGCTGAGTACCTTCCCAGAACCATGGGTGGCAGCTTTTCTGAAACCCTCTGGATTTCCAGCATGGTGCCTGGGAGATGCCAACCTATTTATTTATTTCTCTCCAGGATAATTTATTAGTACTGTAGTACTAGAGAAAGCTTAAAGCAGAAACCAACACAGACGAGGCCCCCTATGCAATTAACCTTCTCAGTGGCTAGCTTATAATACAAGCCAATTGCACTTGCCACCTGTAAGAAGCCTGGAGCTCGCTCTTTGTTCACTGATGTGCTGGGAATCACTTGGTTTTAAAGAGACTGTGCATGAGAATGAAGTACTGTGGAGGAAAGATGTCTGCTCAGAAGTTTGAAAGACCAAACCTGACTTTGTGTTGGAGCCTCAGATGCAGCTGTGATGTACAACCCCTCCACCGTTAATGTCTGCATAGCAGAGTGAATGAGGGTGTTTGCCAGCACACCTGGAAACGTGTCACTCCCTTCACCTCGACCTAGAGCATAGGAAGCCATGTAAATGATGCCTTATTTAAAGAAAGGGCAGCTTCTCCTGATAGAACATGGAGGTTGAGGAGCAACATACAGGACTTCATTTTGTAGGACAATGTTTACTTCCATCTCTTCAATTTTAGAATCTTGCGTATGGTTTACAGTGGGTGTGCCAGGATGCAACTTAAGCACCCTTGTTTCTGAGGGAGGAGGCAGAGCGTGGCTCCCCTGGGCTTTCCACAGCTCCTCTGGCCTCCAGTGCCTCATAGTCATCAGGGGAAAGTTAGTGGAATACCAAGGGGCACATGTGAACTGCTGGGATCAGCCATTACATTTTGCTTGGGTCAGCATAATTAGCGATTTTAATGCTTCTGTGCAGGGTTATAGTGGTGTACTTATGGTATTTCAGTTTTCTGTTAACTAATGGAAGCAACTGTGCATCAACCAAAGACGCCTTTCTGCCTGCATTGCAACTGCTGCGTACGATTTTCGTGGCAGGCTGAACAGCTTAGCCATTTTCTAAACCCTACCTTTTTCCTCATAGTCTGCTTCAAGAACTGGTGTCACTCAACTAAAGTTGAAATTCAATTTTAATACAAAAAAATTTACTGTAGGAGATAGAACAGAGATTTGGTAAAACTGTGACTGCCCCCTTGCTCTTCCAAACAGGTAAGCATAGGGTTGCAGAACATGGGGCTTACAGCAAAGGCAGTTAAGTATGTGCAAGGTCTTCACTCCAGGCTGCTTCTCCACCTCTGTGCTAAGAAAGGGCACTGCTTGGTGGGGGTTCTTGTGTTTCTCTTTTATGACAGGGTCCCAGACTGTGGTCACCTGTTGAAAATACCTGAATGATGCATGCTGCTTCGTTCAGCTGCTGTTTCTCTAGAGAAGGATTTTTGGAGAGAGTGTAAGAGTAGACCCATTTCCACCTAAGAAACTGCCTTTCAAAAGCCACATTCCTTCCAACTGTTCTCTAACAGTAGTTTCCTCCTGCAGTCCACTTCTACCTGCTCTATTGCTGCAATCACCACACCGTGCTTACAGAGAAATCCACAGTCACCTTCCAACAGGATGAATGACAGGCTATACAGCATCATCATGTTTGTTATAGGGTGGCCTGTGACATTATGGTTCAACAGTGCGAAGAATCAACACAAAATACTTTCTGAGGACTTGGATTTGCATTGAGGTTAAAGGGCAGGTCTGCTCTTATGTACAATCATTATATAATGATGGTTTAAAGCATTGTTCTGTATTAGCAAATTGACTATGTGTGTATATTTTGTTCCTTGATGAAGGCTGTTTGGTTTCCTTAACACTAATAAAAGCTGATAAATGGATAAGGTTCCTGTGCTGTTATTTTCAACTATGTGGTTTTCCAAAGGACTTGCAGAACATGCAAACAGTAAATAAATAGCACTGCAAGTTCAGTGTGTGAAATCCAAATCTCTCATTCTTCTGTAGAGGATCTTGAAGATGCTAATGTTGAAACTCTGAGGACTAGAATGGCAGAAAACCAAGATTAATCTTTGCACAAGTTTCATTTATCCTGTACTGACCAGTATTAACACAGATACAGTGTGTAGCTGCTCAGTATTATAAAAACAGAATCACAGATTGGTTTGAGTTGGAAGGGACCTTTAAAGATCATCCAGTTCCAACTCCCCTGATGAGCAGGGACACCTTCCACTAAACCAAGCTGCTCAAAGCTCAATCCAGCCTGGCCTGGAACACTTCCAGGGAGGGATCCACACCTTCTCTGAGCAACTTCTGCCAGTGCCTCGCTGCCCTCACAGTAAAGAATTTTTTTCTGATAACTAATCTAAACCTGCCCTCTTTCAGTTTAAAGCCATTTCTCCTTGTCCTATCACTACATGCTGTCTCCAGCTCTCTTGTAACCCTGTTAGGTGCTAGAAAGTCTCCCCAGAGCCTCCTCCTCTCCAGGTTAAACAACCCCAACTCTCACAAAACTACGGTCTAATGCACTGTGAAATGCAGATTTTTTTTTTAATTGTGAAAGTATTCTGAAATACTTCCACAATTAAAAAAAAAAACCCTCTGCAATTTCTGCACCTTACAGTGCATTGGCACAGTAACTTATGTGTAAAAGGATGATTCACATTCTTGCATGTCTTTTTGCAAAGCCCAAATTCACTGGGGTGGTTTGTGATCAGCTCAGTGTGTTGCAAAACCATGTATAAA
>VZRN01001755.1:0-19879 GCA_013397935.1 Dasyornis broadbenti
AGGAAGGAAGGAAGGAGAGAAATGCTTGGTTTACAGAATCAAAAAGAGAAGTATATGTCAATGAAAACATAGAGAAAGAAGGTGTAAGAGAAAAAAGGAAGACACTTCTCTCTTCTGTTATAGAGACATGAAGTGACAGTCTTGGACTGCAAGGGATGATTGAAGCTTGGCATCAGGGAAAACGTTTAGTGGTAAGAGATACTAAAGCAAAAGACTAGGTGGTCTGGAGGATCTGCAATCTGTGTCAGTGACATTGCAGAATCCTGCCTTGGTTCTGTCTTGCAGAAAGAGATGAACAGTACCTTTAAAGGTCTTTTCTGAAAGGGCTTTTTCTGATTCTATAACAAAATAGACATGAAGGCTTCAGCGGCAGATATATCTTCTAAACAAATATGTCACTGTAGTTCGTCCACTGAAAAGGGATGATGTGCTTTTGTGCACATAGAGAAAATCATGATTTGAGGAGCCTCTGATGAATTTAGGCTGTCAGCCAAAATACATACTTTAGAGCCATAATCTTTGTCATCACAAAAAGGATGGTGATGACCTGATAACCATTCTTACAGAGATGGTGAAACAAATATGCCTCAAACCATCCATGAAGAAAAACCTGTAGCACACAAAAAAATGGACATATCTTACTCACTGTGATTGCCTTCATCTGTATTTTTCTGTACATGTTCTCGGGGAGAATAGTAAACAGACAGTGATAAAAATGTCTATTCTCATACTGCTGGATTTGCCAGCCCCCTTAAATGCTGTTACTTGTTAAGTAACCATTGACTTAGTTGAAAATCCTGCTATGGGTTACCATAACTGTCTTTCAGTAACTTTATTCTTGTCTCTCTACAGTCTTTTGTCCAACTGCTTTTGACTGTGAGTTCTGTATCATTTATGTGAGAATTTGCATGATATCACCCTGTCCATATCTGAGTCTATAAGGTCAGTTATATTGTCAATTAAACAAAACAAAACAAAACAAAAACCTAACAACCCAAACAACCAAAAATGAAGTGAGAAGAAACAGAGAAAATCCCCTGTTCATGGAAATACCCATTTGTCTGGAATACACTGGGGTTCCCATTGCCTTGCATATTCTTTGTTGTCTACTATTAACCCGAACAGAAGATCCTTAACAAGATTAAGGAAGAAACGTTTTTCCTTGTAACTAAGTTGTTGTCATATAACAGTAATTTAAATATCACTATTTAATTGGCATAGTGCCTTAAGAGCACCAATGCCTGCATCAGGACCTGATCTATTAAGCACATAGAAAAAATTCCCTGGTTTCATTAGTCTGTATATTGTTTTAAACACTTTCTACTTAATGAAATATGAAGTGAGAATGCACTTTACAAATAAAGCTAGGATTAAAAGAAAAAAATCTATACACTGTACGAAGAGAGAAATAAAGAACATCATTTCGCCAGGTTAAGTCTCTGACTTCCATGCTTGTGAAAGAAAACCTGAAAACAAGCAGTTGGTCCGTCTTTCACCAGGACCCAGACAGCAATAAAGCACATTCCAGCCTTTTACTTTTACTTTAAATGTCATGATTTGTGCAGGTCATAGTGTCAAAAGTAAGTCAGATGGGAAACGTAAAGCACAGATTAGGAGCATTTGCAGAAATAAAAACAGGCAGAGAACCCAGTCAAGCTTGGGATAGCATCAGAATGTGAATTCTTCTTCTGCTTCTTCCTCAGCAATTTGCAGTTCCCTTATCTCCCTAGTGAGAAAAACTGAAGTATACTGCTCCCTCACCTCTTCTCTTCTTCCAAGAAAAACAGCAAAAGCAGTGCACCATGCAGAGCTATACTGATCAATTTTGTACTTCTGAAGATGCTATGCTGGAAAAGGACCAAAAAATTTTACCAATTCTGTTCAGACATGACCAGTGTACAAAAGGCAGGTGCACTATGCAATTCCTGCCTGCTGCCAGCAACCTGCATTGTTGGCAGTGGACAAAGAAACATATCTATGATCCCATCTCTTCCCTCTCTGTATTTCAAAGAAATCAATAAGAACAAGGAATTAAAATGGCCTTAGCTGTGCTCTTCATTTCTGTGGTATGGATATATACAAAGCACAGGGAACAAAACAGCAATTTCTAGACATACTACAGATGTTGACCCAACAGTTTCAGGGAGGTACCACAATCTTGCAAGTGTTGAGCCATCATACATCAAACGACAGTCTAGAGCTTTTGAAGGTCAAAAGCCCAAGATATTAACTTTATGATAAGTGAACCATACACTAAAAACCTCATGCTAATAATATGTGCAGATCAAACAGCAGCTTCCAGTCCTGCAAGATCAGTCCTACAATTTTCAGATTACTGGAAGAACCATGGGGTACCATTATTTAAAATATTGCAGTGCAAGTTTCAAGAACCAGAATTTATTCAAACACTGATAGGAGGAAAAAAAATGCAGATAGGTCATTTATGGATATTATTTTACCAGCTCTATTTCTAAGCAAATTTTTATTATTAAAATATCTATAGAGCATAAAGCTTCTATTAATTGTTCATAAATGGACACTGAATTGAAGCTACAAATTCTGCAAATAAAATTGATCCAAATATAGCTAAATATACAGTAGAAAATTGATTTATTAATATTTGCTGCTTAGAAGTACTAGGATATCCAGAAGTGATGTTTCTGTTTAGCTAACAACCATTTGGCTCTAGCAGCATTGAGCATTCCCTAGCCACAGCCATTTGTGTCAATCTCATCCACACATTTTAAGATACAGAGCTACTTTGTCATATCAATTATTAATATTATTATGAGAATTTCATCAGTAATTTTAGGTATGAGGACTGTAAAGCTGAGTAGTTTGGGCATCACTCCCATGAGGGAAACATTTGAGTTTCCAAGTAGCTTATTTTAGCTTGATTAGTGTTTTGTGCAATATTGTAAAATACCCATGATGGTTCTATTTTTATCAGGAGTTTTACTTCCAGCTGTATTTGGTTTCATATAACCTTATGAGATTCACTTCTCCTAGGAGGATGATATTTTCTAGCCCAGGGAAACAATTTCATTGCTGGGACAGCAATTTTAATTTTTATTGCAATATTTGAAGAAAATCTTATTACTGATTCTCCCAATCAATGGAAAACAACATCCTCTGTCCTTCCCTCAAATCTAGCTACCCACACACACTCTATCCCTCAGTGCTGTTCAGATACGCCACTCCCACACCTTACAGCATCTCACAGAGAAAAGCTCAGAGTTCCTGCTCTGCTAAACAAGTTCATCTCAGTGGTTCCAGAGCTCTTGCCTGGAGAACTGGGTTCTCATCATCTTTGCCAGGCATGTCTGTGCACAGGCCAACACACTGTTCTGCCAGCACTGATGCCCTGAAAACTTGCTAGGAGAGATACAGTTCATCCACCAGCAGACACCTGAAGACACCTCCTGCGCAGAGAGCCTGAGCAATTCCCCCATCTCACCCTAACCTGCACCACTCGGATAACCCTTTTAAACTACCCAGAACCCCTAGCCAGCCACTATTGAATTCCATTTCTCCAAGCCCATGCAAGAACTAAAAGCAAATGGAGATTCATCAGCGAACCACTTACATTTCAAGAGGAAATGAAGCACTGGAGTGCTTTGTACACTGGTGCTTAGTCCTGTTGTAGCTAATGGAGCAATAAATTCCTAATAATAGATTTTGTCTTGTGGCTAGGAAACCAGAAATACTGTTCAGCAAAAGCTAAATGAGAAGTTTCATATCCAACAAAACAATAAGTTGTATGGTGGTGTACATCTTCATTTGCTTACTGAAAGGATATTTTAAAAATCCAGCATTAAAAAGACTTTCTGAGAAGGGGTAGATGCAAATTAGCAACAGGACATTAACTTTCATCCTTCACAGTAAAATACTTGTTCTGGAAGGCCTTTACCTTAAAATCATTACTCCACATGCTGTCAAAATATTGTTTCCTCACATTACCTTTCATTTCTCTCAAGTCAGATGCCACAGTGAGGGTTGGTCACTTTTGCCTGACTGCAGTAACTTACATTATTTTCTGTCTCCAGAAAAGGCGTGGCTGACTTATTGTGAAGGGTTAATGAATCCTGACTCTCCCCCTGAATTTAGGGCTGTGACATGGCCCCAATGCTCCTCTGTCAGAGCTTCCCTAACGCCAGCAGGCTGTGCTGCTCTAGTTTTCAGATGAGGTTCTGGGTGCCACAGTATTGGCAGTGTTACATTTCTATTTCAAGTCCCATGATACCTGATGCTGTTGGGCTTTTTTCAAAAAGGCAAGCTTCTAACCTTTCTAATTGTGAGGAAAACTTGAAAGCATATCTCAAGTGCATCTTAAAAGCTCGGAAGCAGGAAGGCTGCATTATGCAATCAATTAAAAGGCTGACTGCAGTTCAGAGCTTATGTACAGAAAATGGATAAGAAATAAAGCCACCATTCCAAATGTACTTTTAACAGAGCGAAACCAAGGAAATGCCAACATATGGAGTGTGTTTAGTGCATATGGAAAGTTTAAAGATATTACTGTGGGTTGCCTTTTGCTTACTTTTTTTGATTTTGCCAGAGAAGTTGTTTTTTGCAAAAGTGTTTTTGTGGTCCAGATCCTCAAGAGAGCTTAATGACATTGTTTCAGAGAAAACAGATGAACTACAAGTAGATAGATAAGCTGTAGGACAAGGTCTTGTCATAGTCATAGCTATCTCTGGAACAAAGATAGCTGGTAGAAGTTAAACAGTTTAAAATTACTGAACAAGGCATCAGGGAAAAAGATGGCAGCAGGAAGGCCTAAGGAGGGTCTAAGATGAACTGTGCATAAACCAGAGGTAGTAGCCTACGGCCAGTTACATGGAGAGCAGTCTGCACCCCTGTCCAGCTTCCCCTTCCTGCCTGGGGCTTTTCAGGGCAGGCATTTAGAAAGAGAGTAGCTGAGGTCCTGAAAGGCTTGTGGTTTGGCATGGGAAGGCTGTTTCTCTCTGCACGCTCCTGCCTCTCTGCCTGCAAAATGAAAGTAAAATCAATGGCTGTTTACCTGTCACATTGCTTGGGGCTGACAAGAAAAAAAACTTTTCCAGAGAACTAGTTATAGAGGCTGCATTCAAACCATGTGCTGATCTTCATTCATGGGTCAGGCTGTCCATAGTATTTCTGAAATGAAGGATGCCTCAGCAAGATTTATTTTAAGGCACCTGTTTCTACACCTGGGTAACCAAATCATAACTTAGCCCTGGAATGAATGTTCCTATGTCCAAGCCTGCATGCAGCAGTGGTCATCCAAAGGGTGATGAATACAGGATTTGAACCTAAAACTGCAAACAAGAAGCAGTCTGGGGAGATAACTCAGCCACCCCTTTGGGATAAAATTGAAAAGTTTAATAAATCGAACACAATTTCACCTTGTCCACCAAACTGCAGCAGGAGCAAAGCTTCTGGGATAACAGCTTCTGGATGTAAAGGAAGCCTTTACTGTTGGTAGAAGTAATAGCTCCTTCTAGGGCTGTTGACTGCAGCTGGAGGTTATACCACAAAATGTGTTGGCCTCCTCCTGCCATGTCAGGCAGGCTAACTGGAGGTGCCTCTTACTCCTTGAACTTTGCGCCTCTTGTGCTGTACATTATTCTTTTCTGCAGTGCCTATGACCGTGACATGATCACTAGTAGCAGGCAACGGCCCCACATAGGTGTCCACTGATTTGAACTTGTTACCTCTGTGCAAGGAAGAGCAACAGGCTCAGCAGTAACAACAGCAACTTCACTTCTTGCCTTTTGACAGTGCCCCTGGGGAGGGAGAGTGATGTGGGATATATTACAGGGGTCATTGCAATATTTAAGCACCAGATTTTAATGCTCATTTCCAAATACAAACCCGCCTCCACCTCTCTGCCTAAAAACTCATTCCATCTGTCTGTCTTTCCTAATGATCACTCATATTTTTATTCGTTTTTCCTACTAATGTAACTGGTGATACAGAAAACAAAATATGTAATGAGAGAGTTGGTTTGGGGGTTTTTTGCTCTTTTTTCCTCTTTCTCTCTTTTACTGTAGCTGTGAACTTGCTCTAAGGCATTTGTTGAAATGGTTGCTTTTAGGTCTGATTTGTGAAGAAGGATTTCATGACTCCTGGCCCCCAGAGAATTGTTCTTTACCCTACCACTTTCTTCTGCCATCTGGCATGTTTACTTGAGTAAACGTGTAGGGTCAAGGGCCAACACGGACATGTGGAGGGACAGCTTTGTCATAAAAGCTGTAAGGAATGAGTGGGTGCTTCTGAATATAGCAGTGTGCATTTTGCTCAGCTGCTGAACACAAAGAGGTGAGGTTAGTCACACTGCTGAAAGAATATAAAGAAAACCAAACAAACAAGGAGAATAGTAGATTGTACAACAGAGGTCACTGAGTCCCTTTTATTTGTTTGTTTGTTTGTTTTGTCTAAGCCTTTCTGGACACATTTCTAAAAGATATGTCAGAGAGGACGTGAAAATCTCCCCCTCCCCATTCCTTCAGAGACTTGCTTTGTACAAGTTCAGCAGTGGCCTGGCGGTGCATGAGGGCAGCTGCAATAAGCCAATACCTACACTCCAGCTGCCAGGCCACCATCCATTTAAATGCCAAATTCTGATTTTGGCTCTTAAGGACAGGAATTAATTTGACAAAACTTAGAGGAAGGAACAAAGTGAGTTGGTCATTTGAATGCAGTCATTTAAATGAGGGTGACCTTGCGCCATGTGAAGATTTCTAGGTAGGAGGGATAGGTCTGAGCAAGCCAGAGACACCCTTGCTTTTTCATTGCTAGCTTTGATCAGAGTGGATCAAATTTGTTACTCCCATGTTACTACTACCATGAAGACCTCAAAGTTCACTCCCTCAAAGATTTTCTGCTTTCATGTACACTTCCTCCCTGGATGGGCCATTCACTTAAGAGTTGGATTCCAGGATCCTTCTGGGTCTCTTCCAACTGAGAGTAATCTGTGATTCTGTATTCCCTTTCAAAACTTATTGCATCTCTACTATGCAAATCAGAGCTTCTTTGTTGTTGCCTAGAGAGTGCCAGTATCCCCAAGCTAAAAAATCTGGTTCAACCTGGGATCTTTTTGTGTGGTATTTAATCAGAAGATCTAAGAAAAAGAGGTCTACTCATAAGTGTCCCCATCTAAGACATGAAGTCTTCTATGTGGCTTCAAAGTGGGTTGGTGGCACAAATGGATTGTCTTAAAGCCCCAGTGTGAGAATGGGATTGGGGTTGGGTAACAAAACTGGCCCCTTACAACCCATCCCTGGGCCCAGCACAACCCCGGGCCCATCCTTCACGAAGAGGATAAGCCTGCCGCAAGATCTGACTTCTTTCATCATAGGATAGGTGCCAGACAAGAGGATCAAGATGGTTTATTCCCTTCCATGAGCAAGGAGAGCAGAGGCTGACTGCAGTGACCGCTCTGCACAGAGCCTGCCCACTATAAAAAGAGAGGAGACAATTTGTAACCATGGAAAGGATGGCACAAATCATTGCTGTCTGAGAGAAAAGGGGAGCAGAAAAGGGCACCGCTCTGCAGCACAGCCATGAGCACTGCCCTTTAGGAGAGTACTGGGTGAAGAAAAATTCATCCTGCAGAATTCCTTGCACAGCATAACATTACCATGTACCATAAATGGCCTTCAAAAGAGCAAAACCATTTGTATAAAATTACTCCAGCCAATTTCAGATGATATCTAAATCTGACCACATAGCAAATAACACACAGGTTAATACTGACATTTTATTAATGGATCCTTTTCTGAAACTATAAAATAATGTAATTTCTGAATCTACTTTACTGCATGAAGTTCCTTTCATCCACATTTAATACATGAGTTCTAATAAAAGTTTGTATTAAGATCAGACAATGAAAAATGGAAAATTCCATCCCAGAGCCTATCAAATTATCCTTGGAAATAGATCAACCAAATAGATAACAAATGCAAAAAAAGCCTAAGCACCATATATTTCACATTTATCAACCTGAATTTTGATTTCACTGGTGAAGTAATAGCTTTTTTCTTTGGCTCCTAGCCAAAACTCATCACAGGTTTCAGGCCACTTGTCTCACTGTGAGACAAACACGGATTGATAACCATAACAAACTCACCAACGACTGTTTTCTTTGAGGCATGATGGGATTAGAAGATCTGAGTGATTATTCTGGTACAAAAAACCAGACTTGATGTTCAGACAACCAAAAGCATGCCTCTCACTCTACATCTTAGAAGATCTATTACAATTTCTCCAGAGAAAAATCTATCACTGTTAGGATACTAAAAAAACAAACAAACAAACAAACAAACAAAAAAAAAAAACCCCACCAAAACCAAAAAAAAACAAAACCACCAAAAATCAACAAGAACCAACGGTACCAATATAGTCATACAATTACATTATATACAATTATTTTAAATGGGTCATAACTGTTAACAAGATACACTAGTCCTCTCATGATAAATGTTAAATGAAAATCCAGGGAAAAAAATTAGTAGAAAAACTGGATGTTTATAGTGGAGAAAAGAGACACAACTATACTGAGAAAGTACCAAAGAACTGTTCTATTTGTGACTAAAAATAAAATACTGATTTCAGAAAAATTGCTTCAAAAACCCCAATTCCCAACAATTTGATCTGAGTACTCTCATGACAGTAATTGCTATTGAACTAAGGTGAGCAGAAAAAAAATTGAAATATCAGTGTTTTTCATAAACCCAAATAAAGTCTCAAATAAATTGCAGGGACCACATGAGTTTCTTCAAGGAGATGTCCTGTTTTCAGGAGGGATAGAGTTAATTTTCTTGTCAGTAGAAGGCACAGGACTGTGTTTCAGATTCAGTGTGAGAATAATGTTGTTAAAACACTGATGGTTTGGCTGTTGCTGAGAGTGCTTACTCTGAGTCAAAGAGTGTTCATGAAAAACTGTGAGGTTATTCTGATGCTCTTCCCCACCAGGGGTAGGTACTGCATTGCTGTCTGGGATTAAATCAGAACTGGAGCTGAGTTCACAAGCTCTGTCTACACAGGAATTGCATAAGGGGTCCACCTAATCATGATGCAAACAAACAATTAGGCATACTAGAACAAAGTGAATCTGTCAGCCTAATATACCTGTATTTGGGAATTTGAAAGACAATCCTAAAACAGAGCAACTGTTCAAAGCTTCTGCTGCAGGGACTTGGAGAGAATGTGGTACATCAGATCTTGCTTACTATTTCATGTTTTCTCCTGACATTCCTTCTATAACTTTTTTCAAAGACTATCAGAAAATATTCTCATCTTAAAAGTGGAGATTCAGAAATCAGTCACCAATTCCATGTTGGACTAGCTTTAACCTTGCTTAAGTGTACTCTCAGTACATGAGCATGAGATACAAAAACACCTTATCAAGAAGGAGGATCTTACAGAAGCTTTGGACACCTCTGTCACTATGTCAGTGGCAGAACTGAATCAGTACCATTTGCAACTACAGCCAAGTGTATAAGTCTTGGAACATTTATTCCATTTGCTAGTCCATGATGAATGGAAAGCAGGTACTTCCTAATTCTGTTTAGAACTCTAATTGGGTTGCACTGGCCAGGGATTTCAGTGACCAAACATGCACATGTGGGGAAAAAAACAGAAGGAATCAAGTTTACCCATCTGAAAGAGTCTCAAGTATACAAGATTGTCACAATACTATTCAGTATTGACAATTAATGTTTCCTCTATTGGTGCCTACTAATCCAAATGGATTTTGCCAGAACAAATGTTCAACATATGCAAATATTATAAGGACTTTCTTGGGATAACTACAGAAATCAAATGCACTTTGCATAAGCATTCATATCTACGATGTTATTTTAAGATTTTAGCATTTGCAGTCAATGGTTGAAACAGTATCACAAAGACATTCCTCTGAAGTAGCGTTTTGAATTTTCTGTATAAACAGACTGTTAGGAATGTGTGCAATTTATTCATAAACGAGCACAAAAAAATTTGGTGTAGCTCTATACAATAATTTATTTCAAATTGTTTGCTTAGGTCTATTAAAATGCTCATATACACATGGAAACATAAACACTGCCTCATATACTTACTCCTACAGAAGCAAATAGAAACTTGCCCAAGGATTTATATCAATATTCTAGAAAGTCACTGCAATACATAGCTTAGCTACTTAGTTCTGAGTTTGAAATGTTCCCTTTATTATCATTACTATTACTATTAGACAGTAATGATATTTTAATTGCAGTAATTTTTATGTCTTAATTTTATGTCTTGCTTATTCTTCAGTGTCTATTGCAGTCTGTGGAGAAATGGAGCTGTCATAGTGTTTACATGTGGTATGAGAGAAAAGATAGTTCAAGAAACAGTGATGATGAAGATTTTATCACTATGGTAAACAAAATGTTGGATCTGAACATAAGCAGCTAGTTCACTCTATTATGCTGATAGTTTGGACTCTGCGTGACAGTCAAGATCTTCATAACAAGAACTTAGTAAAACAGAACACCTCTGTGATTACAAAATGAATATGTAACAAGCATGGCCCCGGTCCATTGTCATTATTAATACATGCCAAAAAGGATCTATATTACCATCAGGTGGAAATCCAGGCTAAAGGTCCAGGACTAAATTTCTGCTGACGGTAGTGTTTGCTTATGGTCTTCATATGTATGAACGTAATAAGCCTTATCTTGTAATATTAATTTTATACTGCCTGGGTTATAAATTATAAAAGCTGTGAACGACATAGGTATCACAGGGTGGAGAATTTCCATTAGACATTTCTTTTTTTTTATTATTATTTCTGTTGAGGTACCTGGACAATTCAGATTGATCCACCTTGAGTTTTGCTAACACTCAGATGATTGAACCAGTTTAATGCTAGTTGTTTTTCTAGCAAAATTAAATAAATGGATACTAGCTTGTCAGCAAAATTTAATAAATGGATACAAGCTTGCTGGTAAACATCCATTAAAAAAAGAAAATTACTACATTCATTTAACTTAATCATAAAATATTTCTATTAACAAAAATAATATTTTATTTTAGCCAGCTAATTCAATTCTATTTATTAATTAAGAACAGTATGTAACTATATAGACAATGATACATTAGAGGTTCACAGATTTTCTAAAAATAATAAAAACCCAGTCCAAAGAGATATTGCCACAATGCATACCAAACAAGTAGTTTACATTCTTCAGAATGAACACAAGTGTTTGAATAAAGGTTATCAAAGTTAGAATTCTGGAGCAAAAATGAAAGGCAGGCTTCCATGGAATAGTAGAACATAAATCACTACAAAGACATACTTGTAAATGACCATTACTGATCATCCCTTTCTCCACTTAATTTTATGTTCAGAGCACTAAATGCATCCCAAAATAACAGAATTTTGAGACTAAAAGACTGAATTAGATTCTGTATGTCTGGCTTGCTCATAGCTTTAAATGTCAAATACCCCAAGGTAGCACCTGCAACCCCAGGTCTTTACCAGTACATTCACAACTAGCAACACATGTCCGTGCACATCAACACAACAATACAGGAGTGGTTTGAGGTAGATTTGGTCCCTCATGTGCTTGATCATAAAAGTGCAGTGCATGCTACTTTTGCATGAATACTGAGGCAGAGAATCACAATTGTTGAATCAAAAAATCACATTACAAAGCTGATAGATGGCTTTTGTCAGTACCTATTTTTGTGATGAATGCTAACAACCTGAACCACTGAAGTAACTCATTGCTGTTGTATTTACATGAGCAGAGTACTTCTCAATTATTACTCTTCACTAAACACTTTCCCAACATTTACATATTTCTATAAAGATCTTTCTCACAGAAGGAAAGACGGAGAAAGATACAGAAAAAAATATGCCATTCAAAAGTACAATGAGTCTCTTTCACTTAAGAGAATAAAAATACGGGTTTTTTGAAAGAGTTATTACCAGGCAAGTGAAGGGCTCAATTCGTTTGTAAGAGAAGTACTAAAATTACAGGACAGTACAATGTACTGCATTTTTCTTAGAGAAGATTATCAGTTTTCCAGTAATGAAACCAGGGATAGATAAGAAACAAGAATCTCCAACACCAATTTCTGCTAAAAAAATGGTGACATGCTTATCTTTATTTCTTTACATTTCCAGTTATAGCATATGCCCATTTGCTAATTCCGGTGAACGCAGGCAACGGATATGGTACTGGTGGATTACAAAACACACTGGTTTACCAAGAAAATATCAATAAAACACCTCCTATGTCAAAACTTGTTCTTCAAATTTTTTCATATAATCATCAAAGACTGAAAAGTCTGTAGTGTGAGATCTGACATGGTTACCTAAATATCATGTACCAATAGTCCCATCTCTAGGAACAAGAGACATTCTTCACTCTTCCAAGGGTGTCATATGAGTTGTATATTTGTTTAATTAGAATAGAGAGAACTGTACTTTTTATGTCACCTTGCTCTGCAAGCAGCTCAGGACTAAACAGGATTCCTGGGCATGGAAGGAAACAGGCAGAAGGGACAAAAACTCTTAAACCCAAACAGTAGCCATCAGGTCTAATCACCAGTTCCATTCCACCAACTAACACAATTTTTATTTTATCAGGATCCTGTTTTAATTATCTGACTTCAACTCAAACCAGGTTGGAGTGGTCCAGACATTGGAAAAGTCAAACAAAACCTTATTAAGGCGCAAAACAATAGAGAAAGGAATATCATTTTGAAAGTGCCACACTTCCAAACAACTCAATTACTCCCTCTCTTCAATACATGTGTTGAGTAAACACAGTGCAACAGAACCTTGACACAGCTTTGATAACAGAGTCCTTCAGGCAGCTGTCTATCACTGTATGTTGTGATCTTTCATTTTAAAAAGTTTAGAATCACAAAAATAATTCCATCTACCTCTGTCCAGGAATTAAGGTTCCAAAAGATACTAAAAGAATTGTGCCCTGAAGATTTAATCACACAGCCAGATCCATCCAGATGGACTCTTGTTCTCATCCAGACTTAATAGCACAAGTTCAGGCTTAAAAGCATGATTGCCATGATTTTATGCACAGTCACATCAAATTAAGGTTGTCATGTGTCATAGCCATTTCTAGCTCAAAATGGTTAAATATATTCATAGAGTTGTCTTACAAATCTAGTTTGTAAATGCTTTTGCATTTCACAAAGATCATAAATTGTTTAGATTTGAAAAGACCTTTAAAACTATCAAATCCCACCATTAATTTCCCACTGCAAAGACCACCTCTAAATAATGTCTCTGAACTCCACATCTACATATCTTTTAAATACTTTCAGAGGATGATGAACCACTTCCCTAGGCAGCCTGTTCCAATATCTGAGAAACCTTTAGATGAAAAATTTTTTTCTAAAATCCAACCTAAAACTCCCCTGGCAAAACTCAAGGCCATTTCCTCTCATTCTGTGGCTTTCTACTTGGAAAAAAACCTGACCCCCACCTGGCTACACCCTCCTTTCAGGGGGTAAGGTCTCCTCTGAGCCTCCTTTTCTTCAGTCTAAACATGCCCAGCTTCCTCAGCAACTCTTCATCAGGCTTGTGTTTCAGAACCTTCACCAGCTCCGTTGTCCTTCTCTGGACACACTGCAGCACCTCATTGTCCTTCCTGAACTGAAGGGCCCAGAACTGGACACAAGTTTCGACATGGGGCCTCACCAGTGCTGAGTACAGAGGGACAATCAATGCCCTGGTCCTGCTGGTCATACTATTGCTGATACACTATTGCTTCTTGGCCACCTGGGCACACTCCTGGCTCATGTTCAGGCACTGTTGACCAGCACCCCCAGGTCGATTTCCATTGGGCATCTTTTCAGGCACTCTGCCCCGGGCCTGCATGGGGTTGTAATGACTGAAGGGTAGGATCCAGCACTTGGCCTTCCTGAACCTCATACAATTGGCCTTGGCCATTGATCCAGTCTATCCAGGTCCCTCTGCAAAGCCTTCCTACCCTCCAGCAGATCCGTGATCCCACCCACGATTTGTGAACTGACAGGGTGCACTCGATACCCTTGCCCACATCATCAGTAAAGATATTAAACAGGACTGGGCCCAATACTGATCCCTGGGGAGCACCATAAGTGACTGGCCACCAATTGCGTTTAACTCCATTCCCCACCACTCTCCGGGTTCAGCCATTCAGCCAGTTCTTAACCCAGCAAGGAGTG
Source organism: Dasyornis broadbenti (assembly GCA_013397935.1). NCBI lineage: Eukaryota > Metazoa > Chordata > Aves > Passeriformes > Dasyornithidae > Dasyornis > Dasyornis broadbenti. Next base: position 14,188 of record VZRN01001755.1, read on the forward strand.
CCCCTGACCAAGACGTGGGAAGCTGGTTTCTCCAGGAGAATGCTGTGGGAAATGGTGTTAAAGGCTTTACTGAAGTCCAAGCAGAAACTAACTACAGCCTTTTCCTCATCCAGAAAGTGTGTCACCTCAAGCTGGTCAAGAAGGCCCTGCCTTTCCCAAATTCATGTTAGCTGTGCCTGATCCGTTGCTTGTGCCACCTGATGTCACCCAACATGATCTACTCCATGACCTTTCCCTTCCTGCAGCTGGATGTTCCATTCATCCAGCTCTGGCTGGGACCACCCTGGTTAGCCAGGACTGGTGTTTAATGACTGAAAGAGGCACAGTGAGCACTTCTGCGAGCTCACCCAGGACTCTTGAGGGGATCTTATCAGGTCTCATAAACTCTTCTGTGTATAACTGGTGTAGCAGGTTGCTATGTCCTGCTGGATTATGTGAGCTTCATACTTCTCACCATACCTGTCTTCCATTTTGAGGCACCGCCTGAAAACCTAACCTTGCTATCAAAGACAGGCAGCAAAGGCATTAAGTACTTCGGCATTTTTCTCATCCTTTGTTATTCTGTTTCTCTCTATATCCAGTAAAGGATTGGAGTTTTCCTTGGCTGGCCTTTTGCTGATGATGTAGTCATAAAAACATTTTTTATTTTCTTTTATGGCGGTAAAAATATGAAGTCCTAGTTGAACTTTGGACCTTTTACTTTTTGCCTTGCATGACCTCAAAACATTCTTGTAGTCCTCTTGAGCTGCCTGCGCTTTAAGATTTTATCTGATGCTAGAAACTATAGATATTATAAACTGTGCTTAACTGGGAATTGTTAGGTTTTTCTTTGGTTTTTTTTTTTTTAGCTTTAATGATACATATGTAAATGACACATATATAAAAATTCCCTGTCTAATAAATTAAGAATCAGCCTCAAACTGAAGTTGATCCTCTCTGAAGGCAGAAGTGGAATTTTCAATGTTCTTATGTGATACAATAGTGAGAGAGTCAAGTAAATGACTGTTTTCTTTATGTGGTTTTTTGACCCTGGCCAAATGCCAGGTACCCACAAATTAACACACCCCGGGCTCATGAGTTGAGATAAGGAACTGGGAGAAGACACACTCAATTGGTAAAACAGGACTAACTTAAGTTGCAAAAGGTGATTTATTGCTAGCAGAGTCAGAGGAGTGAATGAGAAGTAAAATAAGCCCTTCAAAGACACTGTTTCTATGCTCACCCCCCTCCCTCCTTCCTAGCAGCTGCACAGGGGAATAAGGCAAGGTGGGGGGTGAGGTGTAGGTCAGTTCATCACCCAGATCTTCTTCCACTGCTCAGGAGAGGAGTCTTCTCCTCTGCATAGCCATGGGTCTCACATGCAGCAGCCTGCCTGAATCTTTTGCAACGTGAGCTCCCCCCACAAGCAAACAGTCTTCCCAAAACTGCTGCGGCATGGGGTCCCTCATCCATGGGGTATAGACCTCCAAGGCCAGGCTGTTCCATCTCGGGAGCAAGGCTTTTTCTCTTTACCGGACTTCTGCTGGACTTCTCTCTCTCTCTCTCTCTCTCTCTCTCTCAGGCACCCACCCACTACAGTGTGGGGCACTCAGTTCAGTCTCAGGTGCAAGGCCTGTTTCTCCACTGGGACTCCTGCTGGACCACAGCCTCCTCCAAGCATCCACCCGCCCCAGCGTGGGGCACCTCCCCACGGGCTGAGCGTTGATCTCAGCATTCCCCATGGGCCCCATTGGCTGCAGGGGCAAAACCTGCTCCACCACGGTCATCACCATGGCCTGAAGAGGAATGCCAGCTCCAGCACCCAGAGCTTCCCCTCCCCTCCTTCTCCAATGACCTTGGTATCTCCACGTTATTTTCCCTCACATGTTCTCACCTCCTCCTCCTCCTCTGCCTAAAAAGAAGTGTGTGCACCCATTGTTTTGATTTCTTCTTAAATATGTTTTCACAGAGGTGTAACCAACATCTCTGATTGGCCCAGCTTTGGCCAGCACCATGTCCATCATCTTCAAAGCCATCAAAGATTGGCTTTGCTGGACATGGTGAAGGCTTCAAGAAGCTTCATAGAGGAGCCATCTTTGTGGGGCAGTAACTGGGCCAAGCTAAATCACCACACTTTTGTATTGAGAGTTTATTAATAGCTACTTTAAAAGTAAGATGATACTCAAAATGAGCATCAGAAATATGTTATAAAGCTTGCATCTTCATATTCCTACCACTTCAGCTTTCAATAATTCCTTCTTTCCAGTATTAGGATAAGCACACACAATTTCCTCTCCCCCTCCCCCTTACACTTCACTTTATAACCTCAGGTTCTACATCAGAGACCTGTATGTTTTGATTCCCCTGTCACACAGGTAAACACTGTACTTTTTATTCAATATGTCATTAAAGTCAGTAAACAGCAAAAATGAATAAAACAGCAACTTACATATTTTTAACACCTCTGAGTTAAAACCGCTTTGCAATAGGGAAGAAGAACAGATGCTCATTTCTAAATGCTAAAGCCACCAACTGGGAATATGCCAGTTGTAACTGCTGCCATCTGTTTTCAACTGTTCTTTTTACCTACCTCTCTGAGATTCATATCCAAATTCACAGCCATACATTTCCACTAGGAGAGGGGCAGTGGGAATAGTATGAGCAGGATTTTTCCCATGTGCTCTCACCTTCATTAAAAAAGAACTTTCAGTAATTACTGTTCTGCAGGATCTCTGTGAAATGATAAATCAGGGGCAGTTTTTTCAAGGATTATATAGTGACAGCAGTTGTTTAATAACCACTTCTCATCATTACTTTCCCACAACTCATTTAACTTGTTTACTTTCCCACTGCTGCTGTTCATCTTCCTACCCTCTCTCTAGTCAGGTAGAAGTCGAGTATATAGCTCTGGGGATATCTCTATCTATATCTGTAGGGATAACTCAGCTCCTGATGGAAACAAAGCACCTTGTGCATAACCAAGTGTCTGTTACAGAACTGAGTTGCATAGTGCAGTTAATGCCTGTTTTTGTGTAAACACATTGAGATATCCCTTGCATGCACATGTTCATAATTTTTGCAGTGGCTGAGACAGAGGTTGCAAGATGGCATTGCTGGACTGACATAAGTACAACAAACATATATAATTTTTTTAAAAACCCTCTAATTTACATTAACACAGCAAGAACCCTTTGAAATGCCCAAAGCCCCTTTTGCTAGTTTAGAAAAAGACGTATTTAAATATTTTACTGACTTCTGCACACATACAATGAAATACAAAACAAAAATTTGTTATTCCTGCCACCCTCAACACTACTACTGGATGATTATTTGAGAGATTTTACGTTATTATCTGGGTTCTTATTGCTGACCTAGAGGGTATGGCTACAGGATAATTTATAAATGACAGTTTGCAACTAGTCTACCAAAGATGTGTGTCTGCAACAGCTCCAGAGTGGCTTTTGTTCTTCAGGCAGATGCCCTCTTAGCCAACATAGGTACTGAATCAGGCTCCTAAAGAATAACCAACAAGAGGGGTTAATATTTGAGCTAAAAAGCCAACACCGGTAGCTGTTCTCTGTTACAGATCACGTTCCATACCTCAGGCAACATTCCTGGAGTGTTCTCACTGACAGGATGGCCTGGGATGCTGGCAGCATCCCCACTTCACAATAAAGAATGCTGTTATAGAATTTTATCAATGTCTACTGGCCTATACATCTTTTAAAAGGTGGGGATCTCACCTTTTAGAGATGTGAGCAGTTTTCAGTGTTATTGCTGGCATGAGCAATACTGAATACTTAGCTGCAATTGATCTGATCATTATACTCTGTTTTCTCTCTTCATCACCAATTTATTGCAGTCTTACTGATCACTATCATGAGTAAACTTTGAATTATAACAAAAACAGCACTCCATCTGAAGATCTGTCCCATTTTTCTCTTTCTAGAGAAAGGAGAGGGACAGAGAGGAATGAAACTATGTAAAAGAAGTGGGTCAAAGTAAGGCATAATGCAAAACAACCTGTATATGAAGGATGCCATCCCACTTAGCCTTTGCTTTCTCATCACCACTTTTTTCCTGAATGTTAAAGACATACAATTGAGAAAACTATACTCTTCCCTCCCATTATCAGGATTATCAGCTAAGAATAATAAAATCTAACATTATCAGAAGTACTGTGTATTCTTCTCTTGAGCTTTGTTGTTATATTTAGTGCTTCTGACAGCACTTGGTTCTTTATTAATCAGTGCCTTGTATTGATAGAGGTGTCAAAAAAGAATGCAACATCAAAAGAAAATGCAACATTTTTCACTTTACATTCCTATTTTTAAAATATCACAGTGAGCAGCAAAAGGAGGAAAGGGCAAGTGTCACTTTCATTGAGCTAAATTAGAAACAGTAAAACTCTGTGGACAATAAGGAAATGAAAAAGCAGCTGAAATCATGCAAGCAGATATGAAAAGCAAACTCTTGCCATCTTTCCAACACACACTCACAGGTTCATGTTTTGTAAACAATGTGATATAACCTCCTACAAAATAAACATATGGAAAGCCATAATGATGTGCACAATTCATCAGGCTACTGAGATATAGAGGTTTTGTGGGGTCTAGGAAGCTCTGAAAAGGTTCCACAGCTTAGCAGAAAGAAGGCCATTTTTGTGAACAATCTGGCCCTCTCTGTAGAAAGGCTGTGCTCTGCATCTTCTGATATCATATTTAATATCAAATAACACTTTTTGAGGCATAGACAATATGTCTATGCCTCAAAATATGTATAATAGGGGTATGTGGCATCCTAAAATTCTCTGGAGCTTCCAGACAAGCTGTACAATACAAACACCAAGTAATTCCTGCTTGTCTTTCTGATCAAGTGAACCCTTTATTTCTTTGGTCTTTCAGGAGTCATCCTTGTAATAAAGAAGATGAAAACAGTGAAAACCAAAAAGTCTTTCTCCATCATCTGGACAAAATCAAAACCAGCAATGTGGTTTTGACTGGTCAGTATGAGTCTATCATTAGTCTGGCATGCTAAAGGAGTGGACTTCTCGGGGTGTCACTGACAGACTACATACTTTATATCTTGCTTTCCTTTCTGAATATTTCAGGAGAAAGGGGGGAAGGAGGGGGGGAAGGAGGACACGAGGGAGGTGGGGAAACAGACAATGACAGAGAGACAGAAGGAAAACAAAAGGAAGAAAGGTTGATTTTATAATTTCAACACTAAGATGGGAGAGAGTTTAAATGCTGTTTTGTGCCATTGCTTTTGGCCCCTGCGTGACTCTTTTGAAAACTCATATTAAAGTGTTTAAAGGTTAAGCACCACAAAAAAATTTGCCTCATGATAATTGAAATGTCAAGGAAAAAAATCTACTAAACGAGCAGAGCCAAAGTCCTACCTTGCATTATCGAACATATCTTACAGATTTTAAATATTTTCTTTTTGTTTTTATTCTACCTTAAAAAAATCAGAGCAAGACAAGCCATGAAAGGGGCAGAACATATCATGTGAAAAGCTAAAAATAATTGCTAATCAATAGTTCTCTTGAAAATAAGTGAATATCAGTGATTATCAAAAGTCAGATATCAGACAGCATATTCACTAATTGAAAAAACTTTATATGAAAAATATGAGGCCTTCTCTATTGGTCTGAATAAATTATTTCTAAACATTTCTATTATTGTTTAAGAGGTAATTTTTTTTTTTTTTT
>VZRN01001755.1:20079-47571 GCA_013397935.1 Dasyornis broadbenti
AATCAAAAAGGAGGACTGAAAAAGCTTCTGTATTACAGTACAGTGACAAAATAAATAGGACTTATCACTTGGAAAATCCGTTTCTGAAATGTGATGTTTTCTGAAAGAAACAACAATAACAACAGCAACAACAACAACAGTTGAGCAAAACTTAAGAGTTGAAAGATGTACCACAACCAGGAAAGAGCTTCTCTCATGGGCAACAAAAGGACTAAACACTGGGCAGCCAAAGAAACTACGAGTAGTAATTTAGGTTGGGCTTCCTAAACATTCCTGTTGGCACATTGAGGCATAGACACCAATCTATGTATAGACCCAGAAAACTTCTGCCAGTTCCCCAGCTAAGCATCAGAAGCTCTTCCTGCTTTTTTTCCCATGAGAAAAAGTGTCAGGACAAGCACCATGCCTCCAGTAGAGAACAGCTGGCAGGTGGAGCAACAGCACAGTAGTAGCAATACCACCAACTCCTGCCGCTGCCACTGACACCATAGCATGGCACACTTGTCCTCTGATGCTAACAGTACCTGAGAAAACTAAGCCACAGAAATATTTGAGGAAAAGTAGCTGAGAACAGGAATCTATCTTAAAAATTGTTTCTTCTTTTTCTTACTTTTTTGTAGATGGTGGTCCTGAGTAGGGTCTTTCCAAATTTGTAGATGGTTAGAGAATGCGACCATTAAACAGCACATAAAGGGCCATTGTGATTAAAATCAAGAACAGAGCCCAGGAATTGCTCAAATGGACCTATTAGTGCAAACTCACTGAAGTAAATCCAAATCTTGGCTTTGGGATTTGATGAATTCACCTGGATTGTGAATGGTGTCTGAAGAATGATCTACAAAGCTTTCAATGCATGTTCGCGCTTGGTGAGAGCTATCTCCTCCCCACAAGTAGCTATTACAGTTTTTTCTTCATCTGTTTTTGGTTTAGAATATTCCTAAAATATTTCTTTAATCTCAGCATCTGTTTATTTGATACCTAAAAATAACCCTCTTTGTCTCTCCCCTGTGTCTGAGCACACGCCAATCTCCAGTTCCACAGGAGAACAAAACACTTCAGAAAAAGAAAAAAAGTTAAAAATTTTCTTTAAAAGCATGAGATTCAGACTGTTTCTGCAGACTTAACTTGACAACTAATTCAGTTGTTTAACTAATTTCCCTTTTCAGAAGAATATTTTATTGTCTTCACAACCCCTTAGGTGCCAAATAGTAGCAAGCCACCAGCTTTACAGTGATCTAGAGTTGAATAATGTCATTAATGCTTCAGAATTTATTACAGCTATACAATTGATGGCTGAGGTTTTCAAAAGTTAATAGTTAAATGTAGGGTCTTTCATGCATATTTTATTATTTTAATACATGATTAGTTACGGATTACTGCTAATCAGCCAGAATTTCTCCTTTAATCATGATTCTAAGTAGCGAATATTACAAACCTACTCCAAATATTAAAATAAATGTAGTCATTTCAAATTCCCAGTGTTCCTTTTTCCTTCTCTAAAAGGGAAACAAATCCTGCTAAAACTGCCCTGAATTGCACCAGGACTCCTCTACCCTAACGTTTTGTGCTTGTGTATTTCATGGGTTATTTACCCGTATCCAGTACAAAAGTGAATCATTCACTCTTTAATTGCGAATATGTCACTGTTAAGCATACATATGCAGCTGACAGGCTGGCCCACCATTTGCTGCAAGGGGAGAGTGTTGAGATGGCAGCTGTCACAGTGATATCAGTGCTCTGGTCAGGCAGAGCAAGCAGACCACGCATGCACAAATTCCATTAATTTAGCCTTATTCTTAATCCTGCCACCCTACAGAGAAGGGTTGTTACAGGCTCAGCAAGCAAGGGCCCCAGCTGCAGTGTCCTGTTACCTACCATCAGCTGCTGGCCATAGCTGCCTCCCTGGGGAGCAGCTAGCCCACCGCTTTCATCTACAGATGTTAACTCAAATGTTTTTCAAATCTCTGGCGTGTATTGCCCAGGCACCCACTGGCTCGGTTTTATCATGCTTTTAAATATTCCTATTCAGAACATGTTTGACTGTTCTTTTCTACACTTAGATGAAATTCAGGGAAGTTCATAGGGTCTGTGTGGTCAGCATTGTACACAAGAGTGGGAAGAGGAGTATTTGGTAGTATTTACTGAATATTTTTCATGAGGGAGCCTAGCAGCTTGAGGGATTGCAGGACAATTGGATCAGAGAGAGTACTGTGCTTACTGGGTTTATTAAAAATCCCTTTAGGCTCTGGAGTCAATGTATCTAAAGTAGTGTTGCAGTTTTCTACCAGTTACAGATAAAGGAGCTGTGTAGCCTCATTTAATCTCTTCTTCAGAGATCTGCATACTTTTATCAACTACATTACTTTAGGGGCTGTGATTGGATTTAACTTCCTGCACATGAAATTAGTGTCAGCTGTCATTCTTAGTACACATTTGTTAAATTCAGTCTTGTCTATACGGGGTTATGAAGAAGAGACATAATAAGTGTATTAAAGTTTACTGCAGAAAGACTGAAGGACTTGAGATCTGGAATGATTGTTCAGATAAAGACAACTAAGTTCATGTTTTTATTGGCTGCTATAATTGATGTAAGCCTCTATAGCCTGTCCCTCTGAGTTTTGGGAATGGTAAGCAATACAGGACTTTCTCATGCTGAATTGATGTCTTTTCTTCCCTCCCTGACCACCACTCCCCTGCTTCAATATATTATCAGGGAGTTTGTGGGTAATGCTGGATTAGCATTTCTGGAAAATTATCTGCTTTGGCTATGAAACAGACATAGCAAGGACAGACAGAGGAACTGCAGAATAGATTCTACCATGCAGACAGCTGTCTCCAAAGCACTTTTTTTTGCCAAGGGAAGGTCAAGTCCATGTATCATTGACTTCTCTGGTGGGATTGGGAATCCCAGCAATGATTTCCACTCTGCTATAGGACTCTTAAATGTCCTTGCCTCCTAACGAGTGACCAAAGCTTACAAACATTTTTAAATTTGTTTTACTTTTATTACATCTTCAATAATATGAAAATTACTGTGTTTTTAAGATAATGATTGTGTCCGATAAAACATTGCTTCTGACTAACAATCCTGAAATTATTCTGATGCACTTACATACGTCTTCTAGTGCTGTTTGTCACCCTTTTCTGCCATCCTTCTAGACTTGCTTTCTCCCATCCTGTGCTTCTCACTGAGCACCTACAAAGATCATAAGCCCAGACACATATGGCAGGCCTTAATGAGAGACTGGTGGTATTGAATCTGGTGGTATCTATGTTCATAAGTAGAACGTTGAATGTACAGAATTCAACTATGTTGATTGTGGAAGCCCTATGGTCTTGACCCAGTGCCTGTGGGTCAAGACCAGAGCAGAAGTCTTCAAGAGAGATCTTACAGAAGGCATTTGCTACTGACCTTTAGACTGGGATCATAAGACCAACAAAGCAATATTTACCTCACTGAAGTAAGCTTTGGGTCAACACAATCTGATTCTTATGGGCAACTTCAATTATCTAGACATTTATTGGTCAAACAGTGCAGGAGCTCTCATGTCATAACGTTCCTGAAATATATATCATTAAAAAACGTTAAATTTGCAAGCCAGGAATGAGGCACTGTTGGACTTTTCACAAGCCAAGAAAATCTGCTTTGTAATACCTTGGTTAGTGACAGCATTGGCTGCAGTGATCACAGTAGTGTGGAACTTAAGATCTCACTGAATATGTTGAATATTTTAGAAAAGCAAACTTGGACTAGCTCAGAGCTCATTTGGGGACATTTTGTGGAATGACATTATGGAGGATAAAGAAGCTAGTGAGTCTTCCAAGTTCTCTTGGAAGGATGATAAACCCCTCATGCCCTCTAAAGTTAAAGGAAGTAGGTAGAGCTAGAGACCCAGTTGGCTTAACTGTGAGCTTCTGAGTCTGCTCAAAACTGGAAGAGCCATACCAGAGATGGAAAAGTAGACAAATACCTGTTCAGAACAAGACAAGTATTGCCAGGGTGTCCAGAGGTGCAGTTAGAAAATGAAAAGCTCTGCCCAAATTGAAATTGGCCAAATATGTCAAAAACTACCAGAAAGGATTCTTCAGTAATATAAACAATAAGCTGAAATAGAAAGAAACAATGGCCTGGCGTTTTCTTGAAGAGGTGAATTACCTGGTCACCAACAATGCTGAAAAGACAGAGGTTCCCAATACTTTTTTTATGTCTGTCTTTACCACCACTATTGGGCCCCAAGCCTTGGGAGCAAATATCCAGTTTGATGCAAACATGTGACCAGTGAAGAAAGAGTATATGAACTATTACAGGAGCAGGAAATATCCACCCAAGAGAGACGTGTTAAGAGAGACGGCTGATGTCATTGCAAGGATTCTCTCCATAATCTTGAAGAAACCATGGAGATCAGGGGACATTCCAGAAGACTGGAAGAAGGCTAAAGTCACCCCTTTATACAAGAAGGCTTAAGAGAACTTCCAGATAGTTATAGGCACACCAGTCTTACTTCAGTCCCTGGGAAAGTTATGGAACAAAGCCTCCTGGAGGCTTCCACAAGTCAGATGAAGCACATGATTAGGAAAATCCTAATTCACCAAGGGCAAATCATGCTTGTCAAAGCATCATGATTGTCTTCTAAGACAAATTAACATGCTCAGTTCATGTGGGGAGGGCAGTGGACACTGTCTTCCTGTATTTTTCCAAGGCTCTCCGAGCATTTTCCCAGCTTCCTCCCAGAGAACTGATGGTCTGGTCAGGTGGTCTGTGGGGTGGGTGGACCCTGGCCCATGGGCTGCACCAGACAGGGGTGGTAAACAGCTCCTTTCCAAGCTGGCAACCTCTCACAAGTGGGGCTCCCCAGGATCAGTGTTGGGCCCAAAGCTGTTGAATATCTTCGTAAGTGATCTGGACAATGGCGTGAAGTGTACCATGATGATCTCTGTGGTGATACCAAATTGAGTGAGGAATGGATACTTGGGAAGGGAAAGTCATCCTGCAGGAAGGCCTGGACAGGCTGGAAGAGTGGGCTGACAAGAACCTGAGGAAGTGCAGCCAAGACAAGTGTAAGGTCCTGCACCAGGGAGAACATAATCCAGGAGTGCAACACAGGCTGGGATCTACCTGAAGGGGCACAGCTCTGTGAATAAGGACCCAGGGGTCCTGGTAGATGCCAGACTCGTGGTGAGTGTACAGGGTGTGCTGTGCAAAAGAAGCTCAGTGCTGGGCTCCATCAAAAAAGTGCATCACCTGCAGAGACAAAGGCACCACTGTCCCACTCTGCTGAATGCCTGTCAGGCGACTCCTGGAATACCGTGCTTGGCTTTGGTCCCTATACAAGGAGGCTGGAGAAGATCCAGAGAAGGACCACAAAGATGATCCAAGGGCTGGAAAGCCTGCTGAGTGAGGAAAAGCTGAGAGATCTAGTTTGTTCAGCTTTGAAAAATAGAAGACTTAGGGGAGATCTTATTATATGTATTGGATCTGGCTGAGCTGGAGTTCATTTCCCCATAACAGACCTGCACTTTGCATTGATAGTTAGAAAGATGTTGATAACACACCAGTGTTTTGACTATTGCAGAGCAGCACTGGCACAGCATCAGCGCTGTCTCTCCAACATTCATCCAACATTCCATCAGCAGCCTGGGGGTGGGCAAGAACCTGGGAAGGGACACAACCAGGCCAGCTGACACAAACTAACCAAAGTGATATTCCATGGCATATGATATCAGCTCAGATATAAAAGCTGAAGGAGGGAAGGAGGAGGAACAGAGGGCATTTGTTATTTTACAGTGTTTGCCTTCCAGAGCAGCCGCTCCACATGCTGAAGCCCTACTTCCCAGGAAATGGCTGAAAGTACAGGTTTACCTTTTTTTCTCTTTCCTTATGTGCATGCAAACTTTTGCTTTTTTTCTTGCCTTATCTCAACCTACAAGTTGTTTTCCATCTTAATTTTCTCTCGCCTGTGCCACTGGAAAGGGGAATGATAGAGCACTTTGGGGGTTACATTGTCCCCAGCCAAAGTCAACCCACTATGCCATGTTCCAGTATTTACAGGTTGGTTACAAAGAAGTTGGAAACTCCCTTTTCTCAAGGAGTCGCATGGAAAAGACAAGGCAAAATACATACAAGTTACCCCTGCAGAGGTTCCAATTGGTCTCAAGGGGAAGATTTTTCAATAAGAACAATTAACCGTCGTAATAATCTCTTCTCTATGGAAGTGATGGATTCTCCAACACTGAACATTTTTAAGATCCAGCTGGAGAAAGTGCTGGGCCACCTTGTCTAGAGTGTGCTTTTGCCAGGAAGCGTTGGTCCAGATGATCCTTGAGCTTCCTTGCAAACTGATATTCTTTGATTAAGCACATTTCCTAGCCTTTGGGAGCCATCTTAAAAATGTAGTTGCCTAGAGGAATGTTTTCACTAGTAAGGTTTATTAAGTTCTGAGATCTATGAAATAGAATTCAACACTTATTTTAAAACTAAAACCAGTCATTTGTATTCCCTAGCAAATCTAACTTGTTTTGATTTTAAAATGCAGATTTATAAAGGATGTGTTTTTGAGAGTTTGAGAGAGATGCCCAAAAAGTCAGACTGCAAAGTTTGCAGATAGCAAGAAAACCTTTACAAAATGTACCAAAGCCTGGCAACCAGCTACAGCAATGGTAAATTAAGCAAAATGCTGAGAAATATGGGGCAGTACATACCAGGAGTAATTTTAACTACATGCCTATATTGTAAAATATGAAATGAATTTTCATTATTTAGGAAAATGTAGAGGGTAAAACTGAGTATGCAATATTTCAAGTATACCATAAAAGTATAGAAATGTTTATTAATTACAGTACTTTGTCACCTGTCCTGAATGAAGTGCAGTAGAGGGATTGGTTAATTGTGGAGGCCTGTGCCCCAGGTCAGCAAGGTAGATCCCTTGTCCCTTTGCCATTCCCTCCGATCTTCCCTGTTGGCTCTTGTATCCTAACCCCGCCTATGTATTGCCCCTATGCCTCTAGACCATTGGCTTCCTTATGCTCTCTCCACCCCCACCAACCCCGTATAAAATCCTAGACCTCCTCCTTGTTCTCTCTCTTCTTCTCATCCCCTCACAAGCATGGTTGGAGTAAACTTCTCCCGTGGACCCTTCTTGCCTCGCGAGTGGCTTCCGCTGCTAAGACAATCCTGGAAGGTTGCAGCACTCACTTACTGGCTGCAACAGTTAATGTTTGGCCATTTATCAGTTAATTGACAAAGGAAGAAATCTCAGGGTTTTTCCCAAAACAAATTCTTTCCCTCTTCTGTCACATGGTTGTGCTGGCTGGCCTGTTCAGGATTGCCAGAACAAGGAGCAGTGGGAGACCCCCTGTTTCTGGTTTCTCTGCTGTAACCCTTGTTTCAGTCCGCAGAGACTACAATGATATTGTTGCCCATCCAGCTCTCAACGTAGACCCTGCTTCAGCATATGAATAACACACACTTTGAAATGGCTAATTCAGCTCATCCTACCTGCAGAAACCACACTGGAATATTTTTATTAATATGTTTCCAGCTAAGGATAAGGACAACATTATGTATCTTACTTGTATTCTTCCCACATTAATATAGAAAATATTTAGATTACTTTTTGAATCTTTTTTTCATAACAATGTGATGAAATTTCTGTATACCATAAAGGTATTTGCAATTACTTTTTTTTATTATTTATTGCTTTATTTTTGGCACACACATAAGAACATATCTTGGATACCAACAAGCATGGTTATGGTTTGCTTTCGCAGCTGTGAGGTGAGATGGAAAAGGACGCTTTTTTACTTTTTACTCTAAAGAGTAAATTGTATTTTAGAACACTTGTTCCAATGTTTTTGTTTAAAATGGCAAAAGTGGACACATTCCCAATCAAAACTAAATGTAGAAGGTAAAGAGGTTTGGTTATGGAGGTTATAATATGCCATCTGTCATACCTCCAAGCACCAGAACCCTTTTTCAGTCCTGCAGTTCCTCTCCATTTTGATGTCCAACTGTGCAAGTACTACAAAATATTGAAAAATATTTTTTAATTCAAGTTTGAAAAGAAGATTCCTAGTTATGTCCTTAGCTGCTGCTATATTGATGAATAAGTTAGGGCTACTAATCTGATAAAGGATCCCAGCAATAACACTGTGATGAGATCCAAGAGGGATGGTTTCTCAGGAAGAATCATCATTTTTGAACCTTGTTAAGATGATTGAATGAAGATGGGGAGGGGAAAAAAATAAATAGGTCTTTTCTGGAACATGAATTGTTTCACAAGTTACTTGTTCTCCTGCCGGTGGTGTTACCAATGGTCCTGCTCTGAAACAGCTCAAACATTGCCTGTTGGTGTGAGTAGAGGTATTCTATTGTTTGATCTTCTTTGAAACTTCACAGTCCTGTCCTCAGAGATAGCAGTGTCAAAATACCTTCTTTCTTTGGATTTTTTTTAATCTATTGCATTTTAAAACTTTTCAAGATGAAGATTTTGAAATAAAAAGAGCAGCAATGTCTTCTCTAGAGGGAATGGGAGCTGGATCTCTCTAACCTGCATTGTGAATCATTTTAGTTTAAACTGGCCTGTGGGCTTAAATAAATAGCTGTATTGATTCGCCGCCTTTCAAAACAAGCTGCATTGTTTCACAATAAGGCATGTCCTAGTCTTGTTCTCTTATCTCCTGTCAAAGATTGAAAGTACATTGCTGCAGAACAGAATGTTCAGAATACTGCTGAAGAAAAAAAATGGTTATTGATGATATCTTGGGCTTGTTTTGTGCCATTGAATTAAAGAAAACCATGCTTGAAATCACCACCTTTGTGCCACTTTAGGTAGCATGAAAGAAAATTGTGCTTCAGGTACTTCAGGATAAGTATTAACCTTTGGACAGTAAGACAAGGTCAAACCAATTTGGAAGAAATAGCTAACAATAATAAGAAATATCTAAAGGTCAGTTACCTCACCTTTACATTATTGTGTAAGGTACTAATAACAATAGCAGTACAGATGTGCTGTTGAAAGGGTTTTCTTTGAACCACAGTAGAAGAGGCTTCTGCTGTTTTGGCTTACGGCTGTCTGCAGCATTATGGGCAAAAAAATTCCACACAGATGAGATATGTTGGGCTACGATTCTGAAAGCCTTTCCCCACATATTTTCTATGAAAGCATTTTTAAAGTATCAATTAAGTCACAAAAGACTGTTTGGCTTTGTGAAACATGCCGTTTTAAGAGGGGAAAAAAGCAAGAAGAGAGCACAAAGCCAAACCACCACCAAAACTTGTTTCCTCATGGTCCTTCCATAGTTCTGTATACTTTCTATGTTCATATTTTCAAAGCTCTCAAATTTTCAAAAATTTTCACTTTAATACTCTTTTCTTTAAATAAAATTTGTGCATTTTGCATCTTAAGAATTTTAGAAATATCAAGAAATATGGAAAGTTTGCAATACAGTTGATTTCAGTTCCACTGCAGTTAATTGGAAGAAATTACTAAGTGAATCATATGACAGTATGGTCCAGGTACAATTATTAGATGTAAAAAATCAGGCATGTTTCTAGGTTTTTAAGCTAAAAGGATTTTGTCACTATTGCTATTAAATCAACTCCAGGATATTCACAACAACATAAGTTTCTGGACAGTAAAGCATTCACCTCTTTAGGAGAAGAATGGCATTCACAGGTCCACACTTTGTGTACCTGTTTTTCTTATTGTTTCTCGCTTAGTTACAAGCCCATCTTCATAGCAGAGGTGAGATACTATATGGCAGGTTATGGACTAAATACACAATGGTGCTAGAAGCAACAGGAATATGTCATTGGCTGGACTGCTGTGCTTTGGCCTTTATTTAGGAATTAATATTTTGCCACCTAATGTTAAACTACTGCTTGGATCAGTCACAAGCTACTTGAAAAGGCATGATACTCATTTCAACTTTTTGGCTAGCAGTACACTTTTTTCTTCCAGGTAACCATGACCTTGGAAGAAGAAACCTGTAAGTAAATGGAATATAGAAGAGACACAAAAGAATTCCAAATAAACATACAAGCAACAAGAACAAAACCAATCAGACAAACTCCCAAAAATATATTGCTTATAAATTCTATTATGCATTTGCTTGCTTATGTGAGCTATAGAGGGGAAGGTAAATTGAATTACATGTTTTCTAATGAATTGCTGTTCCTTGTCTGTCTTTGTTTGAAACAAGTCACAATGCTTATGTTGTTTGCCCTAGATATCTTTCAGGTAGGCAGACCTGAAAGATGAAGGCACAGTGAGGAGATGAAGGCACAGTGAGAAACTGGGACACTTAGTATCTGGGAAGCTCCTGTGAACCTTGCCCTCAAGCTTCACATTATTGACAAGGCTTTTTTTCAGCAGCCGGTTTATCATTTTGTTAGTTAGAGAGCTTAAAGAATATGTTGCAATAAATGCATTGTACTGCGGAAGATAAAAAGCAATTTCTGCCTTTTCCGCAAGACTTCAAGTATTCCTGCTCTTTTGTGATACAGTATAGAAGGTCTGTCCATCTGTTTGGTGTAACTCACCCCTTGCCATTACAAACCAGCTTCCAGATTTGCATCATTTTTTGACTCATGGTTATAATAAAATTAAAATAATCCCTCATGCTCAGTGCAATCCCAGGGATCTTTGAGAATGGCAGACCACACTGCAAGAGGTGATCAGCATGAGTCCTCTTCTGATTTTTTCCTGATAGTAACAGCCCCATGAGGACAAGTACAGCTGCCTCTCTGCAGCAGCTGGAGTCAGACTAAAAACTGAGTGGGAGGAAAGAAAAACATGTTGCTGTCAGCAGCCACACTTCACTAGGACAAAAATAGGTTATTTTCTACTTTTATTTCTGGACGAAATCTTTTATGTCCACATTTCACTGTACCAGGTAGTCAAGTGCAAAAGCAAATGCATAAAGCAGTGGCTTTCTACAAGCTGGGGGAAGAAGCAGAAGATTTCCTCTGCACAGTCATGAGTTTGCACCACCATCCTGAGCCCTCCATCAGATCAACACCGACTCAGAAGATGAAGTACACGGGCACATTGAAGCACAGAATGGTCAGAGGGGTATAGACACCATATGAAGGCTCAGATCTGAGTCTCTGTACTAGCAGCCAGGCTCAGCAATCAGTCAGCAAGGGGTAGGGGTATGAACTTCATACTAACCTTTAGCTAATGCAGATAAGAACCCAAAGCATTTGGTACTGATTTGAAAAGGAATAGGAACAGGTCTATAGAAAAAGCTACAAAATCAGTTTATGTCTTCTTGGGATGAAAAAAAGCTTAAATTTAACTCTTCACCAAGATAAAGAAAAGTTACCATCCTTTATTTGGTTGTGGAACAATGACTCATTTCTAACTCAATTAAAATAATAAATAATGTTACAGTTGGATAAGCAAGAGGCCAGTGGGCTGGTAAGCTACTTAACACCAGTTTTTATACACTCCACTGAGCAAGCAATGGACAGTTCAGAGACTTTAACTCTGTATAATGGCTGTTCTCAGAAGGTACCACAAAAAAAAAAAAAAAAAGAAATTCTAGTGCACTTTAGCAGAGGAAATAAGTAATAACTCAATGTCAAACAGGAAACTATTTATAAAATGACTAAATGAGAATGGATGGCTTAGACACAAAGAGACAGCCAGTTTAATGGCTCAGTGGCTGTATTGTGTTTTTCCAGACTGAAGATCCTTTCTTGTCTAAACCAGCAGAGGATTCCAGTTTTACAAAATTAAGGTGTCCAAGACAGAAATGAAATTAGAAGTATTGAATTAGAAGTGATACTGACTGTCAGAAAATGAAAGACTATACCTAATCAGAGCACTTTAGATTGTATTTTCTACCTGCATGCCAAAATGCAGAGGATTTTTCTCTGTTCCATTACCAGGGAAATTGGGGCATAAAAAAATCAAGGGACTTGTCCAGGGAAATATTATTCCAAAAGAGTTGAACTCAAATATGCTACCAAAGGGGGAGTTCTGGAAACTGAGGAACAACATGTGGAAAAAAAAAAATCAGAACAAGTTAGCTGGAAAATGAAAGGTGTAGCTACTTTGGATCTTGCATATGCAGTTGTTAGTTGGATTGGCTAGAGAAAACTGCAAAGCAACAGATATTGTAGGGCATTGATACACGTACGTCTTTTTTTACTACAGTTGTGCTCAGCTGTGGGAACAGTAGTGACGGACGTTCCTGACTCTTTTTGGAAAAAAGGAAGTGGCTAAGGCTTTGTCAAAGACTCCTTCCTCTCTATTACCAGACATGTTTGTAGCATGTAGAACCATCTTTTTGCATCAGAGGCCTGCAGATAAATACACCAAAGAACATGTTTCTATATGTATACTGTGGAAATACTGGGCCATGAGAAATGAAATATTTTCTCAAGGTTGAGCAAGAAAGGAGGCATGTTATTTTTCAATACTATCATGGTGATAGCCATCTTCTGTACAGGTTGTCACACAATTTTAAGAAATGTTGAATATTTTTCTGGGACTGTTTGCTGGCTCCAGCCAATCAGTTATCCTTCCTCTGACTGAGCACAGTCATGAAAGCCTCATGCTATTTATCTTCCTTTTCTACTTCAGAATCTTCATCCGTGTATGTTAAAGTCCAACTATATTGAATGCAGACTTATATTAGCATAGTAGATTCCTAGTTTTTGCTTACAAAAATTCTAAATGGTTGTACAAATGATAACTCTGGTGTTGTCTAAAAAGCTCAACAATTATGCAGAGGCTGATGGCATCCTCTCATGGTTTCGTCTCAGTTAGTTGCCAAGCCCCAGCAGCCACTTGCACACTCCCCCACCAGCAGGACTGAGGAGAGAATCAGAAGGGTAAATGGTAGAAAAGTCATGAGTTGAGATAAACACACTTTAATAGGGACACTAAAAGCCATGCATACAAGAAAAGCAAAACAAGGAACGAATTTACTGCTTCCCATGGGCAGGCAGGATGTCATATGGTCTGGAACACCCCTTTGGTCAGTTTGGGTCACCTGTCCTGGCTGTGCCTCCTCCCAACCTCCCATACAAACCCAGCTTCCTCTCTATCATGGATGTATGAAAAGTAGAAAAGGCCTTGGCTCTGTGTAAGCCCTGCTCAGCTATAACAAGAACACCTCTATATTATCAACCTGGTTTCAACACAAATCCAAAATATAGACCCATTCCACCCTAAAAACAACCAGCACACATCATTATATCAACTTTCTGACTGTAAAATCATGACTCTCCCAAGAGAATGAAGGGGCAAACCTGATCAGACTTTATGGCTTACATCTAGATGGAAGCATTAGCCTAAATTTACCATTATAAGGAGGTGCCTTCAGATGTCTTCCATGGCCCTGTGCAGAGTCCAGATAAAGCAGCCTTAGAACTTGCTCCATTTAATAACTGACTTGATTAGACTGAAGTAAAAATAAAGGGTGGAGGAGGTTGTTGTGTTGATTTTAGCAAGAGTGGAGCCTTTATTACAGTGAGAAATGGTGAAAGTTCCTTGAGGTAATGCTCTTACCAGCTGGAGTCTAACACCAACAACACAACAGAATTTCTCTAGTCTTCCCTTGTACTTGGAGTTTCTCTTTGAATAGTGTATCTGAATGAGAGTTTCTAATTTTATCATTTTCGCAGCATTCGTATTAACTTTTCATCTTTGTGCTTGTCTTTAGTTCACACCATTCTAGCCAGATATCAGCTCATATTTTATGTGGAGTAGCACTCCCAGAAAAATAGCACAGCATGCAGGAGAGCAGAGAGCAGCACAATGCAGACCCACAGAGAATGATGAGACAAGTGACAGAAAAGCATCTGCAATCCACAAGATGCCTCACCATCTCCAACACAGCCAGCTCACACTATGGCTTTCTAGTCCATGTCTAATGGTCAATGACTGATTTGTGTCTTCTAGCTGAAGTTTGGCCAACAGTCTGTGTATTGCTGAGGAAGAAAAAAAAAAAAATACTGTTTTAATAGATCTAATAGAAAAAAAAACCTTGCAGAGTACAGACTGCTTTTACTTAATTTGCATATAACAATGATCTAAAGGACTGTTTATATAACTTAGATTACAGGATCATAAGAAAAATTTACAATTTTATTGTAAAATTTTTGTTATATATTTAGCAATTAAGTCTGAGGGAAGGTTGTATGATAAGAAAAATAACAGGACATTTAAGAACAGCTTAATGTAACAACATCAAAGTCATACTGTTAACAGATACCTTCTGAAATGTGAAAAGCATGTTAAAAAAAAAACTCTGTTAGGATTAGATCTGAATCCTGACCTGTACTTTTTGTTCTTTATTAGACCAGGAATTATGAATCACTGTAGAAGAAGTACAATCATTTTTTGGTCCCCTATTGGCAAAGTATAACCCTTCCTGCTGTAGTTGTAGCTACAGATCCTAGAATTAGAAAATAAGAAAGCAAGAAATGTTTTGACATTTATATGTTTTTTCTTATATTTTGGATTGATATTATGGACAGCCAGAGAGATGTATTTTGAAGCTGTAACTATTATAATTATTACAAGGTCTTGAAATATGTTCTATGTCAAGAATAAATGAATCCTGTGCTGCTCTGTGTTGGTTTTGCTTGGCCTGGGTTTTGGTAGTGAGGGGGCCACAGAGGTGGCTTCTGTGAGAAGTTGCTGGAAGCTTCCACGATGTCCAGCAGAGCCAATCTTTGATGGCTCTGAAGATGATGGACATGCTGCTGGCCAAGCCTGGGCCAATTAGACATGCTGGTTACGCCTCTGTGATAACATATTTAAGAAAAAATTCAAAACAAAGGGGAACACAGTTGTTTCTAGCCAGAGAAGAAGAGGAGGTGAGAACATGTGAGGGAAAACAACATGGAGACACCAAGGTCAGTGGAGAAGGTGAGGGAAGGGAAGCTCCAGGCACCATAGCCAAGATTCCTCTGCAGGCCACAATGAGGCCCATGGTGAAGCAGATTGTCCCCCTGCAGCCCATGTGGTCCATGGGGAATGCTGAGATCCACTCACAGCCCGTGGGGAGGTGCCCATGCTGGAGCGGGTAGATGCCTGGAGGAGGCTGTGATTCAGTGGGAGTCCCAGTGGACAGAGGGGGCCTCTGCTTCCAAGCATGTTTATATCACCACTTATTACTCTGGGAGTTGGCTGAGGCATGTCCTGAACTTTGCTTTGCTGCTTGGCACATCAAAATTGCTGCTGGAATTCTCAGCATTAAAACATAGTATCAGTTTGAGGCCTGAAAGGAAGGGGACCACTCCAGGACCACAGGCCTAAATATTCTTCAAAGCTCAACTGTGAACAGTCCACAATCGGACATTTTGAAGCCCAGGGTTGTGGTCATTCTTTTTTATCCTGTAGCATCCTCTCAAGGACCCTGAACATGGGACCCATGGTGGCTGCTGGCTGCACAGTTGTCCTAGCTGGCAAATCTCCAAACAGATCTCCATAGTTTTAAAATGTGAGGTGCAGCAGAACATCTCCCCTTGCTGATTCCTGATCACTTGTGTCAGGGATTTGCTGCCAGTATACTCCTGAAAGCTGCTGTGCCTAGCTATGTCACTCCATAAAATATTGGTGTGGTTCGGGTCCTTCATGAGAACCAGAAACTGCAAACATGAGGCTCTTCCAAGATGAGTCTGAAGAGAGTCTCATCTATTTCCTTCTTGATCAGATGGTCTACAGCAGACACCCATGGCAACACAAGACATGTTGATCTACACTAATCTTCATGCACAGGCTCTAAGCTGGTTGATAATCCATCCTCAGCTGGAGCTCCATACATTCCTACTGGTGTCTCACATAAAGAGCAATTCCCCCTCCTCGCAGTTCAAGCCTGGGCGTCCTAAAGCACCTGTATCCATACATGGCAGTTTCCCAGTTGTGCAAACTATCCCACCACATCTTCATAAGCCCAGTGAGTTCACAGGCCTGCAGCTGCAACGCAGGCTTCTAATTCCTCCTGCCTTTTTCATATGTCATATACGTTAAAAAAGGCACTTCAGACAGGGACCCAACCATGCTGCTTCCCTAGAAAGACCATAAGCATTTTTCACATGAGGCAACCCCTTGGACAGTTCCTTATTTATATTTCATTGCTCAAAGGGATTTTACTTCATTTCACTTCCATTAATTGCCAAGTCTTTTCCCATGACTGTGTCTCACCTTCCTCATCCTTTACTTTTTTTTGTTAAAGAATCTCTGCCTTTTCCATCATTCTCAGTATAAAGATTTCTTTATCAGGTTAGGGTAGGGGAATTTTCTCTGTCCAACTTCCTAGTCAAAGACTTTTCCTGCTTCTCCATTACACCTGGAGAGCTGGATTCTTGAAACTACTGGCAACCTGTAGGAGACCCACTCAGTATCTTCCTCATCCTCTCTGATGCTCTGCAGGTTGCTAATGTCCTGCCATAGTTCTTTCACTGGTGGCTCCTCAGCAGCTGCACACCTCCTGCAGGCCAGAAGACCATGTGTGCCAGCCTTAGCAGAAGGCTTGACCCTCTCTAATCGGATTGCTGCCAGCATCCTTTGTCACAGGCAGCTGGCATCATTCATTAGAAGACAATAGCTCTGTTCTTACCTTAGCCTTATCTCTGTCTTTATCTGGCCGCAGCTGGAGCACTCCAGTTCCTCAGAGAGATTCCAAAAGTACTCCAACCATCCTGTATAACGTGCCAGGAAGCTCACGAAGATCTCAAAAGGAGCTCAAAGAATAAGAGTAGAGAAGCTGCAGTAGTATCTATCTGGGCCATGTGATCCATAGTTAAGAGTTTTTATCACTGGGGTCAGCGAAAACGTCACAACCGAGAAATACTCCACATAGATCCAGCTGATGGGCAGAGGTAGGATGTCTGAAACCATGCACCTGGCTCACTCAGTAATTTCCTTTATGTGTGAAACACTCTCTTTACAACATCTTGGAAAATACATATTCTGCTTTCAAAGCAAATAAGCAATGTATTTACAATAATCAGGATGCAAGGGCAAAGAAGCTAACATAGAAAAGAAGGGTGAGGATACACCCTGGATTTACCCAAAGAATTGGCTACAGCTTGAAAGATAAATATCAATGTAAAAAAACAGCAGAGTTCCCAGGTGTTATATCTGCATTCTTGAATTATGATGCTGACCGACATTCAAGAGTAGGATGTGTTCCTATAGGGCTATTTTGATTTTGGTATATGAAAAAAATGAAGTTAATATATACCCATAACCTTGTGTGTAGATTTGAAATGATTACTTGCAGCTAATAGACCCTTCTGTAATTTACCCTAATTAATCTTCAGTATGCAATGTCAAGAAGAAGTTTATACATGTACTAAAAGAACCCCAAACCTAAAACACAAAGCAAACAAACAAGAAACAAAAAAAATCATTAGTATTATTCCAATTCTATCGGAATAACATTAATGATTCTTCATTCATTGATACATGAAACCTTAATTTCACACTTTGTGTAAATTATAAGGAGTGATGTTACACTTTTTTTTACAGAAGGTTCCATCCTGCAATAACACAGAGTAAAAGTTCACTGTCTTTGTAATCCCAGCCAAGTCAACACAATGGGATTGATCATGGTAGTAAACACTGCTACACCTTAATTACATAGATCCAATTACAAGACGTAATCCTGAATGTTTGCATGGTCAGGATTATATTCTTTATTTTCACCTGCTGCACTATTTTCCACACTAAATCCAGGAATAAAAGGTTCATGGCAAGCCTGTGGCACTGTCTTGTAAATTGTCATTGTGAATTCAGCAGGAATCATGGACTCCAAGCACTGGAGGGTAGACAGGGTACCCATGTGGAGACAGCACAGCAGGTTTTGATCATCTTTTTATTCACTTCCAATACTTGCCAAGTTTAATTTATTTAAATTAATTTATTTGTGTGAATAGATACTTTTTGAAAAAGCTTCCAATTTTACCACGACTTCATGAGCAGATGCAGCATGTAAGTAATTCACGGAGCTGTGTATTTTTTCAGTTGTGCTTCCATGCTCTCAATTTCATGCCACCACTCCTGAACTGGCTGAGATCAGCCAGAGGTCCTGCCCCTGCATCTCTCAAGTCATTTAACACAATCACACAAAATGGACAACGGACTTCCAAAGATTTTCTTTAGCTGCTGTGACTCCAGTGGCTTAGAAATACAGCAGTTAAAAACCTCAGAAAAATGCAGACAGCAATTTTTTGGTGCAAAAGCAAAGTGTATGCAGAAAGATTATGTGTCCCATTGTAAAAACTTGGAATTTTTATTAAATGTTTCTGTAATTTTCATCTGCTGTTTGAAATCCTAATGGGAAAATGAATGTAATATAGTGGAGCACAGCTCACTAGAACGAAAGAAACCTGGAATTCTATCCTACTGGGTTTGGACTTGATATATATTCAATGAATAGTCTGAAACTGTTGAAAATTTCTCACTATGTAATGTGGCCAAACACTACTCCTAAAAATCTGAATTAAGTCATATACTGAATAAACAATAAACATGAACAACCATACTCTGCACAAGAGCTATGCAATAGAAAAGCTACTGCAGCACTAAAAATGCAATTAAACAAAGTTATCTTTCAAATACAATGGAGTCCTACAGGCAGGAGCTTATTCCTCTATTGGGCAAGAAAAAACACTGAAGATTTAATTATTATTTTATGCTAATTTAGTATATATACATTCACATCCATTTATTTTATTTATTACCGGGGTATTTCTTTGTTTTTATTACTGAGATTAAAGAAAATAACCACTATTTGTTTGATGAACATTCCCTCAGGTCTTCTGAAATGTGTCCAGAATGGCTTCATAGATTTGGCATTAACACATAGAATTGATTATAATTTTGTCTTTGTGAAGTAAAAAGTTAATTCATGACTGGAGTTTTCCATCTCAGTTGGAAGATCCTTGGACCTTTTTCCATGTCTGCATTGGAATCCAGGTAGTTCTGGTCTTGACCTTTGATTTTCTATGAACACAGACTCCTGCAAACCATCATACCTGTACCTCAACCTCCCTCTAAAATCTGTGAATAAGAATAATTAGCTCTTTTATGGACATAATTTCAGGTAGGAAGAGAATTCAAAATGTTATTACTTATGTAATGCCACTAATAAAATATGCTATGGCAAGAAAATATACTTCTATGTCTTTCTTGATTTATTTCTTAGGCAGACATTGGGAAAACAAAAATGAGGTTACAGACTCTTTATATTGATGATACACCAGCTTTTCTTTTGCAGTCTGTATTTTACTCTGTTCTTTTGTCTTTTTTAATAATAATTTCATTTGTATATTAATATTGACATTTAGAATCAGAATATTATAGGATTTTCACTCTGTGGGAAAGATTAAGTGATTGACTATCTCAACATTTTCATTTTACAAGTACAAAATGTAATTTCACAGATAAAACACTAAAAGCACTGTTGAATCTAAGTAGTATTTTTTTCCACTTTTTCAATACAGGCAGGAAAATTAACTGCAGGTTTGTGTGTCATACAAGGGAGCACAAACAAGTATTATATAAATATATTATTTATATACACATTATTATATATATAAATATTATATAAAGTATACAAATAAGTATATATATTGTTGCCTCCTAAATAGATTTGTCACATTACTATCTAGAACTTTTGTCTAGTGACAGTGGAATATCAAAAAGATGCTGAATAATATACCAAAAATCTATTGTGCCATGAGATCTAATCTTTGTCTGTATGTAATTGCCTTATTAAAAGATTTGCAAGCTTACTCCTTCTGCAATTCTGAAGTAAGCCAAGAAAACCACGTTGTTTAAGAAAATGAAACTCTAATCCATGTGATATGACAACACAGTGTAACTTAAACTGGAAATTAAAACTACAGCCCTCTGGTACTATAGCAATGGTAAAGATGCTTCCAGTGCTGTCATCAAAACCATGAATGGCACTTTGCAGGATCTGTCTTCCCCCTCCGCCCCACCTCCTCAGTGAGACTTGTGGGCAGTGCCACAGGAGTTGTATATGTAAACGTGAGAATCCCATTTATTCTGTAATATGCATTATGTGGCGCTTCATATTCTGTCTTCTGCTTTGTACCCATCTGCAACAGCACGCAGAGCATGGATAGGACAGGATCCCCCAGCTCCCCCAGCTCTGCTGCTTCCTGGCTCCCTGCAGTGTCACAACGCAGCAGCAGGAGAGAAGTAATTGCACCTTTCTGTTGCCAACACCCATTACAAATTGTCAGCTTTCATAAATAGTACAACTGGATGAAACATTTCTTTCTGCCCTTCAACTCATTTCCTTTTATTTATTGTGATGGTTTACTTTTTGATTGTATGGAAGGCATGGGACTGCTACCCTTAGCAACCAAAATGATTATTTTTTTTATCTGCAGATAAGGCAGTGAGGCATAATGCAAGCTTCCCTACACAGAGCTGTGTTAATTCAACTCATGCCTGGCCTGGGCACACCGCTCTCTTTAGCCCAGAGAATGAAAGTCAGTTTTGTTGTTCTCTCTGTCTTTTGTGTCATTTCAGAAACATCAGTCACTTTACACCTTGGGCTTCTGCACTTGTTTTCACATTCAGAAATTAAAAACATTGTTTTGGCAGTGGTCACATATGAAATTTTTGGTATTATGGAATCTAGCCTGAGAACGTTTTATTTCTTGATAATTATATTTAATCTTCAAGATAATCAAGATAAACCAATCAAAGAATTCTGAATACTGCATCCCATGCTTTAACAGTACAGTGAACATCTACTTCCAGAATCACAAATGTGACTCAAGCACAAAGCAATCTTAAAATTAAGCATAAATTGATGTGGTTATTCATTTAAACCTCTTGCCATCCCACACAAACTAAAGTGATAGAGGTATTCTTGTTCCAATTTTTCCCCCTGTATTTGTTATATAACCAAATGCAAATTGAGCCAAAAGTGTAATTCACACAGTGAGAATCAGATAAACACAAGAGATTAAATGTAGATGCAATGACATCTTATTGCATAGAGATGGCATATGAAGTTTGAAGTACTTTAATAAATAGCTGATAATCATACTTTAAATTGGACACCTACAATCTACTTTTAATTAGCATCATTAAGAGGAAGTTGAATAAAATATAATCTTAGAAGTTATTTACAAGTCATGTAACCTACAACTGCAAAGATGCCTTTTACTGGCAAGAAAAGTAATTTTTTTTTAATGAAAATTTCATAAATACATTTTTCTTTAGTTGTATTTCATGTGACTTTGTGCCCATTGTGGAGTATCAAGAGACATAAACGTTTACAAACAGTAACCAGCAGCTGTGTAAGGTGCACAAAGAATGGGTCCTCTAAAGCAAAGTTTTCATGTGCATGTCAGTTTTGTTATGTAAAGCTATGGACAGAAGGTAAAAAAATATTTCAGTGGAAAAGTTTGAATCTTTTTGCTCCAAAACTGTCGGGACATGATTTTTCCATGTTCTTTTGAAATAATTGATATCAACTGTTGTGAGAAAAGTGTGATTGCTCTGCCTCTTACCCCAGGTCTTTGATATCCAAGAATAAGAAAATTCCTAATTAGGGGTCATTCTCTAAGTAAAACTGGTATGAACTTTATCAAACTGAAAGAATAAAATAAAATTTCTCTCTTGCATTCCATCCATGCATATTCCCACCATGTGCTTCTCTGACAGAAGCACCAGGCTCTGCTTCAGGATCATCATCACTCAGGTGTTTTCTTTCAAAAAGAAGAAAAAACTCTACTTACAAAACAAATTAGAAATTATGCAGTTTTGATTTGTGATAGTTTGGTATTAGAGTGCTATTATCTCTGTTCATTCAAAGCCTGGGCTTTAGTGTATATAATGAAGTGGAGACTAAATGAAACCTACAGATGAAAATCTATATTTCTGTCTCTACAAATCCATCACGCACAGTGTTAAAAATAAGTTCCAATTACTTTTTTTTTAATCATTTACAAATATGCAGAAATAAAAAATGTTTGTTGTGATCATAACAAATTAACAAAATTCTGTTGAAAACCACGGGGGTCTGACACTGCAGCAAACATCATGGGAAACTGGCAGAACTAGAGCGTCTTGAAAAATGGGAAGTTCCCGGGTGCTTAAGACTAATTGTTTTCCAGAGTGTGCCCACAAGATAGAAAGAGAAATGCAGAATTTCAAATGTTTGGATTTTTTGTTAAAATGGAATACAATCTTCTTTTTCTTTTTTATTTTTAAATAATAATAAACAAACATTCATCACTCATCTTGTTGCACTCACAATGGATATATGATGAGAACATAGCCAAAAATCAAAGTCCCAAAGCTATCAGTGGAACAGTGCCAGTGTCAGTGAACAGTAAAACTGCCAAGAGATTTGTCTGAGAAAAGTAACATCAAAATACAAACATTCTGGGGAAAAATAACCCCATATTTTGCTGTGCAGTGTGATAAATCAGTAAAGTAAAAAAAACTCCAAAACTCAAGAGTGCAAAAGTCCTGAATTCTTGTCATGATTCTGCTCCGTTCTGACATGACCAAGGACAACTCAATATTCATGGTACTGTCATGGCAATTTTAAACAGTTTTGTCGAAGAATTTCCCAAAACTTAAGCTGAGAGTCTTCGCTGCCAGATCGGGAAAATGTAATACCAGGAAGCAAATGATTGAATGAAATTGCTGAAAATTGCTAGCTACATAACATGGCCAAACACTAATCCTAAAAATCTGAATTGTCATGTTCTGAATAAACAGTAAATGTGAACAAGTCTTGTGCAATTCTGCACAAGAGCTATGAAACAAAAAATGTATTGCTGCACTAAACTCTTATTTCTTATGTTGTTTCGTTTCATCTAATTTTATTTAATTTAATTTCATTTCAACACATTCATTTAGGAGCTATCTCTCCAACAGCTATAATTATCACTCAGGCAGATGTGATATGCTTGAGGACTAATAACTGATATTTAAATATTTTATCCTCTCATCAGAATCTTGCTGACTTTGATTACCATTAAAAATAGTAATAACAAAGCATTGGCCTTTAGCCCTTATTTAACATTTTAGAGACCACCTCTGTCATTTATAAAATTATGTTGCTAAATATTCCTTATGTGCTTTGAAAGATTGCCCTATTTTTCCTACAGCAAGATCACACAGATTTTTTTTTTTTCTATATGGGAAAAACTAAGTTGAAACAAGATTGAAGTCCTTTTATTTACATTTACTTAATCCAACCCACAGAAATACGTAGCTGTAGAAAAGCAAATGAACAGACTACTCTAACAACCTATGTGACCAGGAGAGCAAAGTTCTAAGATTTGCTACGCTAAAATCCTAAACAGCAACCACCATAGAACTGGAGCTCTTTTTGAAGTGGTAAATAATCACTTTTATGCTGAAAAGGTGATTTCTGAGGGCTTGAGGATTTGACCCTCAGCTTGTGTAAACCAGATAACCAATGCAGGGGAAAGCCAAGTTCTGATGCAGAGGGTGATCTCAGGGAAGGGCTGGAGGTAAGAGGAGGTGAAAGTGATGGAGCACAGCAGCTGTTGACATGCAAGGCAGCCACTTGTAGCTGGGAACTTTTGAGAAAGCTTTTTCAATTTCCATTTGTTGGTGGTTTTTGAAGAGGAACCCAAGACTGAGCGCCCCTGGTGTTTTCTGGTCACAGACCTGTGATTTCTACAGTCTCAAGCTATTGCTGTGAGCAGGTGGGTGTCCATGTAAAAAGATGAAGTATTAAAATACAAAAAAGGACATGGTTCTGCTTTTTGTTCCTCTGTATGGGAAAGAATGCAGAATGGCAATAAGTTGAAGTACTATATTTGGATAAAACTATTTTTCAAAAGTGAAAATGCATATTTGTTTCTTGCATTTAAAAATTTAGAACAGTGGATCAAATTGCCACACCTGGGGAAAGCAATGGCAGTTTGCTTCCATGAATTTTACATCCCTCACCTTGTTATCCCCTGTCAGTTCCAAATTTTATTATTTTCCCCATATCCTTTTTGTGTGACTGCAACTTACCCTTTGATGCACTATATTTTAACTTTAAAAGTTCTGCAGACTTTTCAGAGCAGGCATAATGTGTGCCTCTGTGCTTAATGTATCCAGCTGTGCTCCATCTTCAATTGCAAATGTGAACACAGCATAAGAGGTAGAGCAGATCACGTGTTCAAGATGGGTACACATAGCAGACCTGTGCCCCTCTTCATTGTACCTTACTACTTTAGCAATTTCAAATTATGTTCGCTATTACTACAGTGGATGAAGCAAACTTCAGTTACTGAAGATTCAGCTTTGAAATCGCCCTTTTAATAACTTTACTTAAGAGCACATCAGACATCAGCTTGTGTGTAGCACAGAGCATCGCAAGTATTTCACAGTATCAACTGTCTCTGACAAGACACGGACTTTTCTTTTACAGATTTAGACTTAATCTAACAGAATCAGGAAAGGAGCCTGAAACGAGCTGCTACAAGCTCAGCTACACAGGAGGTGGATGTTAAAATTTCTGTTTCAGGAGGGGACACAAAGGCATGAAAATTCTGACAATTTCTGAGATGCAAATTTTAAGGGTAAAGTATTTCTAAACAACTCAAAATGTTGTTTGAATAGTCACTCAAAATGTGGTATGAATAAAAGGATAGATCTGAAAAGTCACGTAAAATCAAATTTTTATAAGCAGCCACTGCCTAAATGGGTTTAGAGTCTGGTTTTCAATGGTCATATAGACCTACTGAGTTTGCAGGTATTCAGTGCTTTGGAAAAATAATGACCTATGAGCTTCAAGTCAGAAAAAACCATAAAAGAGAGGGCAAACACTAAATGATATATCAAAAATGTAGGCTTAACATATTAGGTATTTCACAGTTTCAAAGTGAACAAAATACCATGTCTCTCTGGTACACTGCTGTGCTTGATTTCTGAAAGAGAGCATCATTAAGACCCTCTAAGACAGAAGCAGGGCTAATAAATGATGTCGGAGGGATTTCCATACAATTGGATTGCAGTGATAGGTAGAGGATATTTCCTATAGTCAGCAAAGGTTTTTTGGCATCTATTCAGCTGTGTTCAGGGAGATTGCAAGTTTGTTTTATTATTCGCACTTAGCTCAATGAGCTCTTCTTCCTAGGGCTTAATGTCCGGCTTGTTATATGAGATTGAAACAAGGATAGATAACCAGAAGTATTTGATTAGTATAGTATATGGTAAGGATAGGGTTTTGATTTTAATCCTTGTTTTCCCTAGGCCAATGATTTTTATGTTAAATATAACTGAAACTATATTTATTCAAAACTATAACCTATTGATATACCTAATGTTGTACACATTTATGAAGCTGTAACTAAGACAAGTGTGACATAATCTAATGTAGAAAGTAGCATAAAAAATCTTCTGTCTCTAATGGGTACACTTCTAAAATATAAGCATGGAGATTTGAATTGACAGAGAGGTTGCTTGCCAGCTCTAAATATGGCACAATGTAAATTCAGACACATTTAAATAAATATGCTTTTTAGTATCTGTTTCGAGTTGCCACCACCAGTTTGGATGTCAGCAACAATGTATGAGCCAAAATAAAAACAGTGGGTAGAAGAAAATTGGTGCAAACAGATTGGCATCTACCAACTCGCAGATGCTGTGGTTTGCTAACTATGTGACTGTTTTGGTAGAATGTGGCATGTATCCAGTTCAAACTCCTTTTAAAAAAAAAATTAAAATAAATAAACAGAATGCAGAGCTTAATGAAAGACCAAGAAACATTAAGTCCACATCTCTGTTACTGTTCACAACTCTGTTTCTTCTGTAGAGACATCAGGACATTTATCTTCTAGAGATATTAAAAACTCTTCACTTTTTATATGCACCTTAGGTTGTTCTGCAAAAGACCAGAATCTCTAAAGATACTACTGGTTGGATCACTACAGTTAATATTACAACAATGTTACAGTGTTAATTTCTGAAGGCAGGATGTTTCTTGATTATTCGTAAACATAGCTATAGCCCTTAATTAAGCCATTTTGAGTTGTTTAGATCTGTCCATTACAGGAGGAGCTCTGAATGGCTTCAGTAGATTAAGCAATTTCATTTAAGAGCAGTCATAAATCTACTAAAGTACACAATCAAGACAGTAAATAAAGAGGATATCCACACTGCTCTTTAGCCCTTATGTCCTTAACCTCACAACCTTTGGTGAATTATGACCACACCCTGACAGAAGAATTTCCTAGGAATTACTATCCTCAACCAAGCCAGAAAAAGCAGCAGCTGATTCATTCCTATCATTGTGTGCACCACCCATTCTGCAACATTGAATGACAGAAGATAAAGTGAACCACAGAACTGAAATCACATCTCTGCATTCGCAAGGTTGGCACATTCACAGGGATAAATCTAAATTTACACTGGGCCCTCTGTACAAGGCTGAGTTAAATTTCATTGCCCCAGGGAAAAAATTACCACTATAGAAATTGAAACACAACAGTTGCTCACAGTATACTTGCTCAAATCTTAAGAAGAAAACCATAATTTCTTCAACTGACGAATATTATGTCATCTTCAGAATACATAAAGTGACATAAGTGATTTAAATGGGATCGATTTGGGGTTTTTTGTATTCCAGCACAACCTTATTGAAAAGTAGATGAACTAGATTAGTGCTTCAACTTCTATTTCAACGAAGGAGAAAGTATAAAAAACATCGTCTGAAGCAATGGAGTGTTTAAGACAACAGAAGAGAAATAAATATTTCATGCTGCATCAAAAAACAAACAAAATATTTACTTTTTTCTCTTGATCAGGATGCTCTGATATTTGATCATCATTTATAAAACACATGCATTTATTCCAAAGAAATCGTAAGTCAGCAGGAAACTGTGTAGGATGCTGGAAGCCATCTTAAGTGTAATAATCAAGAACTCCTTCACAGTAATAAAAAAAGATAAATATTGAACACTACACACAAAACCATGCCCTCAAACTGAACTCTGTGAGGACAGGTGCTGTCTACTGTAGCCTTTAAACATGCACAGACCTGGGGCTCTGCTGAGGAAAAGAGAAGGCAACTGAACAGAAACAGCAATTCTGTAATGTACTCCTTACCTGTGCAGAACTCATGCATTTGGTCCTGTTCTGTTTCATAAAACTTCTTAACTGAACTGGAGAAGTAAGAGAATTATGAAGAACAATTCTAAAATTCAACCTGCATCCTTGCACTGGTTTTGGTGTTAAATTCTGAAAGAATTCTGATATTCTTAGTGGCTGTTTACTATAAATGTATAGAAAATTTAAGGAATTTTTTATTTTTATCTGCATTCCAAACACATAATGAAAGGATACCTCAAATACCAGAGCAGATCATACACTGAGGTGAAGTAGAAGATAATGAAAACATAGACTGGTAGTACCCATGATAGTTAATGTATGTTAAAGCAATTAAAAAGCTTCTAACACAGAGGGATAACATTTAGTGTGCATCTATATGAAACATGGGGGGGGGCGG
>VZRN01001755.1:62306-80071 GCA_013397935.1 Dasyornis broadbenti
CACAAAAGCCCACCAAAAAAAAAAAAAAAAAAAAACCCCAAAAAAATCAACACAAAAAATCAAGAAAGCTAAGAAAGCCATAGATCAAATATAACCAAAACTGCTGAAAAAAGACTTTGATAACCAAGAAAACTGGAAGGCTTGTGGATGTAGTACATGGCAGATTTATCATGCTTGACAGTGGCTAAGAATTTGATTGTCTGAGTAGATGATTGTAGAGGAAAGGATTTATGTTCCTCAGTGATTAGAAATACTTAAGGAAAAGTGTCTGCATGCTTGTACAAACACATTGTGTATGCTACCTTCCTGAAGAATATGTGGATGGATGTTCTGATGAAAGTGTTACTGAAAATTAGAGCAGTGACTGTGAGCAAAATATACACAGAGACTTCCTGTGTGAAATTACAGGGGGCGGGATGGGAAGCCCATGTATACACCTTAGAGCAGACAAGTAGGAAATGAGTTTAAATTCTTCTGATATCACACTTCCTAACTTCAAAGTCCAGCCTTAGTGTGAAAAATGAGAGTTAAAATTGAAGGGCAACAGCAAAAGTACCAGAACTGCATCAAATAGGAAAGATTTTATTGAAAAGTTATGGTAAAGGTGATTTTCTGGAGCTTCCTGGTCACCCTCTTCTGCTTCCTCATGACTTTCTAAATAATTCTTGGGGATTACTTCCTTCCTAAACCACATAAAATCTGTGAAAGCCCCTGTCAGTTGCTAGATGCCAAGTGCCAAAAATGCACAGAAGACATCGATATCTTTTCTGTTAGAAGAATTAATTACAGCAATAGTTTCATATTTGCAACACTTAACAAGGCAGCAAGCACCTCTTCTTTTAGTACCTTAATATAATTAAAAAATAAAAATAAGCACAATTCAAATTCTTTACTTTCTGCCAAAGTATTTGTATGACTTCATAAAGTCTTGATCTGTAACACTTTGAAAGTTTATGTTTTGCAGGATATATATAATCAAAGGATGATTTCATATTGAACTACTTGCTAGTTAAATCACTAATTTTCAGTAATGATTCTGCTTCTCAGAACAGAGTCTGAAATTTTGGGAATCAAAGTTCTAATTGGCATTGCATAGCCTATTTTTACAGAAGAGATTGGAAGTAATGGACAAATAAGGTTGCAGTTGTTGCAGGGTTTCCATCTTCAAATACTGCAGATGTCTGTTAGTCAGAGGTGTGAGAATCATTTAAAATTTATCTTAGCTTCAGTCATGAAGTCACTGCAGCACCTTAGATATTTTAAGCTTAGTTATTTGTGTGCTTAAGTCTACTACCTTCTAAGATTTCACATGCAGGAAAATAATTTTTTTTTAAAAAAAAATCATACTGCTTTGTTTAGAAGGTATCTGTGTCTTTTTAGACAAATATTATTAGCGCCAGTTAATTTTCTTAGCCTGAATGTTTGGTGATTCATATAAGGAAAGCTGTTGACCCAAATCCTGAAAATAATTCTGCATGCCTGTAAAGTAAAAAAAAAACCAAACAACCCAACTTTAGGCATGCTCCTAGAGAAATGCATATATCTTTGATTCTCTCTAAAAGTACTGTAGGTATCATGAATGTGTTTCTATTCTATATTTATAATAGCGTATTTGTGGATACACTTGCACAAATACATCCGTCATATTTACTACAAACAACTATAAATTTTTAATTCTGTCTACTCCTTGAAATTAAACCTTTAAGCATCATCAAAGTGCAAAACACATTATAATATATTCTTAAGAAACTATGAGTCACCAAGTCTTTTAAAACCTCTATGCTTGAAAGCTTTGGTTTTTTATGTATTGGTGACATCACAATCAGTACTTTAAATTTCAGGCATTAGAAGAAAATGTACTTAAGTACCTGTGAAGGAGAATGTGTATTCAAATGAAACCATTTAGTTGGTGGAGTGGAGTTCATGAGATGTGTGTTTTTCTTGGAAGTTAACAAGTTGTGTCACTTGCCCTGGGTGTTGTTTGGTGCCATGGTGACAAACATGTCAGCCTAGTCTAGCTCAGCAGAAATAGAGTTGTATGGGTTAGAAATCACACGTATAAAAATCAGGGTTAATGTGACCAGGGTGTTACTCTGCTGAGTAGTCAGCAAGTAGTTTTCATGGCTAGAAAAGTTGTTTCAGTGGAATGCCAGAAGGTCTTGACCAGTCTGCTGGGAGTGTTGTGATGCTGTGCTTGTCTTGGCGTTATGAAGGGAAGACTCCCTTCCCCGGTCCACCTGATGCTTATGTTTAGTTTGAGAATTAAGACTGACTTCTCTTCTAGAAGTTAAATCCTCACACTCACCTACATCTATGGCCACAGAAGTGTAAAATTGGCACTTCTGAGAACTCTTTTTTTTTTAAAGTATGAGATCTAAATACTTAATGTCATTAGCAGTATCAAGAGATATGGCCACATACGGCCTCAGCATAAGGACAAATCTACAAATATTACAATTTCCAACACTTATTTTTTTCCCCCAGGAGCACAATTTAATGTGTGTAAAGTGTTTGCTGCTTCAGTGGCTACTTTTTCTACAATGTGTCATTGCTGCTGGGGTCAACATGGTCTAAAGTAAAGCTGGTTATTCCCTCTAGGCATGATTTCACACTTCCTTGTTCCTGTGGCCCTGCTGACCATTCAGACAATCCGCAGAAGTGAAAATTTCTAAAGAGAGTGGCAGGAGTGGGCATTGAGACCCAGGGAGTATAGGACATTATCTTTAGCCAATATTTACCAGGGAATCAAGGTTTTTTTTCTGAGCTATATGAAGTTCTTAATGCTTGTTGAGTTCTGTTTGTCTTTCTCGTTATGAAGTGTTCATTAAAACAGGCTGGGATACTAAATCCAGATGATGTGAATAGTTTTAATATAATAAATATTGAAATATAACATTAAAATATTTTAACAAACTAATATTTAATTGTATATTTCATATATTAATAAATATATTACAAATTTACATTTAAAAATTACAAGGCAAATTTGGGAGGGGAGAGGGAGAGACAAGAACAAAATAAGTTCCCTGACTAGTGTCCCACCATCAGTTATGATTTCTTTAGTGAGTGACCACTGGATTCCACATTAAACTGAATATGGTGTGATGAGTTTTTACATCTCATTGCACACTATATTTTTCAAAACATGCAGCATATGAAACAGATGGCTTGGGAAGACTGTCAAAAAAACCTGCTGGGCCATCTCTGGTATTACCTTAAAGCAAAAGAGAGGATGAGTAAGTGTGCTGTAGTTTTTGGCCTTAACACAGCATTCAGGAAGCTCAACTTCTGAAGGCAAGCTTACTCAGTCACAGTAACACATATAAAAACAGATATCTATTTGAGGATAATAGAATAATAAAATTATTTGAAATTGTGGGGATGAAAGAAAAAACAGAAAATTGGAGTGGGGGAGAACGGCAGACATTTGCTTCAAGATGCTTATTACAGGACTGACCAAAGCAGAAAAATAAATTTAATCAGGACTTTCACAGGACATCTTTAAATATTTTTTGCATACAATATAGTGGAAGCTAAGTCCTGAAACCTCTAATTTCATTCTTTTTTAAATTACAATTTCAGAGGTCTCTTGGTGAAAATAACAGTTGTGCCTCCAAGATCTGCTTGGTTAGAATCTTCTAACCAAGGGAAAATAATGTATTTTGTACTAGAGGCATGAAAATCAGACCCTACTGTATAAATTTGAGTCCATGAGACAGTGTCTTTTTAGGAGTTATTTCACATGTACTGATAATAATATAAATAGTAAGCAATCCAAATTCCTCACATTCTTGTCCACAATAAATTTTTAGAAATAGCTAGGTTGTTTTGGTTTGGGATTTTTTTTTTTTTTTTTTTTAAATCTCATTCCTGGAGCTGCATGCTGTCATATTTAACCTTGACTGAAAATAACTAGATCTAGTATTTCAAGTCAAAATTACTAAAAGTAATAAATACTCAGTAGTATTTAAAAAACAATTCCATCTTTGAGTTCACAGTTTACTGAAATGAAGATTCATTTTCAGAAGCTAATACTACTAGGTAGCAGTTCCAAATGTGGACATTGCAGCATAAGGAAAATAATTTTCTTTACTCTTTGCTGAATTTCTGTTAACTATAAAAATTACCATCTAAAATGATCACTGAAAGCTTCATGGATAGTGTAATTTTTTTGCAACTTATTTTTATCATCTGTTCTTAATTTCTTTTAAGTATTATAATTGCTCAGTTGTCTGATAAAGCTGAAATATTTAACTGTCTGTCTCAGCTATATTTTTATTTTTCAGCTCTGGAAAGTCATTGCACATGACTTTGCAATACAGTTATATCAGAGCTTTGGGAGATTAATACCACTAAAATGGCGTTATTACACTTAAGTTTATCTATTATTTTGAAAATGCACCTTTAGCCTATTTTTACTTAGTCTCTTTCTTGGCAATGGGTTTTCATTTCCATGTTTTTGGAAAATCCTATAAATGTTGTTATGTTACTACTTCAAAAGGGGAAAGAAAGGAAGAAACATGTGAAATACTCTTGTACTCATTTTGCTTGTGATTTTGAATAGCTTTCAAATTAGAATGATTTTCCCAGATTTTTATAGGCTTGCCCAATCCAGCTGTATATTTTATATGCTAATTTAAGTTCTATTTTTGTTCCCCTTGGGATTTTGAGTGATTATAATTGTTGCTCTTCAAAAGCCAAACAGATGATGATTGCTGCTTCAGGAATATACCAAAAGAAACCAGCTTTCATTAAACCTGCTCATCCACTTCATAATTATCTCCATTTTTTCTCACTAAGAAGCAGAAAAATGGCAACTACAGTTCATTGAAGCCAGTTCAGTTATTTAAACATCACTTTACTGAGATAACAGGAGGTGTTAAAGCAGAGAGGCTTTTCAAACGCTAAGATGTAGCCAGTACTGTAATAGGGTTGCCAAGTGTAAGACCAGACCCTTCATGTCAGCTTGAAATACAGTGCTAGAGGCCAGAGACAGCAGAAGTGATCTCTGCTGTGGCTGGGACCATTTCTGGAGGACAGAACAGAGACTGACAGAGATTTTGCAAGGTATTTTCTCGTCTTTCTGCTCTGCGAGAGACAAGAAGTGAGAGGATGCAGAAACGTGGGAGGGGATGAAAGGAG
Source organism: Dasyornis broadbenti (assembly GCA_013397935.1). Lineage (NCBI taxonomy): Eukaryota > Metazoa > Chordata > Aves > Passeriformes > Dasyornithidae > Dasyornis > Dasyornis broadbenti. The sequence goes on from VZRN01001755.1 coordinate 67,449, forward strand.
GTTGGAGCAGGCACTGACACAGACACTAAAGAAGATAATAAATAGGCAAATTATACAAGCTTTGACTCTAGGTTCACTCTTCAAATCTGTCAGCCCTAGAGATGTTTGGAATGAGCTGGGCTAGACCAGGATTCTCTAGAATTTGTTTCAGCAATAAATTTTAGTTTAATTGCAGTTTAAGAACATTCATGGAGATGTTTTGCAGTGAAGATCAATGCAGCAGAGAAGTGACTCCCCGTGAATCACAACAAGATGCTGCAATATCTGTCAGTCCATGAGCACTGGCATAAACATGGGTAAAAATACTCAGAGGTTTCTCAAAATCTAGAAACATGTAGACAGTTCTTTATTTCACATAATGGGTTAAAAACCTCACACATTTATATTTTTGTAGACATCTTCTGATGTTTTCCTTATCTTACAAATGTAAATAGTGTTGCTGATTTTTTTCCACCTGCTCTCTGAAGTTTGATTCTTGCAGTTTACAGGAAGAAGTCTGACCATATGTGTTGCCATTTGTCCTCTGCTGCTTTCTTTATGCAGGCAATTAATGGCAGTATAAATCACAGTTTACCGCTCAAGAGGGCCTATACGAAAACAGTTCCATCATCAGTTTCTTCTTCAAAGACAGACTGCAGCAGCTGTCTTAAAATGTGGATCTTTCCTCAAAGAAAGCAAGAATCTTTCACAATTCTAGTCTCCCACAGGTCACATTTAGGCAAAGGAGATGACCAGAAAAAACAAGAATTCACAAAGAAATGCATTTGAATTTTTATTTCTTAAATTTAAATGTCTATATTAGAGTAGAGGTTAAACTTGGCCAACCATCAGGAAGTGCTTTCCATCAATTATGGATGCAAACCTTATGTCAGCTCATGCCTTTCTTGCTTACTCAGAATGTTGCTGAGTTTTGGCTGTAGCAGTATAAACTGAGAGAAAAATTCCATGGCCTACAGACTGGAGGGGGGCAAAAAGAAAGGCCTTTCAAATAGAAAAGAGCTGAAACATCCACTCATTGCAGTTTTGTTGGTACAGGATGGGGAGTCACGCAGTCACTCTTGTAAACTCACAATGCCTTGTCAACATCAGCAGCATAATCCTCATCTCCTTGAGACCAAAAGGCAGAGGGTGCAATCCTGGATCACAGGCAGCAGACTGACAGGAACATGGCTTTCTCTTTCGCCTCCCATGCAGCAGTATTCAGTATGGCCAGCAGTTTTTGGGGCAATTTCATCTCCAGCTAGAGTGTCTCAGAAGTAGATCAAGCTTCTCATGTAACCCAGGAGCCAGAACAGCAAAGTCTGCTCTGGAAGGATCATCATGCCCTTGTCATGTGCAGATCTGGATTAGATTTTACAAACCTACATATGCAAACTATGGCTGAGCGATGGCAGTGGTGCGTTTCCTTTTGAAAACTGCTTTGAAATGAAAACATTATTTATGTCCTCCAAAGGTTTGATACTGCATCTACATTTGTCTCCACTTCCATTGTTTAAGGGCAAGATTTATCTGAACTGATCTGTCCGTTCCTCCCTTCCTCACCCTCTGGGGCAGCATTCCAGAGGCAACAGCAGTGCACTTCCTTATGCAGCTGATCAGGAAAATGAAATGGGTTGCTGAAAGAGGAACCATAACACTGACATCAGTCCTATTCGTAAGGTAAATAAAGAATAGGTGACTGATCTTAAAAGCTAATGTAAGAGTTTATCAAAGCTATCACCTACTTCTGGTTCATTATCAAGAAATATTTCATCATGTCACCCACCACTGCCTAAAAATTAGAGCTCAGTCCAGAACAACAAGTGTCAGGAAATCCTGAGCTGTGAATCCTGTCTCCATATTTTAACTTTCTTGCTTTGCTCTCCATTCTCTCTTGCTTAATATGAATTTATATTAAATCAAATAAAAAATGTATTTAGGACTTAGTTTTCCTATTGCTGGTAATTCAAATTTGTATTTGTAAAATGTCATGCACTTAACAAGGAAAGAAGTGGGAGGTTGCAGAGACCTGGGAGAAAAGAAGAAAGTGGGAGGTTGTAGATTGTAGAGAATATTGTATTAATTCTTTTTATAAATGGATTATTAAAGAAATCCCTATATCTATGTTCTAAATTTATTACCTTTCCTAAGTTAACTTAATTGCATATCTGCTTCCTAAACTATTCATCGTGTATTTCTGCGCTAGTGAGTTTGTAGCGTAACAATGTGCATTCTGCCCTATCACTCTCAGACCAAACACTGAGCTCTGCGCAGACAGCGCACTTTCACAGTGGCAAATGGTACTTCAGAGTCCTCTTTGCAAACTGGCCACACTGCATACTTTGAGTAGCAAAGTGCTCTTCGACTCTGCAGCTGAAGAAGTATTTAGGCATCTTCTGTTAATACTTGCTTATGTTTGCTTCCTTTTACATTACCATTCAGAGTAACCATTTTGGGCCAGAGGAACGTGAAGGTATTGAAAGTTTATGCAAAAGAAGAATTGAAGGAAAACTGTTCAAAAGCAGAATATTTCATAATTAATTGAAAAATACAATTTTGCATGTTAGGAGGACTTCAATAAGATGGAAAACAACTGTAATTTGTATTTGGCTTTCTTTTTAATGTTTTTCAAGTTTTTGCTTTCTTAAAGGTAGATACTTGATCCTGTTCCCACATTGTCTGCTTCTGGTGTGACTTCCTTGTTTAATTTAGAGCCAAAATTTGCAGAATTACAAAACATTCTTACAGAACCAGTAAACACTAATAAATTAGCTGTGATGTTAGAAAGAAATTGTTGAAGATGATGCCTCAGTACTTAACGACTATGAATACAAATTGACTGGGTATGTTGAGAAGGAAGGTTTAAAAGTTATTTTTATTTTAAAAATATGGTATCTTTATTCTCAGGTCTTTTTTGCAGAGTTCTATGAATTAAAAAAAAAAACAAAAAAAACCCCAGAGGAAATGAAAGTCTACTGTAGATAATAACAATGAAACCAAAAAAAGAAAGAAGAAAAGGCTGAACTGAAAATTCTTGGCATAATAGGAGTTAAACAATGTAAGACTAGAAAGAATTCTTCTTTCCTCTGTAACCTAAGGGCAGCATAGTAAGAATAAAAGAGATGTTCCACGGTATGTAATGTCAGAATAATTAATGAAAATATCTGTTGTTACTCGAACATTTAGAAACATCTTTATTACATTTTACATTAATGCAATTGACTTATGATTACTAAAGCACTTCCTAAAGCAACAATAATATTTATTTCTCATTTGAAAATGCAAAATTAAGAAGGTGGTACATTTGATGTACATTGCCATTCCTTTTGAGAACAGCTCTTACGTACAGTACAAAAATTAACTCAGGAAAAATGATACATGTATAAGATACACGTGTTAAAAAATGGAAGAGACTTGTTATACACATTTGATCTCGCATGCTATAGATATTTGCATTTCTCTCAGTAAGATTACCATAACAAAGAGAGAAAACTGTGTGTTGGAGTTTCCACAGTATTACAGCTCTACATCACTACTCCTAAGTCTTATCCAAATGGAAATGACAAAAGTAATTTTCCACAACAGCAGCAAAACTTAAAGGTAAGGAAGAAAACATTCTGTCCACTCATTTGGTCTATACAGACATTTCTTGGATTTGTAACTTTATTTTAAAAGGAAAAAAAAAAAAAAAAAAAGCATAAAATTCTGTAGTTACCTTTTCTTTCTGCCCAAAGCATTTTGACTAATCAAGAAAATACTGGGCTATGGCTGAATCAACACTTTACAATCAGAGCTGGGAGAAGCAACAATTACATAAAGACTAAACCTAGGTCTGTTATTATTAACAACCTTGTTTCTCCTTGTCTCAGTCTTATCAAGATAGAAGAAAGATGTAACCTTGTGGGCTGAAGAAAGATGTAAGGGTGATGTCTCCAACAGCAGAACCTGATCAATTATCCTTTATGTGCTGTGGAGATACAAGAAGAGCATCACTCTTGAAGCATGAAGTTCTAGGGCAAAAGACTGGTTCTGGAGAGTGAAAATCATTTGTTCTGAATTTATTTGGTACTCTCCCACCTCCCATCCCATGATTAACTGGGGTAATGGTTCTCTTTTCTTTCCATTTGCTATGTGTCTCCTTACATGTCCAGAGTGTCTGTTTTTTCTTTCTTGTGTATTGAAAAAGGCAGTCTTTCCCAATTCAAATAACCACAGCCTAAAATACTTTATTCACTCACTTCTTTCCTTATTTTTTAATACCTCAGTTTTCTCTCAGCAGAGATGACATTGCATGACTGCACACTTACAACACTACCACTGTTGCTTGTTTTCTACCCACACCTTCCAGGCACTGGGTGATGCAGCATTATCACAGCTTAGCATTAAGTTATGGCAGACTAGGTGGTGGTGTGGCAGAACAGGCTCTTAATGAGAAGCTTCTTTGCTTGTGACTTTATGAGCCTTTTTTATTCCATGGTGTGGAAGTGGGCAGTACTTTAGTAAACCATCAAAGTATGCAATTAAATATTGATTTTCTTAAGATATATATAATCCATCTATCTTAACACACACTATATGGAAACGATGGTGATTCCACACAGGTACAAGCTATAAATAGTTCATCCCTGTGTCTTAGTCTTCCATGGAAAACACAATTATTCCAAGCAGAAAAGACTACAGAATGAGTGACTGTCTGAACATCGCATTACGCAATATATTTGCATGGCCCAAAATGCTCATTTGCATAGTTATTGCATAGTAGGCTTTTTGGACTTCAAACACCCAGTCAAAATAGAAAAATACAAAAAAAAAATATTAGCCTGTTAGAGCGTGCTAAAGAAACACGGGGGATCTGAATACATAAAACAAAGACTAGGAGAACTAATAAGATCCCATTTGAAGGCAAATAAATACCATATATCTGACTGATACAAAATGAGAAGATGGCTGTAAGTTGCACAGTTTATTTTCTTTTACTCTGGCTCTGAATGCTCATTGACAGTTACAGGGATTCTTTACAAGGATTAAGGAGAAACTGTAGCCAAAAAAAATAATTAGAGTGTAACTTGATATTTACCTTTTGTCTTAGTGTAGCAGCTAGGAGCACTGATTAAGTGGTAGGTAGAATAAATACATCTTGTCAGTTTCAGGATTTGCCATTCAGGGCAAAAGAGGAAAAAAGCTGTGGATGGAAAGGCTAAGTAAGCCTTTTTACAGGATTTTTAATACTTGTGGCTTAATTGCATTTGTTGCTTACATCCTCTTTCATGCACATTGGAAATGTTGATCTCGTGTCTTTGGGAAGAGCAATGTGTTTCCAGAATCAAAAAGCGATATTCCGTTACCCTCTAATGCTAATTTTCCTTTTTCTCCCTGTCACCACATTAGGGAAAAAAATAAAAAATGGAAAACCAGAAAAAAGTTAAGTTCCATGTGGATAAAGGTGATTTGAAGGAGGGAGGCAAGTCTTAAGTTTGCAAAGCAAATTTGAGTAGCAAAGAGATACTTTACAGCTTCTTGACCCATGACATGACTTTATTTTCTGTGTTGTGCTCAATATCACATGATTTAAATCAGTTTTAAGTCTCACAATGTATCTTCCATTTCCTGTAAAGGATGGAGAAAATAACACAGATGTGATTGGAGAAATGTTGTGGAAATCACACTATCATGAAAATACTGTTTAAAACCAGTTCCATCTAGTTTTAGTCCCATTAGGAACTGTTTTTATATCATGAAAATTTAATCCTGGTCCTTAATTGTATATATTTCAGTATTTTGCTGTTCGAAGGTAAAAAGCAGATTCTTCATTGTGGTTTCACATTCTACAGATTACAGGTGAATCTCTAGCATTGATAATGTCAAATAATGACACTTAAAGTGTAGAATTTTTTCCTTCTTTGTAGGGAAGGAATTCGGTAGGTCTGCATGTATGCATCTAATGCAGGTTTTTTGTAGCCCAAAGCTGTCATTAGTAAGTTAATATTTCACCATTTTAAGTGCCCAAATGGGAATTACGAAAGGATGCATGATTTTTCAGAATGCAGATTGTCTATATCTAGCTTAATTCTGGATTCCCATGTCTCATGTGGACAAAAAAAAAGCAAATTGAAAATCAACAGCCAAATGCTGAAAGGCACTTTGAAGTTAGAGGTCTGAAGATCAAAAACAAAGCCAAACCAACAATCAGTCTTTGAAACCGTCAGGAAAAAAATGCTAGAATGCAAATAGCTTTGCTCATCAGACTTGTATTTGCTTTGCTTCAGTGCATATTAACAAAAGTAAAAAAGTGTGTAGAGAACTTGTCTTGTACTTTAGAGGGGTTTTAGCCTATCAGATTTATTTCTGTCTTGGTGTGGGGGGGGGGGGGGGTGTTTTTTTGGGGGTTTACTGCTTTTTTTGTGCATTTTTTTGTTTGTTTGTTTGGTTGGTTGTTTGGTTTTTGTTTGGTTTTTTTTTTGTGTTCTATGTGGTTTTTTTTTCCTCAGACATTCAACTGATTATAAAAGACAAAAAGGGAAAAACACTATTTAGAATTGCAATCATTTTTTTTGGTAGGGAATGATATCTGATTGATACAAAAGTCTTATTCTGAGGGGAAACAAATTTTACATCTAACTTTGAACCTCAGCGACTTGCTTAAGTAATGTGACCCAGTACTTACATACTCTTAAAGAATGTTTTCCAGTTGCTAGACCAGATTTCATGTACTGCAAATTAAGCCATTTTCTTCTTTTTTTTTAACTTACTCATGAATACTACTTGATAATAATTTGTCAATAATTATTATTTCTAAAAGCATTTTCCTGTATTCGTCATCACAGTTTTTCTTTCTCAACAATTTCTCTCATAAACTATATTCGTGTTTTCTAAAGTCTTTGCTTTCACGCACCTTTTTATGGACTTCCTTCAGCTTTTCTTAAAATAAGGAAAGACTGGATGCAGTGTTCTACTTTCACCTTATCAATGTCAAATAAGAAATGCATCCATGTACGTTTTTTAAAATCACACTCTTGTTTTTACATCTCAGAGTGATACCTCTCTCTCTTGAAACATCGTATTTCCATGACTTCTAGTAGTATCTTACAGCCTTGTCTTCAGTACTGCTGTTGTTCTCTGGTTTTTACTTGCACATTTGATTATGATCTTACTTTTCTAAGAATCACAGTCACTTGCCGCTTATCCTTATTGAGGTTTATCTTGCTGGTAAGTCTCTCCGTTCTGAAAAGATCATTTTGTATTCAGCACTTAAATGCTTACTGCCATTCTGCTTTCTGCAGCCCACAGTCTTAATAACCATTCACTATGTTCCATATTCCAAAACATGGACAGAAACACTATTTCGACCCTAAAAGTTATGCTCTAGTGAGTATTTATTTTATAAAGCCATTCATTTGGTGATGAACTATCTCTAAGTATTCTCTAGATATATTTTTGTATACCATTTTTACAGTAATTTAACTAACATTATGCTTTCGTTTTATCCCATGAGAATGCAATGCAGGTTGGCAACAAACATTAAAAAATCAATGTATTCTACTTCTCTGCCTTATGCAGCATGATGATTGTAGAAGAAAATAGGATTTGCCCAAAAGTTTGTTCCTCGAAGACCTATATTTCTTAGTGCCATAATTTTGGGGGCTTCTTTTGAACTAAGAAGCAGAAATAAGACTTGCTAGTCTCTCTTTTTCCTGATTCTCTGTTACAATAGTAATAATAAAAAAAGGTGGCACCTTTATGCCTGTTTTATGCAGTGCATATATTTATTACATAATGACCAAATACACAGAACAACTTTCAGGAGAGTAAGTGTCCATGACACTTATTCATCAGAATCATTTGCTGTAATTTCCTGACATATTTTGTTCCACTAAGTTGTACGACAGTGCAGTATGTTGCTATTAGTTTGAATAACCTTTTAGATATTCGCAGCTACATCATCATTTATGATTTGGATTTGCTGATGACTCATCTCCAGCTGAATCAAAGTTGTACAGAGCTATGCATAGTACTTCTGATGCAAAAACCGAATTGTATAAGCAGGAGAAACAAAACCTTCAGCATTTAAAGATGAGAAAACTAGGTCAGCACCAGTGAAAGACCATTATGTCATCCACAAGTGAGTAACTGACATAAAAAAGAATAAAAAGTAGTTATTTAGATACTTTTAAGCTTGATAGTTCAAAGAAAAATCTTGATGATCGATGTAAGTAAGATAAGGAAAGAGCTTTTTGCAAGAGAGATTTGTTTTTCATATCTAGTAATTGCAAGAAATAACTGGCAAATTCTAATTCTACATCTTTCGAATTTTAAGGCACTTCTGTATAAACAAATTGTAACATGTAACATATAAAAAGTATAAAGAACTGTGTGAAGTTAGTTACGTGACAAGTATGGAGTTCACATGACAAAAGAGATAATTGCTTTTAACATAATGCTATGAAAAAAGCATTTTTGATATCCCTTCTCAAGGGTGTGTAGACAGTTGTCCACTCCCCATGTTTGTGCAGTTGTAGCAGATGCGTGTCAAAAAAAGATGAACTCTATTTGGAGGAAGAGGAAGATAAACTAGTTTCATACACCTTCTGAAATCCTGCCCTTATATGTTAGTGCAAAACATCACGTGTACCTTTAGTGACTCAAAATTGCCAATTGGAATCATATTATCTTAATTGCATAAAACAAAAAAATCAAGTTGATACTTAAAATTATGTGGAAGGTATTTAAGTACTTGCTTTACAAGGTACAAAAAAAACCTGTCTATTACCTATGTGGTGTGATTATCTGAAAATGATATAATTACATATTATACAAACACTTCGGAATTTACAAGGACTTTTTCAGTAAAATAATTGTAGCAACAGCTACTACATTGCTTCACTGTGCTGTCAGCAGGAAATATGCTGGCATACTAAAAAAGCTATCTTTGAGTAATACATGCTTTCCACCTCAACAAATGAAAACAGACCCAGGCTGTTGAAAGAAAAGCAAAATCCATCTTTTAAGTCAATATTCCTGTAGCTTTAATACCACAAGAGGATATGCTCATTAGAGTTACTTTATAACCCTACATCTTTTTCTTGGAGAAACTTATTGTTATGGTGGAAGTCTAATCTAACTGAATTGACAGTATTTGGGATGATTCACTGGAGAACTTAAAAGGACTTGTTATTTTTGGATAAAAAGCAGCATTAAAAATATTGATTGCATTCTTGCTTTTCATTGTCTCTTTTACACAAGGTTATTTCTCCTCACATTTACACAGTGTTTTGCTGGCAAGGGTATCAATCACTTCAGTCTCTGGTTACATATTCCCCACAAATTAGAAGGGGCAAGGGCAAATTGTTATAGCTGAGTTCTCTGGCTTGTGAATTTTATCAAAACTACCTGCCTATGTGTGAACTCTGAAATACATCTTAAAAACCAAGTGTTTTTCTGGTGCAGGGACAGCCACTTGGCAGTAATTTGCACGTGCTAAAACTGCGCAGTGGACCTAAGTTGCTGAACAAGTTTTACCTTATCCACATCTACCTTATGCTCTCTCACATCACACTCTGGTTTAACTCTCTGCCACATCATTAGAAAAGCATCCATATCTTAGGGGCAAGCAAAAAGGTGTATCTAACAAAGTTCATGTGCCAAAGATGCTTCCCTTGTCCCCTGATTCTGACTTTCCTCTTGGCTCTGAGAAAGCTTACTGTCTTAAAATATTAAATGAATGACTCATTTTCTGTGTCGTTGTTACTTCTTTCTTGCTAGCTCCTGCTATCAGATATGTTTAAGTGACAGGCTAAGGTCAAATATATGTGGTTAGGTTATCAGAGGATAGAGCAAGTCTTGCCTCTGTGCCCTCCATTTTAACAGGTCTGACTGGTAAGTGTTTATGTTTCTGTTCAGGTTTCTCTTGGCTTAAGTACCTTGTCTTTCATTAACAAATAGTTACTCTTGTCTTAATTTATTATTTGAAGAAGACAGAAAGTTAGCCCAAGTGACCAAAATTGGATAACGTAGTGGCGTACAAGCCTATACAGTTACTCTGGCTCTTCAAGAAGCAATCACAAGGAATTGAGTGCATGTAGCAAACCCTTCTTTAGAAAATAATGCTCTGTGACCTTCGGTTATATGCTCCAACTATATTCCTTTTAATTGCATTTTCTACAAAGGTTTCTTCAAAAAAACGTAGATCAAAAGTAAGTTGAACTCAGTCTAAAGTAAGTATTTCTGCTGGAAAAAAGATGGAGCTACAGTATTCTAATCTGATTCCATTAATCATGCTAAAATCACAGTTTGAAACAGAATTTTTTTTTTCTCCTATAAAATATATTAGTGTGTGTACTATGGTTCATGTTTTTTCAAGTGAATAATTCCAAAGGTCATTATAGATTCTTCTCACAGCAGCAATTAATTTTTGTTTATCTGTGCTCACAAACACATGCTTGTATTGTCTGCTATAGAACTGAGCTTGTGTGCTTTAATGTGAGCTTGACTGTTATTAAAAATCACAGTGCAATTCCTTCTCCTGCAGAGGAAATGGGGAATTGAAAATAAGCTACTGCAATTTCAAAGTGAAAGTGTTTTGTCCTTTGTAAAGAACTTGACAGCCAAATGGATGGTTTGTTCTGGGACTCAAAGATATGTCACAACAGCAAAACAGACAAGGAACCCCCACCCCAGTTCAGGTACTGCTGGGACAGTGATTTGGGATGGGGATGTTAAGGTGTTTTTATTAAAGCAGCATCAAGTAAGATAAACCGATTTCTCTTTGCTGAAAAGATCCTAATGACAGTTTACTTCAGTGGATTATCAGCAGCATGCTGGCTGCTGTGCCACCTGAATTTCAATTTCTTAATTTACAGCAGCGATAAAATAGAATAGAGCTCAATCTCTGCTGCTCTCTACACTGGGCTGGTCTTATCAAGCGTGAAGTTTGGCGCATTGCAAAGCTATTCAAGTCATTATCTGTTGAGGACCTCTTGAGCCATCTCTATCTCTGCAGTGTGCTGATAAGACAGCTGTTTCTGTAGCTGCAGTGTCTCTCCGGGCCTCGGTCTTCTTTCCGTGCAAACTACAGCTTTGTCACTGTGCCCTGATGCTGTCACTTTCTCTGTTGTGCAATAATTTGATCCAAGCACAAATGAGGTTGATAGCGGCAACTGACTGGCAGGTGACACAGTCTTATTTTACAATTAAATGTGCATTTCACACCACTGGAAATACAAATCTTTAATAAAAGAAGCTACCCCAGCTGTGGTGCAGCAGCAATCTGCCTTTTCCTGGTCGCAGTAGGAAACAAGTAAAGATACAATAGTTTAGATATATAGACGGCTTCTTTCAGGTATTACATTTTTCCAGATGAAGGTTCCACAGTTGTCTGTAGAAAATCTAAGCAGTTGTGTTTACCTTGTGTGAAGATGCCCTTTTAGTTTCAGTTGAAAAAAAAAAAAAAGTGAAACACCCCCCTTTGCTTCCCCCACCCAAATACTAACCCCTTTTTGAAATTTGTTTATATTAACATTCAGATGTTGCTGTGTAATAGAACAGAGAATGATGTAGTAGTCTCAGTTGCAGTGCTCCTACTGGAGAGGAAGTAGGTAAGAATCCCACACCCCTACTGAAGGACATGCAGGTATGTTTTGTCCCAGGAAGTGTGTGTCTGAAGACTTGGTCTGAAACCGTCACGCCTGTTACCGTTTGTTTGTGAAGGTAACGGGAATAAGCATAAATCAGCACTGGGAAGGAACCCGTGGAGTTCCCGTGGCTGCAGAAACACACAGGCACAACACACACATACGCATCCGTATGACGGCATGCGAGCACCACGAGTCAAGAGCCATTTGTCCGAGGTGCTCGAGAGGGAGCGCCAAGCCCACACCGATGTCACGGACAGTATCGGGGTGTTTTCCCTTCCGCAGCCGCGGCGGGACCGCGCCGCTGTCCCTGGTGCTGAGGCGGCGGCCGCGCGCTTCGCTCCCGGCCCAGCCGCTCCCGTGGGCAGCAGGCGCTTCCTCGCTTGCTTGATAAAACTAANAAAAAAAAAAAAATTAAAAAAATATAAAAATACCCCCTTTGTGCTAGTTGTTAAACCTTTGTCTTCCAGCGCGTTGCAATTGCTGCTTTTACTGCTAGTCCCTGTGACCAGTCAGTCCCGGCCAGAGGATTCAAGAGGGTTCAGCACGCCTGAACAAGCAGTGCCTTTCTCTCCTCCAACAGCTTTCCATGTCCAACGCCTGTTTAATAACCCATACACGTTTTAGCTAAAGGCTATGTCCAGACAGCCAGCTACCGTTAATCATAAAGCCTTCTTTTCAGACATATTACCAAAGCAAAGGGAAACTTCACAGGAAAACGTGTCTTTCCTGGCAGAATGAAAAATTTAGCTTTCCTTTTACTGCCGTTGCTGGAATCAAGGGCCTCTGCATACACATCAGAGATGAGAAGGGCCGATGACAAGGCAATTTGCTAAAACAGCTATTTTCTGCCTAATTTCACTTTAGTACTGTGTATTGACAAACATGACAGATGTGAGTACATTATTGGTAGAGATATTAAGCCTTGAAAGAAAATGCATAAAGTTTGGATTTTGTCTCTAAAAGCTGGTCACTAATTATAGCGGGCAGATTGTTCCTTTTGGGTGGGGAGCGGTG
>VZRN01001755.1:86448-120790 GCA_013397935.1 Dasyornis broadbenti
GCCGCGCCTGTGCGGCTGCGGGGCGCGGAGGGAGTCGAGCCGCGCTCGCGGGTGGAGCCCGCGGGTCTGCGCGGCCGGCGGCAGCGCTGCCTCCGATGGAGAGCGGCGTGGCGGCCCCGGCGGAGCACCCGGTCGTGTCTCTGCCGGCCTTCCGTCTCCGCCGCCCCGGGGGAGGAGGTGCGGAAGGTCCCGCCCTGTGAGTGGGCCTTGCCGGGCTGGGATGTTCCCGCGCTGGAGAGGGGAGCCGGAGTTCGGAGTGGCAGGGTATGAGGCTCAAATGCTTTATTTTATTTCGGGGGTTACTTCGCGTTGAGGAGTCAAGTGTCGCACCGGCGTTGAGCGTCGGACCTGGATCAGATTGAGGGATCGTCACCCCGTCACCACTGCTTTGTGCACGGAGCATTACCGAGGTTCGGTGTATTGCCCGCCTTTTGAGATTGCCCTGCCCTGGAAAATTACCATTCTTGCCTTGAGTGCGTGGAGAGTGAGTTGATATTGCTTCAGCTGCATAGCGCTAGTGGTGAGAACTCCTCGAGCAGCCAGGCATGTCGGTACCCCTTTCACCTCTGTAAGCCCCATGCACGTCCATTTAAATACAGGTGTAATTTGTTAGAATTGAAAAACTGATATTTACTTAAAAAAACCCAAACCAGAAACTGTGCAAAACATGCAACAAGAATTTTATTTATAAAATAGTCTTGTAGCTGATTTAGTTGAAGTCTGTAAGACTAAAAGATGTCTATATTTCTGAAGTTTTGAAGACTACCTTGGTTGATAAGGTTTAGTAGCTACATAGGATTTCAGTGTCTTTCGTTCTTAGAAGTGATATTGGACAAAGTGGTAGAACCTGATGGATTGAGTATTTCAGGATGTGTGTATTGTCTTGAAAGGTAATAGGTTCCTGATCTTTTGTGCTGAAAAGTACCATGCCATTTGACTTTGCTTTGATGGCCAGTTTTAAACTAAACTGAGGGAGCCCAGAAGGTGTTCCAGTATATGGTGACATTTGGTGGCGGAAGCACCAGGTATTAGGTACTAGAGCTTCAGTTTTCTTTTCTTAAGTCCATGAATTCTGAATCCTGAAATACAGTTTTTCCATCTGTTTGCTCTGACCTTTCAGAAATGTTGTGTTGGGGTGGTAGCTTTAGCAGTGGACTTAGAACCTCATTTATAGCAATTACGCATAAACCATTTTGTTTGCAAATATAAAATAGGCAATTCTATATATAGTGTGTACAGTGGGATATTACTTGGACAGAAATGTAGACTTTTGAAGTTTTTGCCATGATGCATTGAGCATTTGTAACTATGGACACATACTAATGACCTTGAAACTGCTAAGGAATTTTATCAGATGTATTAAAACCTGACCAAACACATCTTTAGTGCCCCTTTCAAATGTCTTCTGGATGTACCCACGCTGATACTCCTACTTCAGCAGTAGATGTTTTTATTTCATGTGATCTTACTCTGGTGGAGTAATTCATCTTTTCCATATGCAGTGGAAGTCTTTATTTGCTTTAGTCTTCACGATGGATATGTCTTAAATTTGTTTATATTTGTGTAAATCTCTTCCTATTATTAAGGTAATCATGCTGGTATAATATTTCTGCAAGTAAACTTATTGTGACTTCACCATATTAATGTGAACATTGATTTTTTTTTTTTTATTTTTCCTGGATTTTTTTTAAATGGGAGGGAAAGATTTACTTACTGCCTTTTCAAAAACTGTGAACTAACTTACTTAAGATTGAGCTAGGTGATATATATATGTATATATATATAAAATAATAAAGCTTTCAGAGTATGTCCCAGGTTTCTAGATGACAAGATTCAAACTACAGTGAAGGCCCAGGCTGAATGCTATTAAAGTCCTTGTAATACCAAGCTAGATTTTTTGAGGGACAAAGCTAAGCTTGTTTTATTTGGGGACAAGGTAGGAAATAGATGACATATGATCTAGTGTTTTAAAAGCCCAAGGAATAGTTCAGCTTTCCTGTACTTCTTAAAATATGTCAATGCCCCTGCAGAGGTAGATTTTGCAGTTAAAAATAGTACAAGGATGCAAGCACAGGCTCCTTTCTAGTAACAGTAATGCAGAAATGCTGCTTTTATAGGTAAAAGTCTTCATCTTACACTATAATGGCTTTTGATTATGTTTGTGTTTAGTGTTGTTCTTCATAGCAATAAAGCAAATTGTGAGCTAATGGATAAACTCGATTTATGATGAATATCCATTTCAATATTGCTTTAATGCCATCTTCACTTTTGCTGAAATGCTCTTCTAATAGATGCTAGTATCTGCAGAGGGAGGGCAATGAGTGTTACCAGCTGTTGACAATATTTGAAAAGTGAGAGAATGTTGCCTTAGTGCAGAGAGATTTCTTTTTCTGACAGCCCCCAAATCAATTGAAAAATCACACCACTATCCAGCAGGATTAGCTGATGGTGTTTTGGATTTTGGCATCTGTAGTTCCATTTCTGAAGGAAACTGCTACTTGTTTTTTTTTGATCTTTCCTGTGTTAAATCTACCTAATTTGATGTACTCAGAAGGATTAGTTCTGCAGAAACTGGCATAAGACAATTTCTATGTTTTAGCTGCTGCAGCTGGTGGGCCAGACCAAGATGTTTTGTTGCCTAATCCATGTTGAAATTCTGAAAGTCATCCTGAATCTCTGGTGGCTAAATAACACAGGTAGGCTTCTTGATTCATTCCCAGTGAAACTCAGAGAAACTGCCAATACTGAGCAAGCTGCTTTTGCTCAGTAAGAGGTTCTGTTTATTTGAAGGGTCTCCTTGCATCTCATACTTACAAAACAACTAAATCCAATGCTAAATGTGACAGAATAAGATACCTATGATGATAAGAGACCTAATTGCTAATTGTTGGTCTTCACAGTATTTAGAAGTGCATGACTCTGGCATACAGCTTTGCAGTAGGCACACCTTGGGAATACGACGTTGGTGAAACACTTGGCTTTAGTAGTAAGTGGTTCTGTATGGAGTGCAGGTTTTCAGCTTTAAAACCAAGCAAAAGACAGACAGCTCATGGCAGGAATCTTAAGCATACTTTGTCAGAAACTTGTTTAAAAATTCGAACGCCATGTTGAGTTTTTGAAGTCACTCACAGTCTAAATCTGACTTGGCTGGCAAAATATGTGGAGTTTTAAGAGCAGTAATTACATAATGTGGAAAACTGTAATGGGAAGGTCTTACTTTCATATGTTTGAAAAATGTGAATTGGGAACAAGCTGAAGTTTTCCAGATGGAGATTAAACTAGTGTGACACTGTTTTCTATTCTGTCTGAGCCACTGTTCATCATGGTACTCCTGCACTTAATAAATGGGGGTTTTAATTTGTTTTGGTAGTCACAGTAAGCCCAAATGTAATGAGGGTTTGAAAAAAGCTGTAGTTTCTTGCTCAAAGTTAGGATGAGAGTTAGGTGTTTAAATATGCTGGCAGTGAGCATGCCAGCCTAGAATCAGAATGATTTTAGGCAGTCTTGGACTTCAATTTATAAAACATTGGTGATATTGATTCTCCATTCTCTCACATAGTCCTGATGTTGCTGATGACTCAAATAGTCCAGCTGCTGATCAGAAACTCTAGAGATTCTTAGATGAGGCTGTAAGATGTTGGAAGAATGAGTAGCTTGATTTGTTGCATATAGCAAAAAACCAGGTATATACTGGTAAATGCAGTATAGCTTGAGTTATATTATATATATTCTATATAACTGTATAGACTATATGTATTGTATATAGTTACATAACTATAACCCCACCCAAATGATGCAGAAGCTAGAAAATAATGAGGTGGTGGAACACTTATGATCATGTTAGGGACTTAAGACACTTTACTTAGCTCTTCAGCTTAGCTTGGAGTAGAGGTAGAAAGCATTATACGATGGAAAGTAACTGAATTGCCATAAGGTACTGTAAAGTGTGCATATGCAATCTTGTGAATACTTACTACGTGAGTACTGGTAAAACATGGATCACTTTAACATTCAAATACATTGTAAGACAATCTACACAGAGGTAGGAAAGAATACACAAGGTGTCTTGGAATATTCACTGTGATGTGTTGAGCTGTGTTCTCTGGGTCTGTGCTAGCTGCACTTGCTTTTAGACTCCTCAGGATGAGTTTGTTTAGCTAAGTCCTTACTCAGATTTAGCTGAATAAACTTCATGTATTTTTATGGAATGAAACTGCCATTGAATGATTGCTGAAATACTGATGTTCTTCTAAATCTTGATGTCAGAGAGGAAGTTACTAGGATTTGTTTTACAGAATAGATGAACAGACTTTTTCTTGGAAATTCAGATACTTATAGGCAAATGCCTTAGTCACTTCCTGGCTGAATTGGCTTGGCCAGGTACTGATTTCATTGGGTTTTGTAGCTATTCAGACTGTATGTACATGTCATGTGACAAGCATTTGAAAGAGTCATCTTGGTCTGGCTTTGTCTCTAATTTTTAAATGAGCAGTAGTTACATTCTGAGTGTTAACATTCATGGCACCTTAACTGAATTTCTTAGGGAGAAAGGTGCTTTTGAGAGTCCTGAGCTTAGACCTGTCTCTCCAAATACTGGGATTTGGACAGTCAGCCTGGGCATGCAAGAGGCTGTTCCTGTGTGATGTTATGGAAAGTTTACTGTTAACATATCTTAATGTAAATAAAATTGACTAAGGATGTCATGGTGGTGTCTGTTGCTAATAATGTAGCTGTAAAGTGCCTTCAAGAAATGGTTGCTTGCTTTAGATTTGGTGTGGTGGATATCAAAAATGAGAAATTAAATATCAAAACACCAGAAAAGGGCAAGGGTTTGTCTGCCTGGTATTCAAATTTGGCCTTGTAAGCTTGCCACTTACAATTTTGTATTTGTAACAGGATTTTTAGTTTCAGTACCAAAGTGGAGCACTTCTGCCGATCTTACTTGTGATTAACTTATTTTCTGAATGTATTCTTGAAGTTATGGTCTTACCCCTCACATGCTGCAGGAACAGCTATGCCTGGACTTAAGCAGCATCTTTGGAGAAAGGTGTGCTGAATGGTGAGCTGGTTTTTGACAACTCATGGAACCAGTGGGGTGCAAATGTACTTGTTTACCTACAGAAGTAGTTAAGGCTCCTTTCAATATTGCTCCAGGTGACCCTGTGAGAAGTGCATGCAAGGTGGTGAGGAAGAGGATAAGGTGGTCCTTTAGTTCTCTGCTGTAGTAAAAAGTGTTTCTGACAAGGAAGAAGGATGCAGGAGGGAGTGGGTTTTGTAGCCATCTGTATTGGCAGAGGAAGAGATTGTTAATGGCTTATTTGGATTTTGGAAGTTGCTTTGAGTATATGCATGCATAGCCGTTGCACTGAAATGGGCAATATACTGCAGGAATGCTACTATATGTACCTTGTTTGTTTCCATTTTATTTTTGTAATGGAGACTTTGCTTCAGTGCCATCCATTTTGTTTGGCCTCTTGTAATGCTGGAAAATTAATGCTGTGACCTCTGTTTTTATTTATCCATTAGCATTGAATTTCATATGCATCAACCCAGTTTAAAAGCAGAGCAAGATCTTGAGATTTATTTAAATTTTCTGTATCTGCTGTTTGTCTCCAGTCTTGAGCTAGCAAGCATAACTAGAGGTGAACATTTACTGGTTGCATATCACAGTTGATTTAAGAAGAGCTTTTAAATATTTTAAATTTAAATCTTAAAATCCTAGTACCTGCTATAATTGTAATTAAGGGTATTATTTTTATCTCTAGTAACACATGTAGAAATCTCATCAGACATCCTGCTGTGGTTCCTTTCTACCCAAATAAGCATTAGAAGCTGCTTTCTGTATCCAAAAGAGGGACAACTAAAGTCATAACTCTAAAACACCATATGCTGCTTGTAACAGACTATGCATGTACTGCATCCATGCAGTAGAGAAGAAATTAGTATATTAATGAGTTTGACTTTTTGACTTTTTAATTTGCATGTGCTTATACCTTGAGCTGCAATCCCAAATTGAGGTCCTGACATAAAACTGCTATTGCTAATCTGACCAGAGCACCCATTCTGAAGAGAACTGGAAAACTGCTGACAAACTGAACTGCATAAAGTGAAGAAGACTGTAGAAGCTGCTTATGCATTCAGATAGCTAAACTGTGAAACTTGGCATAGCAATAGCACTTGCCTTGGACTGCATCCATGGTTGAGATGTTGGTAGGCAAGATGAGAATTACAGCCTCATTAACCAACTGAGTAGCTGAATTTTTTCTGTAACAGTTGAGCAAACTGAAAGAAAATTAAATGGAGTCATGCTTGTCTTTTGATAAAGGCTATTTTTATAAGAAGAGTGGTTCTTGTAGTGAAATTCCTCTGAACCAGGGCAGCTGAATGATGTAAAACTAACCATCGTGGTGGAGACCCATGCTTGTTTTGTTTTGGTTTTTTTTGTTTTTTTTTTTTTTTTGGGACATACCTCTGATGGTCAAGTCTCTGCTGAAATTATAACTGGGTTGTAAGTTTTCTTTTTTTGTGTGTGAAAGGTTTCATATGCAACTCAGATGCTTGAGATGGTGACTGTTTCCACATTGAGTGGTATAACACAGATGACACATTCAGAGCTTTGAGCAACCTAATCTAGTGGTAGATATTCCTGCTGATGGCACAGGTATTGAAACTAGATCATTTGAAGACTTCTTTCAACCCAGACCATTCTGTGAATCTAGAGGGATTTTCTGTGCAAGTTTGATAGCATTAGGAGAAGTGCGGAAGTAGCTGTTACAAAAGGAATAGATACTAGACTTCTGCTGTGGCAGAAATACAGCCAGTTTTTCTTTTGTGGATAGTTTTTTTGATCTTTACAAATATTGTGTGTTGTGTAACAAAATGGAGTAAGGATTACTTGTTTTAAAACATTTTAGGTGTTCTCAAATGAGGAATATCAGTGTTTCTGAAGAAATGCAAAGTCAAATTGCCTGTCTTTGGAGTTAATTGCATAGAATGATTGAATGCATCAGGTTTCCTGCTTGAAGCAATGCATGCGAACAGAGGATGAGTTGATAGTTTTAGTAGGAGCAGGTTTTTTTTTTTCTTTCACTTAAGTTAACTGCAGTATCAGATCTAGCATATACCTCTACATACCAGTCTTGCATAATTTTAGTGTGTATGGAGAGTGTCCAAGATCAGGGACCTAATTTCTGTGTCTTCTGGTACTACTTGATCAATTATTCAAATACTGAAAATTAATGACCATCTAATTGTAGCTGTCCTGCTGTTTTATAAACTGGGTTGACTTGCCCTTTTAAAATTTAATTTATGTATCTTTTCATGACTTACTTGACCTGAGATGGCTGTGTTGTTTTTATCTGCATACATCTCAAAAAATCTGACTGTCAGGCTATTGGAAGATCTGTAGACATGTGATTTTAATCATGTATTTAGTCCAAATTCGGATAACTTGAATAAACTGCCATCAAATACAGTACATGTATGCAGGACTTCACATTGACCTACACAAAAGGATATGAAATGGTACACTCAGAAACAGCATGACGCTGCCTGGGCAGCTTCGAACACTTGAATGTGAGTGGTAAATGTTTGTAACATGTGATGTGTATGGGCCGAAGAGTTAGTTAATCCTCCTTAGAAAAAATAAGGAAATTGTACAACAGGATGTATAAATGGAAATTGGAGCCTCAGTTTCATGACACATGGAAAGTATTGTGGATGTAGCAAACAGGTGAAGGTATCTTTCATATCTGAATGCAATATGAATAGTTTGAGCCATGCATGTAACCCAAATTTGTGAATGTGTAAAGTTAACCAGTCTCTTGAGATGTCTAAGATATTCTTGTCTCTGTGTAACTTCAATGCTATTTGAAAACTCAGCAGACCCGGCAATGATGCCAGCAGGACTAGGGGCACAAGGCTCTGAGCCCTGGTGTGCAGTGAGCTGAGTTGGGCTAGAGAGACAGGAGGACATGAGGGAAAGCTTATTTTTCTACAAGAACTTCTGGGCAGTGGGCCTGGTGTCCATAGATGTGGATGGTACTGTCTCCCTCCTTGGATAGTTTTCAGCCTGTACAGTGTAAAGCCTTGAGCAATCTCACCACATGGCTGATCTTGCTGTGGGTGGTGGGGAGATGATCTGGAGATGACCTGAAGTTCCTACAGACCCAAATGATTCACTTGTTTACCACTTTTGCCAACATAGCAAAATGCATTTACTGGACAGAACTGAGGCATGGCAGGGTTTGAATCTTACCAAAAAATGCAACAAGCTCCACTTTGATTGAACCAGAAACACCAGTACAGTATGAAACAGATGGCTGTACTTACAAGTGTGTTTCAAGGTGAAATTCAGTCATTTGCACAGTTTTAACGATTGTAATATTGCTTTGACATTCATCTAGTCCTCCAAGCTGTAGGTATTTGGGATAGTAATTGGACAAGTAGTATTGTTACCCACTATATGGGAAGCTGCCCTTATAAGTTTACTTTACACTTAATGTGTATTGTCAGTCAGCACTTTCTCCACAAACTGTTTTAATGAATGGTGGTAGTCCCCAAATGTTTGCTAATTCTTAGGGACTGTATGACACTGTTCTTTGAGAGAAAAGAATTCAGTTGTCTTTTCCTCTATGTAAGCTGGCATGTTAAAAGAATAAACAGTACATATCTGAACTTGTTTTCCTGGTGAGGATCAGCTTAGAGGCAAACAGGCTCCATATTTAGGTTTTAAGTAGTCTTAAGAGTGCTCTGAGAGCTAAAAGTATGTACCTCTGCATGAACCACTTTAGAGCAATGGCTGTCCAAAGGCTTTTCTGAAAATCTTTAAGGGCAATTTTGGGCCAAATGACAGTCCTTTGACAACTGTAGTGATTAGTGTGAGGATATTAGTGATGGCCTCTCTGTATAAGAGGTGAGCTATAACAAGCAAGCTGCTGGCCAACAGTGGCACAGCCTGTGTAAGAAGGAGATACTCAGAGTTGTTGCTTGTATGTCAGTTTAAATGGGGGGTTTGCTGCCTCTCTTTTGAGAATACTGGTTCAGATGGCAATGGGTGTTCTTGGCACACCTCTAGGAGAACATACTGAGCTTTGGCCTTGTTTAGGCTTTTCAGAGACAGGCTGTATGATGTCCTGTGGATGAGGGTGCTTTGCTCTGGGTAATGTCTGTCTTTGCTTGTTAGAATAGCTTTTGGTAGATTAGGAGAGGAAATGTGGCTTAAAAGGCTATGAAAAATGGGAAAATGGGGCTAATGAGTCAGGAGATAGAAAATGGCTGTAAAGATCGAAATAAGCCTGTTAATGCAGCAGTATCAGTCTGATTTATTTTATGGTGTGTTAGACTTTGATAACCCTGTTTTTCCACATGTAACTTTTGCTGCATTTCTAGCTTCCTGATTTCTGGAAGTGGCTGTGGCATTATATAGTTAAATGGTAACTTAAAGACGAGAGGCAAAGGACAAGGTGCATATATGTGCTTTTATGCAAGAGGGACTTCTGCATAGCAACTGAAACTGTAATACCTTTGTCTACAACTGCTTTTGATGATAATACTTCTGTCACATACTTCTGCTATCGGTTATGAGCTGGTAATGTGTGAAATGCATGTGTCTTTGTTATTTAACAGTATGTGACCAACTGAAAATAACTTGTGTGTACTGACAGTACCTTACTTGCTATCCAGTTTTCTGTGTTACATTATACTGATCTCAGGAGGATTAGGGTGCAGAGATACAGTGAGGAGCTCCTGACCATGAAAAGAACTGAGGCCAGGGAGGGATTGTAAATCATTAAGGTATTGCTTCTGGCTCAAGTATTTTAATAATAGCTAGATGTTCTTCTTCTGTGTTTATTCCACTTTGCTTCAAAATTATTTAACTTGAAATATGATGTGGATAGTTTCTCTTAGACCTTGGAGACACAAAGGAATGGAATATGTGTTTAAGCAGCTTATGCCAATGTCTTCTGTGTGACAAACAGTAGCAGTCATAAAAACCAGATAACTGCCTGGAGGGTTATGGAGGATTGGAAAACCTGACTGGTTTACAGTGAGTAGCTATTGGTTGTTCTTCAGCTTCACCTTGATACTGATGTGTTCTTCCCTGCCTGCTGTCCTTTGAGTGGAGTGATGTGAGTGGCTTCTAAAGGCACTGGAAAATAAAGATCATAGAATGGTTTGGGTTGGAAGGGACACATAGTCCAGTCCCCCTGCAGGAGCACCTTCAGTTTGCTCAGAGTCCCATCTAATCTGACCTTAAATGTTTCCAGGAACGGGGCATCTACCAATCTCTCTGGGCAGCCTGTTACAGTGTTCTATCCATCCCTTGTTGAGCCAGCCACACTACACAGCCTGGTATTGTCAATCCTAAGCTGCACTTCTGGTATGTTCTACTTCATGACCCGTTTTTTCCAAGTAGCATTTGGGACTGTCTGTGCAGATCAAACCCATAATAGTTGCTGTCTTCTCTAGTCATGCTACATCTTAAAATGTATTTTAAGATGAACAAAGAATTTTTCTCCTTAAGTTGGAGGAACTAAGTGAATCTAAAACTGCTCTTGTGGGACTGCTAGCAACTAGCCATTGTAGTGTTATCCCAGAGGTCATAATCAGTGGCACAGGGTCTACTTGGAGGCCTGTCCCTAGTGATGTCTCCCAGGGTTCAATAGTGGGCCCAGTCTTGTTTAACTTGTCCATCAGTGACTTGGATGAAGGGGCAGAGGCCTCCTCAGCAATTTCACTGATAATACAAAGCTGGCAGGAGTGACTGATGGCCCAGAGGGCTGTGCAGCCCTTCAGAAGGACCTCGACAGGCTGGAGAGATGGGCAGAGAGGAACCTCCTGAAATTCAGCAAAGACAAATGCAGGGTCCTGTACCTGGGAAGGAATAACCCCAGGCACCAGCACAGGCTGGGGGTGACCTGCTGGAAAGCAGCTCTGTGAAGAGATGGACCTAGGAGTCCTGGTGGACAACAAGTTGTCCCTGAGCCAGCGGTGCCCTGGTGGCCACGGCCAATGATAGCCTGGGCTGCATTATGAGGAGCACTGCCAGCAGGTCAAGGGAGGTGGTCCTGCCTCTTTACTCAGCCCTGGTAATGCCACATGTGGAGTGCTGTGTCTAGTTCTGGACTTAGCACAAGAGAGACATGGAGCTCCTGGAGTGGGTCCAGCAGAAAGCAACAAAGATGATTTAGAGACTGGAGCATCTCTCTTGTGAGGAAAGGCTGAGGGACCTGGGCCTCTTCAGCCTCAAGAAGGGACAACTGAGAGGGAACCCTATCAAAATCTGTATTTGAAGGGGGGCTGTCAAGAGATCAAAGCCAGGTGGTGGTGCCAAGCAATAGGATGAGAGGCAAAGTGCAGAAATCAATGAACAGCAAGTTCATTGAATAAAAATGTCTTTACTGTGCAGCTGTCTGCGCACTGGAACAGGCTGCCTGGAGGAGTTTTGGAGTCTCCCTTACAAATATTCTCAAGAACTGTCTGGATGCAAATCCTGTGCAACAGTGCTTAAGGATGAATCTAGAGCAGGGAGGTTGAACCAGATGGCCCACTGTGGTCCTTTCCAACCTCACCAGTTCTGAGATTAACATCAATTAATGTTTTGGCCTAACAGAATTAATGGGAAAGTCTTGTTTTCTCTCCCTTTCTGATTCCCACTTTCCTCAGGAGAAGCTTATTGCTGAGGATTTAATCCTGAGAGTGATTTTGATGCTTTGGCGTGAGGTAGACCAAACAGATGGTGGTGGGGCTAGCAAACATCCAGCTATGCAAATAAAATGTGGGAGTGATGATATGAAGAAGCTTGTTCTATATAGCCAAGCTGCTGAATCAAGTCATGAACAACTAGAAAAGAAACTTGAGAAGCCTGGATAGAGATTGATACTGTAAGGAAGGATAAAACCTTCAAATAGTAGATGAAACTCTTCCATGTCCTTAGTTAATGCTTATTCTGTGACTAAATGTTGAGATTATTCTGCCAGAGAGGCTGCTTGCTAACATATAGGAGAGATCTTCAATCTCATCCTTTCCAAGTAACATCAAGAAGGAATTGTCTAAAAGGAATGCTTGATCACCCTCTTCTTGAGAAGCCCACATGAATTTTTAAATATCTTTTCAGTCCAGTTGGTTGTAACAAATTTACAAGTTAATTGAGGACCTTCTCCTCAAGGTCCATTTCTGTAGTGAACCGGGGTAATGTCATCAGTGTATTAAGGAGAGTGGCACTTGGAATGCTTTTGAAAGCCAGCAGCTGGCAATCTCTGTGGCTCTTTCTCTAAAAGCACACTTCATGACAGTTATCTGCAGTATACTTTCCTGGAACTGCTTTGCTCTTTTTTGATTAGGAAGTGCTTATGACTTACTGTACTATGAGTGTAGCCAGAGCACAGCCTAGTCAGTATTTTCCTGCCTTTTTTTATCCTTTTATTATGAAAGTTGCGTAAGATAAGTGTATTCAACCTTGAAACCTGCAGTACTACTGCTGTGTAACAGTAAAACATCATTGGAAATGATGTAAAAACACAGACCTGTGTTTGTTTTCTTGCCTACTTCCTCTACATCACACATACTTGGGTACAAAATGATTTATGTTAACATATGGTTTGTAGGTGACCCTGGGATTTTGCATATTGCCCACTCTCATTTGTGCAAAGCAGGGTGTAGTGTTCTTTGAAGTTGTCGAACTTACATGCCATACTGTCCAATTTGGAGATGGGAGTGGGGCCTGTGAGGACTTTAGGTAGCTGTGTTTGCTGGGGGTCCTCCTACTAATGAGCAAACTATTGGTCCTGCAGTTATATACTCCTCAGTTCAGTAGCAGTAAGCTACTGTTGTTCATGTTAAGCTGTCTTTATTTTTTCATATATATCTTCTGCTGAATTAATGCAAGGTGAATCAAGAAGTGAAATATGCAGCTGTGGTGTTCTCTCATGTGCCTAATATGCTGTGTGGAGCTCCCAGAAGCAGAGGTGGCCTCTTGTGAATAGTTGTGGCTGGTTCTGGTTTGTGTTGTCCTCCTCCAGCATTTGCCAAGCCAGCAAGACCGCTGGTAAGGTTATGAAAGCTAGAGCCGCTGGTCATGTTGCTGGACTATTTCTACTCTGTTCTTAATGCCTCCTTGTGCATAGTGTGTGTGACATTGCAAAACTGTGTTCTATGTGAAAAATAAGAGTGCATTGAATTACTAGCAGAATGAAACGTAGTGTTTGATTTGTTCAATTTGAATTACTTGTTGCTTGGTATGGGTCTGTTAAATAGACATAGCTGTCTTTTGGGATAGGTATTTGGTGAAAGTCAGGTTGTAGATACTACATTAGAAGTAATTAGAAGGTGTCTGACTCAAGTAGTACAGTCTTTTTGTCCTTCAGCATTTTGCAACAGTGTTTTAAAAATTCTCATCATGGCATCCGTCAGGATGGAGGGTGGTGGATCGAAGCAAAACCACAGTCATCAGGCAACTAAAGTCAGAGGTGTTTGGTAGCTCCAGCACTGCAGAGGTTGTTGTAACGAAGCACAGGTGTACTCAGTCTTAACAGGGGCTCCAAGCAAGAAAGCATTAAGCAGATGGGCATGGTAATGGTGGAATTACTTCAGTATAACACAGCAGTAAAACAGTGCTTTCAGGAGATGTCAGTGGAGACTGATGAAGAATTACACAGGCAAGATGTGATGTGTGCAGGGGAAAAAATCCTAGAAAGCCAGAACAGTGATGATGAACTTGCACAATGGATCATGCAACAGTTGCTGTTTGAGGCAATTTCCTTCTGCTTCAGTTCATTCCCATGTATGTTTTTGCCCTTCCTTTTTATAGCTTCCATACAACTGTTCCTTAACATGGAAGAATTCAGTTCTGAAGCCTCTGTAAAGGCATGTCACATATTGTCTGGTTGATAAAGAAGCTGTCACAAATGGCCTTGAGGAGATAGACTGCAGTAGAAATGTCAGAACAGAACTGGGGAGGTATACCAATTTGATATTCAAGGAGTTGTATCTTTATCAAAAATTTTGAAGCGTAAAGCTTTATTTTTCAAACTACTTTGCTAAGTCTGGTAATTTGTTATTTGGATTGACTTCCTTAGAAGGTGTAGGTGGTGTTGGCAGGACTCTTGAAAGAAATACTGTCTTGACACAGGTCTTAGATTTACTTACCTATTTAGGCTGGTAATGGTGGCAAATTTATAAGCTTGGTGGAAAAGTGGGTCTTTTAGGAAAAAATGGGCTATTCTCCTGAGCATAAGTGGAATGCTTTATGTACTCTTAAGAACACTGTTGTTCTGGTCCATGTTCTAGAATGTATTTAATCTGATAAACTGGAGAATGGAATTGCATGTTAAGTGGAAAACGGTCTGAAGAGTTATAATGTAAGGGGTTTATGAAAAGCGGTATTAAGCTGATTTTAAAAGTTGAATGCTGGTTTGCCAGGTAATTTTTCTGGAGTCTTGTGTTTATGAATTCTTTCTCAGTTTATGCTGATTAATGGTTAACACAAGTTAACCATTTACTATTTGTTTGTTTACTTTGTTTTACTATTGGTGCTTTCTCTAAGGATCATTTGAAAAGTACCAGTCCATCAACAGGATGTATGGGTGATATATCATCTTTTTATCCCAACATTCATTTGGATTATATCACAATGCTAGTTGTAAACTTCATTAAAAATAAAAACCACTAAACCAAAAAAGTACTAAAAGCATGGCCTTGGTCTAAGAAATAAGGTCTTGGATATTCATTGAGGCTCTCTTCTCCTTTTTCTCACTGCCTTATCTTGCCTGTTAAGCAGTGTTGCTGTTGACAAAATTGTGGAAGCTAAAAGTTTATGTAGGTGTACCATAATGTGTTCCAGTACCTGCAAATGCTCTTGAATGTTAATGAAATATAATATAAGTGAACACTGTTTGTCATTATAGGTGGAATAACAGGATGACATAGAAACCTCTCAGTAGATCTTTCTCTAGTTGCAGGAAAACAGGACACAGATTGTGATGTATTCTTCTTGTGTTCAGTGCTGGTTCCATTGAATGGAGTTGATGCTACTGGTTAATAGCCTTTTACTACATACTTTAGCTTTTTCAACATATTAAGAACTATCAAAGGTACTTAAGTTATATAAATGGCTTAAATGATTTAGATTGGCAGGCACCGCAGGAGATATTCTAGTTCAATCCTCAGTTTAAAGCAGGGTCAGCCTAGAGCAGGCTGCCCCACTCAATGTCCAGTTGGATTTTGGGTGTCTCCTGCTCTGCCCAGAGTGAGTCTGTATTCTCTGTGGGTGAATTGTTCTGTGCTTGTCGGTGTTCACTGTGGGAATAAGTTCTCATGTGTTTAAACATATGTTGTCCTGACACTGGATACCTCTAAAAAGAGTGTCTCGACCTTCTTTACTCCGCTCCATCTGGTATTTATCCTGGTCTTACCAGTAAAGATCAAGGCTGAAGACAGACAAATTCGGCTTCTTCCATGCCTCTTGTCACCAGATTCTCTGCCCCATTCAGCAGAAGGCCCACATTTTTTGTAGTCTTTCTTCTACCTTGCTTTTTCCAGATAACTTTCTTAAGCTGATATAAGTCTCTAGCAGTGCTGATAAGTTGTATTAACTTCAGCAGTTTTCAAGTACACATTTTAAAGTACACACTGTGTAGTCAGCCAACTTGCTCGCAGTTTTAAAAAATGCAGAGAATGACTTTTCCTCCCTCTAAATTGAGGTTTAGGTGCTTGATTTTTAAGAGTTTGTGACTGGTTTTAGTTCTACTTTTTACACTCTTAACAAAAAGAGCTATGAAGTGAAGAGCTACAAAACAAATTTCTGTGATGTACTGAAAGTTAATGTGCTTTTCATCTTGCCTAAGAGCAGTTAATATCCTTGTGCTTACGGATGCAGCTTGGGCAGTAGTTTAAAATTGGGTTACACCATAAGTATTTCCTCTTTTTTATTTCCTCTGCAGAATGTTGGGCTATAGTTGGAGAGTTAATGTGGTATAGAGTGCATGGTTGGGTATTCTTTTTTAAATTAGTGTTCTATTTGTAATTTACTTCCCATATTGTGAGTTGTATGACAAGGATGCAAAAATTAACTAAGAGATCTAGTTTTGGAAAAGCTTTGGATGTGCAGTACCAGCTAAGTTCTTGTTTCAAGGACTTGTCTAAAGAATATGTCTGGTAGGGGGTCTACATGAAGTTCTTTTTGACCTTGTCAGAAAGCCAATAATAATCAAATTTGTCTAGAGTTTGATTCTGATCTCAAATCTTTTTTGGAAAAACCTTTCACTGCCTAAACAGTTGTTTAGATAGAGGAAAAAAACCCAAAACTTGAGTGTTTCAGAGGAGGAGTAAAGTGCATTTGTCATCAGCAGCATCCTCTAATAAAATAGTGAAGATTGAAGACAATTGATGGCATAGCGAAAGTGTACTAGGCTTATCTTTGATAGAATAGATGCTACTGCTAAATCTCAAGGTACGCTTTTGCCACAGCTGTCTCCTCATCATTTTTGCAGCCTTTGACTGAAAATGTTTTGGGGGTAAGAGGTCTTCTATCTGTATAGGCTTGTTAGAGGAATTAATTTCCACTGTGTTCAAGCTTTACTGCTAGTGTAATCCTCAGAGTTCTAATCTGCATGCAGGACTGCATGAATTTTAGTGGAACCTGAAATTAAACTAGGTGGTTCTGATTTAGAAATAAATGTTTCTTTTCATAAATTTGTGTTTTAGTTAGGAGCTATATGGAAGAAAACCTGATTTTTAATATTCCTTTAAAATTTTGTCTGCATGCTGGCTTTTACCTTCTCTGTTTGTGGTGTTTTCTCTTTTTGCTTGTGTTTGGCATTGAGGATGCTACATTATGGCTTTCTGTCTGTAAATGGATGTACCAATGAAAATTAGAGATAATACTGAAGGCACAAGTAATTTTCTTGTTACAGAAATAGCAAGGTATCTTTTCTGAGCCAGTGCTCTAGTATCACTCCTCTATTTTTGACAAACTCAAGCATTTTATCATCTTAAATTAAATGAATTCTAAATAAAGGACAAAAATACTACTGATGAGACTAGAAATAAACTTCCACAAGTCTCTGAGCTCAGCAAGAAGGTTTTGTAGTACTTCTCAAAGTCACCTCTGTAAAAATCGCAGAATGGTTTGAGTTGGAAAGTTCCTTAGAGATCATGTTGATCTAACGCCCCTGCCATGATCAGGTACTCTTTCCACTAAATCAAGTTGCTCAGAGCTCTGTGTAGCCTGGCCTTGAAGACTTCCAGGGATGTGGCATTCACAACTCTGGGCAACCTGTTCCAGTGCTTCACCACCCTCATAGTAACAATTTTCTTCCTAATATCTAACTTAAATCTACTGTCTTTCAATTTTAAGTCACTTCCCCTTGTCCTGTCACTGCTTGCCCTTGTAAAAAGTCTTTCTCCATCTTTCTAGTAGGCTCCCTCCAGGTACTGAAAAGCTGCAATTAGGTCATCCCAAAGCCTTTTTGTCTGCAGGCTAAACAGTCCCAGTTCTCTTAGTCTTTCTTTGTAGGAGAGGTGCTCCATCCTGGGTGTCGCTCTTCTGGACTTACTCCAAACAGGTCCATATCCTTCCTGTGCTGGATCCCCAGAGCTGGGTGCAGTGTTCCAGGTGGGGTCTCACCAGAGCAGAGCAGAGGGGCAGAATCCCCTCCCTCCCCTGCTGCCCACGCTGCTTTAGATGCAGCCCAGGACATGTTTGGCTCCCTGGGCTGGGAGTGCGCATGTCTGGGTCATGTCCAGCCTCTCATCCATCAGCACCTCCAAGTCCTTCTCACAGGGCTATTTTCCATCTGTTCATTCCCCAGCCTGTGTTGATAGAGGGGTTGCCCTGACCCAGGTGCAGCACCTTGTACTAGGTTTTGTTAAACCTCGTGAGATGCTAACTTTTCGAACTTGTCCAGGTCCCTCTGGATGGCATCCCAGCTCCATTTTGACAAGTTTAGCCATTGAGAAGGTTAAGTGGAAGAAAATGGTGCAGCAGAACAAAGGCATGATAATTAGAAATATCTTCATATCTCTGAGAAGACTTCATAGAAAATACCATAGATTCTGGGCTGTTACTGTGTGAAAGTCTGCTGGGTTTGTGTGGGGTAGAGTTAATTTTCTTCACAGTTGCTGGGCTCTCTTTTGGATTTGTGCTGAACACAAGGTTGGTAGTAAAGAAATTGTTTTGTTATTGCTGAGCAGAACTTAGAGAGCCAAGGCCTTTTCTGTTTGTACTGCCACTCTGGTGAGGAAGTTGGGGTGCATTGGAGCTTGGACCTGTACCACCAGTACAGGTGGCCCCAACTGATCAAAGGGATATTCTAGACTGTATGACATCATGCTTAGTACATAAAGCTGGGTGAAGCAGGGGAGGATATCTGGAGCTACAGTTTTTGTCTTCCCAAGTAACCATTACGTGTGATGGTGCCCTGCTCTCCTGGAGATGGCCAGCTTAGTTTTTGTTACACAAATAGGAACTCGTGTACTTCAACAGGTTTTGATTGAAATAGGTTTTTTCTGAGTACAAGAAACAGCAAATATCTGCTATCTATTTCCATAGCAGAAGATGGTGATGAAAAGGTAGAAGATAGGTTGAACCTGTGTTAGGGTGGTTTTTCAGGGTAGGTGTAATAGACTTACTGCTTCAGAAAAACAGGTCCAGTGAGCACATCCATGCTTTCAAGACTCTTAAGTCTTAAGCTCAGGGGGAACTGGCCATCTGGTTTTAGTTGTTTATAACTGTCAACATTTAAATAACTTCATTGTGTGCCAGAATTGAGTCCTGTCTACCAGTTGAGCTGAGCAGATGAAAAGAATAGAAAACGGAATAGAAAGCGTTTTGGCAATTTGTACAAAAATGAAGTGTTATGAGCTAAAGAAAAGTTACTATTTTGCACCTCATGCCTATTAACACTTCCAATAAGTTTGAATCATTCATTATGTGAGATTTCCTGGTTGTGAGACAGTGTTACCCCTGTATGACAGATCGTGCTGAGGAGGAAGGTAAGGGTTTAACTCACTGAGGTAATGGATTGAAAGAAATTCAATATAAACAAATTTGAATGCCATGGAATACTCAATGCATGAAAAAGAATCTAAAAACTATTTTAATAAAGGGATTGGATAGGGTGGTAATTTGGAAAAGTGAAGTTGATGTAGTGTGTTGACATAGCCTGGCGTGTTTTGGGGTTTTTTTGGGTTTTTTTTTGTTTTTGTTTTGTTTTGTGGGATTTGAGATTTTCTTTTTTGTGGGTTTTTTTGGTGGTTTTTTATTTGTTTGGGGTCTTTCTGTTTGTCTTTTTTTTTGAGGGGGGTTTAAGTGTCTTATTACACACCAGATGGTAGATTGCACAGGGTGCTGGTTTTTTGGTGTGTCAAAAATTGATGTTGAATTGAATGCATACAATTGCTGTGAAGAAACAGGTAGTATTAAAACAAAGATAGAATGAAGATAATCTGGACTTGCTTATTTTTGAACTCACATTGTTTCTGTATGAAAGCAACTGTTCTTAAAGTGAGATTTAATTTTTTGCACAGAGAATAATAAGAGGAACTTTTAGAATTCTCTTATGTGACAATTTATCTGCTTAGAATTGGATGAGATTGTTGGTACTTGTATATGAAAGGTTAAAGGAAACCTATTTGAAGAAACAGCTTGTCTGTTGCAGCATTTCTTGTGCTGGAGGTTTATTGGAGCAGTGTTGGGAAGCAAATGGTTTGCCATAGATTTGGGACATAAAACTGGTGATGCTAGTAATTATCAGTGACTTTTAATGCCTGTAAATGGCTACTGCTTACCACTGTCAAATCTGAGCTTTCTCATATTTGTACAAACACTGTACAGTTGGACTTCTGAAACTTCAGCTGTAAAGAGAGTTGTCTTTCTTGTTTTATTTACAGTTGCAGGTGGGATGTCAGGGATTATTGGTATGAAAAGACAGAACTGCAAGGCTGTTGGGTGTTTCACCTGAGAGTGCCTTCAGTACTTAACTGATAGTTAAGGGGGGTTTTTTTATCTTCCTGACTTGTATCTTGCAGTGTATGTTTACTGCTGATAGCAATTCAGGGGGGTCATTATCAAGCCCTGACACTTAGCACGGTACCCTGAACACAGAAGATATCTTGCGAGGCAGCAATGAAAGAAGGGCATTTACAGCACTCAGACTGACTTTGCTAACGCCTTCATCCAAAATCTCATTTCTCCTCAAACATAACATCTTGCGTATCTTGGATTTTTCATTGCTAACAACTGAAATCATATATGTTTATGTTCTGCCCATCTTTCAGGAAAAGGTACCTTGCACGTAGGTCACAGAAATTGGGTTTTAGTTATTCTGGATCTTCTCAAACCACTCATTAGGGGTAATATTCTAGCTGTCGTGACAAGGAGGTGGCTCAAATGATTTTCACCCATAGTGGAAGGTTAGAAAATTACTTCTCACTTAAACCTAGCAATAATCTCCTTGACTTACTAACTCCTCAAAAATTGAACAAAATATTCTGATGGTGAAGCAGTAGAGAGTGATAGTTGAGGGTTGAGCATGTTGCATTGCATTCTTAAAATGATGTAAATTTTAGTGAAGTGCTAAGTTAGCAGCCAGTGGTATCTTACAGAATCTCAGAACAGATAGTGTTGGAAGAGACTGCTGGAGATCACCTACTCCAACCTCCCTACCATGGCAGGATCACCTAGAGCAGGTTACACAGGAACATGTCCAGGTGGGTTTGGAACATCACCAGATGGTGAGATTCCACAACCTCCCTGAGCAGCCTGTTCCAGTGCTCTGTCATCCTCAGTGTAAAGAAGTTCTTCCTGATGTTGAGGTGAAACTTCTTGTGTGTTAGTTTATGGCCATTGTTTCTCATTCTGTCTCTGGGTACCATTAAAAAGAGTCTGGCACTGTCCCCTTGGCACCTGTCTTTGAGATACTTATATGCATGAATGAGATCCCCATTCAGTCTTCTCCAGCCCAAACAGGCCCAGCTCCTGCAGTCTCTCCTCCTAAGAGAGACACTCCAAGTGCCGAATCATCTTTGAGGCTTCTGCTGGACCCTTTCCAGTAGCCCGTTGTCTTTCTTCTAGAGAGGAAACCAAAATTGGACACAGCACTCCAGATGAAGGCTCACTAGGGCTGAGTAGGGAGTGGAAGGATCACTTCCCACCTTAAATTGACAGGATTTCACATCATTGTCATACTTCAGGTATTCTAGTTCTTGTTCAAATTCTTGAGGTTGAGTTCTGTGTTGAGTTTTTAGAAATGAAACAAAGAGGTGGTGGAGTATCCCATGTTGGAGATGCTCAGAAGCTGTCTGGACATGGTCCTGGGCAACTGGCTCTAGGTAGCTGTGTTTGAGCAGGGCAGTTGGACCCGGTGGTCTCCAGAAGTGACTTCCAACCCTGAGTGATTGCTGTGTGAGTCTGTGGTTTAGGTGGTCAGGTATTCTAAGAATAGTATATGTGGTGTTTTATCCAGCTGACTTTCAACATTAGAAAACTTTTCGGGAAACAGCACACGTTTCTGGAGCAGCTACGGAATTTGATCTGGGAGGATCTGCAAAATCAGGCTTGCAAGTGAAAAGTCTATTGTCTGTGTTCTGTGTGTAGATTCTTAAATCTTCTCTAATAATTCAAATTCACTTAGCAACAACAACAAAAAAACCCAGACCAAAATGAAAAAATCCAAAAGAAATTAAACTCCCTGCCCCCCCAAAACTTATTGAATTCTGCTTTTTTTTGCAGGTGAGCTTGATAAACTATGGGATTACGCACTAACATGCCTTACTAGGACATCGATCTTTTTTTCATTTGTAAGAATACAAAGCTGATGTGCTAAGTTTAGAAAGTCTTCCAAAACCAGCTAGCTGCAGCTAGAGAAAAAGTATGATGTATAGTTGGGGTTTCCAAATAAGATATGTGGTCAAATCTGGGTGATTTGACTGACCACTCAGTAGGACAGACAATGTTGGGATGTTTACTGTACGGTTAAAAGCCATTTCCTCAGCGTTGTTGAGACACTTCTAATTAGAGCAGGGTCTAGGGGTGGTAACCTATGTTTTTGTTTTTTTTTTTTTTTTGAAAGAGGTAAATGAAACTTTCAAATATGCAAGGTTCAGAAGCCAAGATTATGTGTGGTAGGGGGCTCCCAGCATCCTTGAGCTCCCTGATTAAGATTTTGTTGATTTCGTCGTGTTGTTGTTTAGGTTGTATTGATGTGGTTTAACATTTTATGTCAATTTTGACTTTGGATATCCTCCTTCTTGATGCTTCCTGTAAATATTTTTAATAAAACACTAAGTTGCTGAGGCTGCAGTTCCTTTATTTTTAAGCTTTCGGGAGCACCTGGTTTTTGCTAGAAAAACTTGATTAACACTCTTTCTGTTCTGTAGTCTTGTGCAGCATCAGTGTTTAGGGGACAAAGCTTCATGGGGTGAAGGAGTTTGTTTCATGGAGGTGGTAGTAAGAGTGTTTGCCTCCATAATGGACTCCTGAGATCCCATGATTATGTGCTGTTCAGTCATTGAATCACAAATACTTGGCTGAAAACCAGAAGGAACAAACAGTCCCAGAAGCAGATTGCTTCCCAAGGTGAACAGAATCTGCCAGGTCAGCTTACACTGGTGCAGTTTATTCTGGATCAGATAATCCAATTGTGATAGGCTTGCAGAACAATTGATGCCACTTTTCTCCACTTGCTTTTCAAGTGCACTCTCTCTGTTAGCTGAATTACTTCTACCATTTACAACTTTATTTCTCTTGAAAGAGTCCTGCTTCTTCTTTCCTGTGCCGTCTCAGTAAATGCAGAAATTCACCTTCAGAGTCATACTACTTCTTAGTGCCTCAGAGAAGGATCTTGCTAATAATGTTACTCTGTATAGCTGATCTACTTACTGTAGTGGATTCTGCCGAGACATACAAAAAATCTGTATTTTGCGTAAGCAAAGTAGAATATAACAGACTAGTGTGACACTTGTGAGACTGCACTGCTTACTTTTTTTTACAATATTGGAAATTAGAACAGTTTTTGTGGGTTTTTTTTTTTTTTAATCCTCTGCCATTTTATATTAGTTTTTGGTGTACTGTTGAAAGATTGTTTCTCACCTGACACTTTTGTTGGGTTTGGGAACCTGTAGGAGGTGGTAGGGGAAGAAATCTTGGTACCTGTGTTGTAAATCAGCTATGAGGCAGGGCTTCACTGAGCAGTTGTTTCTTTTTTTGAAATTTTGGATGAATAGAGCATTAAGTGGTTTTGGTACTGTGTGGAAAATTAAAAGGGGGATAGAAATACAAGGGAAATTCTGGGGGAAATATTCTAATTTTAGCCTGTAGTGTTTGAGCATACAAAGATATTTCCAAAATCCCTGTTGGTGTCTCTTCATCTGAAAGACTGTTTAAAGGCACTGCTGCTGTAGAACTTGGTGTGTGGTTAATTTACCTCTTTTCCTTCAGGTTTGCCTGTCTTTCTTCTGAGGGGTTTACTTACAGATGTTGACTTAATTGTACATTTTCTTTGATTAATGAAGTAGGAAGCTCAAAACTCTCTGTACTGTTGCACAAACAAAAAAAGTCATTTATTGTTAAACTTCCTGGAACAAAGTGCTTTTTGTCTCAGTCGTTGTTTCCCCAGTGGGTTTGTGAATCTTTACATGTGTTAAATACTTCTGTGAAACAAGGGTGCAGCTGTTCAGTAAACGGGTGAAGTTTCTTGTTTTCAGTATAAGTCACTTTCCTGTTACCAGAATTGGAAGTGAGACCTTTAATCTTACTGCTTTTTCCTTAGACAGTGCTTTTTGAAGTACCTGCTATGAATCAGTCTTTGTCAAAGCTGAAAACATAGAGTAGCTTCTGAGGCTTCTCCTGCACCACATCTCTCACTTTCCTCTCTGCTTTCTGACATAAGAGGAAGAAGGTGAAGCAAATGCATTTAACATAATCTTTAATACTTCAGTTTATTCACTGTGCTTTTTTATTTATTTATTTTACATACTGTTCTGTTTTAGACTGGAAAACTTGCATCTGGAAAAGTGCACATGAAATTTTGGAGGAGGATATGAAGTTCATGAGGCAACCCTGGTCTTAGAAAAGGAACTTCATAAAAACTTATAAGTATATCGAAGGCCAAATTCCCAGTGGTGAGAACTGACAATATTTTAGAGAATTAAGCTTGAGTTTAGTAATCTGTCACTGAGACTTCCCATGCACTGTACACGTTTGCTCATTTTAAATAAAACTTTCACATAGTTATTTGTGGGAATCCCTAAATTACTTTTGTGTGAGTGTGTAGAGGTAATTCGTGGGTCTGTTTTTAACTGATATTTAACCAAGTTGCATCAAGACCTGAGGTTTTTAGATCTCCTATAGTCACTAGTTGTAAAGCTGAGCGTGAAAATCTTGCAGGCAGTTCAGGGTGTTCACCTGTCTTCCATGTGGCAGATTGCAAACTCCTATGTCAAAGTCTGAGTTATCATTACAAGAAGTCTATAACTCTTGTTCAGTGTTCAAGGCAGGTAGTACTTCAAGGATCAATGAATGCAGACAGTCTCTGCCAGCAGCCAACTGTTTAAACGTATCTGGTAGCATACCCTGTCTGGATACCCTCTTGATACTTCATCCAGGAGATTACAAGGGTGGGGGGGAGGTGGTGTTTTCTGTTGACTTTGCATGCTTAGCTACAGTACAGAGATCATTCGGTAGCCGACGCTGAGCACAGCCAACTGAACTGTGCTGGAAACTTGGAGGGCGTTCAGCCACTGAGCTCTGTCACCTATTGCAGTAATAAGCTTTTCTTTGTGGTTCATTAGATGCAGCTGCAGTGAATTAGAACCAGGTTAAGTAAACTCAGCTGATCTGCTTTGAAGTCTCTAGGTATTTCTGTCAGAAGTTACAGGCTTGCTTTCTTTTCAGACCCTTGCAGGAAAGAATGGGTAGTTATGGAAGTTAAACAAACTTCGAAGGGGACACAGTTTTTGAGTTTGAGCTATGTTAGTTCTAAAAATTATCCCAAATTGCTTTTTCTTTATGCAAAAGATAAAAATCAGCTGAGGAACTGGTAGTTTGTAGACAGCCATGTGATTTCTCTAACCTCTGATACTTAACAGTCTAAAAATAGTTGCCATATGGGATGTCTTTATTGTGGGGACAGCCTCTGCTAGTTGAGAACCTTTCTGTGTTTAAGCACTTTCTGTGCCTAAACATTTTTAGCTATTTCTTATCTAAGTGAAGTTGTCATATGGCTTTAAATGAGAGCTGCTGTCGTTGTCCAAAGATGTTGAAGAAAAGGGAGTTATTTTCTCTGAATTTAGTAGGGATGGTTACAGCAGCATTCTGTGTTCTTCACTCTATTGGGTATATTTTAGATCTCTGTTAAAACCAAATGGAATAAATAAATTGATGTTATACCAGTGAAAAATGCAGCAAATTAAGACTAACACCTGGCTGTATTTGTTTCAAGCCTTTTTGTTAGAGTTGTACCAACCTACTGAGACTTTGTAGGTTCGGTGGATCTTGTTCAGAGATGTGCCTGCCAAACCCTACTTCAGTAGTTCTTCATTCTCTTGTAGTGAGTTTAGAAATAGGTAAGAGAAGTAACAGAATATTTGATACCTGCTTATGTTGAGTTCATTTTTCAGTAAGCTGTTGTATGCAAATAGAATAATTCTTACAGAGCCATTGGGGGTGTCCTTTCAAGATGTACAATAAAGTCTAAACTTGTACACGCTTCTGTGACAAAGGTTGTAATTAGTATATGTAAGCTCTGGTATTTTTCTTCTTTGAGTTTACAGTAAGTTTGGGAGGTAAGTTACTAGTGGTCTATTTTTTTTGAAAATGGGAAATAATTACTATATTAAAAGCTCTTTTCATGATCAAATGATGCTTGATGGCAGGTCCTCCCTGTCAGAATGCTGCTCTTTTTCATTTGTGTTATATCCCAGTCTTACCTTCCCTTTGTTCTTGTCTCTTCCGATGTCATGGACATTAGATAAAATGGCATTAGACTTCATGACTTTAACTTTGACTTTAACTTTTTCAACCTTTCCATGCACTGCCTTCTCAGAAGTCTTTTCAACATCAGGCTCCGGAGCTTTGGTATGGTTAAATGAACTTTGGCAGTCACAAGATTCAAACTGGTGTTCTTTTAATATTTTTTTCTACAAATTCTTAGAATCATTAGGGTTGGAAAAGACCTCCAAGATTGAGTTTAGCCTTTGACCAGATATGACCATGTCTCAACTAAGCTGTAGTACTAAGTTCCATGTCCAGTGATTTCTTGACCACTTGCAGAGATCTCCACCGCCTCCCTGGGCAGCCGATTCCAATGTATAAAAACCCTTTTAGCGAAGAAATTCCTGCTGATGTCCAGCTTGAACCTTCTTCTGGCCCAGCGTGAGGCACTTTCCTCTTGTCCTGTTGCTAGTTGCCTGGGAGAAGAGACTGACCCCTCCCTGGCTACAGTCTCTTTTCAGGTAGTTGTGGAGGGTGATGTCTCCCCTGAGCCTTGTTTTCTCCAGGCTAATCCAGAGCTCCTTCAGCTGTTCCTGTAGAACTTACTCTCCAGACCCTTCACCAGCTCCTTTGCCCTTCTCTGGACTTGTTCCAGCACCTCTTTTACTTGAGGTGAGAGGCCCAGAACTGGACACAGGACTCCAGGTTCCTTACCATTTCTGATACTGACCAGGGTGCCATTGGCCCTCTTGGCTACGTGGGCATATGTTGGCTCATGTTCAGCTGGATGCCAGCCAGCACCTCCAGGTCCTTTTCTGCTGGGCCATTTTTCAGGCAATCTTCCCCAGCCTGTAGCAGTGCACGGGGTTGTTGTGACCCAGCGCAGGACCTGGCACTTGGCCTTGCTGCACTGCATACCACTGGCCTTGGCCTATGAGTCCAGCCTGTCCATATCCTTCTGCAAAGCCTTGCTGCCCTCCAGCAGATCAACACTCCCACCCATTTAGTTTCATTTGAGAACTTAATTGAGGGTACACTTGGTCCACTCATCTAGCCTTGGGGAACCCCAGTAGTGACTGCTTGTCAATGGGATGTGGCAACATCCACCACCACTCCCTGGCCCCAACCATCCATCCAGTTTTTAACCCAGTGAAGAGTGCACCTGTCCAAGCTATGGGCTGCAGTTTCTTCAGGAGAAATTGAAATAATTTACTGCAGATGCAGCTACAGTTAGCATTAGGCAACTAGTCCTGTCTTCATAGCTCTGTCTTCATAGAGCAAAAGAGCTGTAATTCAGCGAAGTCTGACCATTTGGCGATCTTTCATCTGAGAAGGAGTTTTGCAGAACTGGCTTGCAGGTGATGTGTGACTGTGCATTTTGTACAATATTTATGCAGTGAGAAGAGCTTAAATTCCTTTTTTCTGTATTGATGCTTCTAGGAACTTACTCTTCTAGTATTTGACCCAAAATCAAAGCATGTTATAAACTTTTGAAGGTTGAAAGTTGAACATTGACTGAAAGATACATTGAATATAGAATGGTATAAAATGTCTGCAGAGTGAAGTAAGTAGATAAAAATCCTGTTTGACCTGTTGGTTTAAAAATAACCTGTCATGTCTTCTTTAGTATTGTATCTATATAATGGGACAATGAAATACAGTTTTGATCTTTGAGTCAGAGATGTGTCATTAAGACATAGGCTGCTGGATTTATAGGTGTTGGCCTTTGTTTTAGGAAGTCGGTGGAAGGTAGTTACCTGCAGGGCAAGGAAGGAAAAGTCCTGGCTTTATGGCTATGAGACAATATAGCACTTCATATGAACTAACTCCTTTCCAGTTTTGCTTATCCTGACTACAGCTTCATTTCCAGAAGTGGGTGATTCTTATGCCTGTGTTTTTATGTTCTTAGTTATGCTGTTCTTTTAAATACCTACATCTAAATTGTGGGCAGAAAAGCTTAAGTTAAAAATCTTTCCACCTGAATAGTGTGAACTAAATACTTTCCTTGCTGATAGGCTTTGTTTTAGAGCTAGAATGCACTGACACCCCATGACACAGACTTTTTCAAACTCATCTTCTATTACAATTGAAAGAATCTGTTTTAGTGTGTTCTGGATGATACTTTTTTGACAATAACATCTAAGGAAGTTCAACTTACAAACAAAACAAAACTACATAAATAGTAGAACTTCTTTTTAACGGCTTTGGACTCCTGTGTATATTTAATTGGAATATATGAGGTAGGACAGTGAGTCCCCGTATCTGATACCAGCAAGGTTTTTAATACTGACTGTAGCACTTTGTGCAGATTCCTTCAAAGTGCTGATGCCTTTTGACTTCTGTCAGCATGTTTCCAGGGCTTAATTTTGATGTATGGTGGTTTTTTTCCTGCTGTAGTAAAACACATTCTTGACTTTCCTGGTAAAGTATACATATAAGTATCCTGTAGTTTAGGTGACCATCTTTTTTGCAAGATCAAGTGCCAGGAGGGAAGATGCGTACTGTTTCTGAAGCAGTCTTCATTAACTTACTGATTCCTTGGTTTCTCAAGACATCTAGTTCTCTGGCCAAGCATAATATTCAGCCCGTGAAAGTGAACTTTCTGCTGTCCTGAAAGTTGCCTTTATTATGAAACAAAGGCTAAAATGTCTAAACTTGGGTTCTTCTCTCCATGCTAGAGTATATGTTGCAGTATAAAATCCATCTAGTTTATTTTGAGGTATTCTTCAAGACTTGAGAAGTCAGCCTTTGGGTGCTGTGACAAATAACGTTATTTGACAGGTTTCCTACAAAGGGTGCTAGAGATAAACAAAGATGTAACTTTCTGATCTCAAACTTGTGTGCTGGGTGAAAGCAGAAGACCTTCTGTGGCGCCTCAGAGTTGGTGCGTTTCTGTAGTGAAATTGTAGTAAAAATATGCAGGTTAGCCCATACAGAAAGCAAGCATATTGTAAGTCAGCATGAGCATCATATTTTTCATCTGTTGATGTTCTCAAACTAAACTTTGTTTTACTGTTGTGTGTGTGTCTCTTTCCAGGCTGTTTCTTTGTACTGTAGTGTATATTACAGGGAGATTTTTGTGGGATAGGTTACTTTCTAGAACTTAATATGATTTGATAGAGGGCAGAAAAGTTCAAGTTTATTCAGAGCTGTGTCCTGTTGGTCTGACTTTGTTTTTGCTGTCATGCTATCTTAAGACTTTTTACCATCTCTTTGGTAAACAATTCTCTTGATTTCCCTTTGATATTGAAACTTGAAAATCTACACAGGGGAATAAAATAAATTGGCAAAGATATGATTTCAAGTATTTGGGAGCTCTGTTACAGTGGTGTACTTCTGGGGCTATGTTTCTCATACTATTGAATTAGGCATATAACTAGTTTTATGGTGAAGTGGGTTATTAGCTCAGTTTGTGATGCAGTGATAAATATCTAAGTGAAATCAGCTTTTCAAAACTAATTTGAAAGAAAATTACCTAATCTAGAATTTGTTGTTATAAAATTTAGATTTCAGTAATATGTATATACAATGTTAAAACACAGATAATAGAAATGTTGACTGCATAAATATATCAAGTTGAAGTTTTAATAGGTTTGGGTATAATACCTAGAGTAGAATAACACATGAAAGAATAAAGCATGAGAGTCAAATTAAAAATATGTGGGTTAGCCCATCTAAGGAGCAATTTAGTGATACATAGTTTAGTAGTACTTGGACTACTGGAGAAAACTAGGAATGGGAGACAAACTAGATACAACTTTCCATGAAGAAAATGTTAGAAGAAAGAGCTAGAGTGTGTGAAAGCCAAGTGGCTCCAGAAATTTTTTATTTATGGACAGAATAATAGGAAAATCTGATTAGCAGTATGACTGATGTATTAAATTATTGAAAGTTTTAATGAGGAGTTCTGGCATTGTGACTGATGTGTTTCTCTGTTCTTGAATTCATGTTTGTGCAAGAATTTCTGTCCCCAGAGGTCCGAAGTCTTAAGATCTGGGCAAGACTTTTGTGGTGACTGAAAGCAACAGCAAGATTATTTTAAACTAGAAAATCTTTTAAATATTCATTGCTCTGCATTTTTAGTTGGATTATAGAAGTAAAGATTTCTGCATGCGAGTCAGCACAGCATATGGATCTGTCATGTTATATCTGTGTTGCATTATTCATTACTCATAGTATATCAGGATTAAGAAATAAAAGTTCTCTTCATCTGCTATAGGAAGCCTTTGTCCTGCTTTCATTGGAACCATGGTATCTTACTACTCAAGGTGGGGCAGGAAGGGAGAAATCATAGCTCCCGTTAAGTTTGATGTTCTTACTAAAGGATATGATTATTGACTTCAGACCATTAAGAACACTTCTTGGAGACTGAATAGTCAGTCTTTATCCATAATAGGTTTTGAGAGTAAACTGGCCTTGGCCATGTTTTTTCATATTAGTTCACTATGAGTTGTTGACAAGAATGGCTTGTTCATGTCTTTATTTTCTGTTGATATGAACTTTTCTTTAAAGTAGTCATAAAATAGAAGCTTTGTAACTGTAAGTGAAATCTCATTTGCTCTTGACTGAAGAGGACAGAATACGTTGACTGGAAGTGTTCAGTTTGAACAGTGTTTCCTTCTGGTCTTCCATCTTCTT
Source organism: Dasyornis broadbenti (assembly GCA_013397935.1). Taxonomy (NCBI): domain Eukaryota; kingdom Metazoa; phylum Chordata; class Aves; order Passeriformes; family Dasyornithidae; genus Dasyornis; species Dasyornis broadbenti. The sequence goes on from VZRN01001755.1 coordinate 117,017, forward strand.
ACGTACAGCTGTGAAAAATAAAAATGGCAGCTTAAGTCAGTTGTTGCCAGAAGTCCCTGTTTTTTTCTGTATGTGCTGCCTTGAGGCCCTTCAGCAAAGAATGAAAGCAAGTATTTAATATTTGAATAATACTTAACATCTAAGATGTGATTCTAGGCCATTTAAGCAATTTTGGACATGTCCAAGGCTGTTCAGGTAGCTTGTTTGCTGTCATATCTGCTGGAGTGCAAAGTGCGTGGCAAACCCCAGCACCTCTTACCCTATGCTGGTAGTTGAGCTGTTGTCCTAGTGAAAATCTCTTCTTCCCCAGAAGGTTTTCTTAATGGAAGGATTAATGTTTCCTGTGCAAAAATGGCTTGATTCTATGTGTACGTAATAGTGCATATTTCAGTTTGGATTGAATACTTTTTTGTACTGTGCATAATCTTTGCTTGTCATGAGTTTTGGAGCTCAAAGAAGGATGCTGTGACATGACAGTCTGTCAGGCCACTGATGATCTGGGCTAATGGAGACCTCTGAGTGTATAGCCATTGTGTTCTGTCCTGCCTGATACCACTTTGAAAGTAGTTGTAGAGTAGGGTATGGAGGAAGGGAGAGTCATGGAGATTACTGGTTTCTGACTTTGAGCTGCTTGCATTTTCCCCGCCTCTTTGTATGGTATTGAGGATGTTATTTTGTATACATGGGGGTTTAAGGGGTAGGAATATTAATTCATGCAACTTTTCCCTTGACTAATCTACATTTGAGCTAAAAGTTCCCTGTGAGAGAAAAGAAACTCTCCTGAAGGGAGGAAATGGAGGAAATTCATCCTGCAGTTTGAAGTGTAGGACTGTGATGGAGACACCAAATTCACGCCCTGTGGATCTGCTGAGGTGTACCTCTGGTGGGATGTCTGTAATGCTAGTGGATATTGGGCCTAAGCATCTCCTGTTTACCAGTAAGCTTTGAGCAAGGGGTGCTGCCATGAAAAGCCAGCACAAGAGAACTGTTCCTCTAACCTTGTCTTCCATATCCTGGAACATGAATCCTGTCATCCATCGTTGGACCTTCTGTTGCAGTGAAGAAAGTTGCATGAGGGACAAAACCATGTAGATATGTTGTCCTTCAGGAAGAGGAATGGGAGAGTAGAGTAGTGTGTAGCCTTGAAGTTGACACTTGCTTTCTTGACTAGGAAGAGCCTTTTTTTCTAACTTGGGTTTTTTGAATTCTGTAGCTCTCTAGAGTCAGACTAACTTGGTTTGCTTCCTGTTCCTGACAGTTGGTAAAACATCAGCTTTTGAAGTTGTCAGTGGGGAAGAAGGATGTAACTGCAGTGTTAAAGGGGGAAAAATTTTACACAGCCCGACTGGAATATTGAGGTAAATGCTGAAAAATTGAAGTAGGCATCCTAGCCAGTTCAAGTGGATGTTGACTTGGAAACCCTTCAACCTATCAAGTTGCTGTATTTGAAGAGTCATCAAGTTGTCTCCTTTCACCCCATTGAATTTTGTTTTCTTGTGTTAGTAGGCTTGAGAGGACTGCAGATGTATAAAGCTGAAGGGAAATGTCTGCAATAAGATGCAGTTACTTCTTGAAGAATACGTATGCATTTTGACAGAGTTGTATTGCCTTGGAGAGCACTTTGCTGGAAGGCTGGAAGAGCTAACACAGGATACTGGGACAGCAAATAAGAGCAATAAACATAGTTGGCAAGATTTCTTGACTGGTAGAGTGCAGTAGAAGAACATTTCCTTTTAAAAATCAGTCTTATTTAAAGTATTGGTTAAGTCTGGAATTGCTCCCAGCTTATTTATTTGAGACTTGACTAGCTGTTTGTGGGATCCAGTCGTAGTTTTGGTGAAACTCTTGCTAAACATCAATATTAGCTGTGTTCAAACAGTCCCAGCTTGACATTTAGTTGAAATTTCAGATGTATCCAAAGTGATAATTTTCCCTTAGCTGGCTTTAAACTTTTTTATATGAAAGAGGGCAGTGAAAAAAAAAAGGTATATTTTTGTGCTGAGTTTCGGGGGTTTTTCATGTATATGAGCTAATCAGTAATGCACGTTAATGCTGTCTTGCTCAGGAAATAGTTATGTTGGTAGAAGTGGTTGTATGTCTAAATTGACCTGAATAATTAGGAACATAAAAATGGTTATACTTCATTTGAGTTTCTCTTGAACTGATCCCTTAATGAAATGTAGATGTTTGTTTTCTTTACAGAAGACTGTTAGAGCTGATCTTTCCTAGGATAACTTTAAGCTACCCTATGTGTTTCCTTCCCTTTACTGCAGCTGAACAGGATAATCAGTAATTGCAGTCAGAAGAGATCCTGTATTTTCTCTAGATTAGTGAATTATCAAGTGATGTCCTTGCCTTGTTGTACATGCATTATTTTTTCAGAACTACATGCAAATATTTGTTGGCTTCATTCCTAATGCATAGTAGCTTTAGGAGGGCATTGTTTAGAGTATCCTAATACTCTTAAGTGTTTTGCAGGAATGTTTAGAGTTTCCAAAAGCATTTCATACTGAATGAAGACTTTTTCTTTTAATCTATGTATACATTTTTAGTATTCCTATAAATCCTTACATTTAGTAGATTGTTTGTTTGTACTTTGTTGCTTATGTCCTTTTAGTGTGGTCACCAGCACTATTAAGCTCTTTCATGTCTCTACTGATGGCTGTTTCTTGTTCAACTGTCTGCAGCTGTCCACTTGTCTTCTCATTGCTTACATGGATTAGGCAAGTGTGATTTGACTGCGTCTTCATTCTTGCTGAAAGCTTCTGCAGATTAACTTCTGCAGCACCAATCACAAGGGTGAACTACAATCCTTTTGCCTAAATTTCATATGTTTTTTTTTATTTCATAACTATCTTCCTTTTCTTCACTTACTTCAACTCCTCATGCCTTTGAGGCCAAGATAGAGAAATGTTACGTGGTATTACTTCTTTAGTAATTCACTGAAGAGTCAGTGTGAAAAGGTTCCCCTTCTAACGCAGGTTAGAAGGTGAGAGGCTAGAAATTGCTTTTTATTGTTGCAAAGGACTCATGCTTTCTGGTCTTAATGGCCTGTGTTTACAGTCGTAACTTTAAGTTATTTGAACATTTGAGACTACCTCATTATCAGAAAAATTCTGAGTTTTCTGTAAAGTTTTTTGTCTGTTTTATCTAAGTTCTTCCATAAAACTTAGCATAAATCAAGAGATGCTCTTCTGAGCTGTATGAGTTTTTTTTTCTTCATGAAGCAATAAATACCTTGATGTGGTTTGTACTGCAGATTTTAAAACAGAGTAATGGAGGGAACAGCAGATGAATGTTGTTATAGTTTCTTTTCCACCTTCTTGAGCCATACGTTGGGACGCCAATTATGTCATGGTTTGAGCCTGGCCAAATGCCAGGTACCCCCAAATTAACACACCTACACCCAGGGCTCATGAGTTGAGATAAGGAAACCTGGGAGAAGATGCACTTAAAATAGGCAAAACAGGACTAACTTAGGTTGCAAAGTGATCTAATTTATTACTAACAGAGTCAGTGGAGTAAATGAGAAGTAAAATAAACCCTTCAAGGCCACTGTTTCTCCGCTCACCCCCCTCCCTCCTTCCCAGCAGCTGCACAAGGGAACAAGGCATGGGGGGGGTTAGGTCAGTTCATCACCCAGATCTTCTTCCCCTGCCCGGGGAGAGGCTCTTTTCGTCTGCGTAGCCATGGGTCTCACCGTCGGCAGCCCGCCCGACACTGCTGCAGTGACACTGGTCCCCACACAGGCAAGCAGTCTCCCCAAAACTGCTA
>VZRN01001755.1:121196-321609 GCA_013397935.1 Dasyornis broadbenti
ACCACGGCCACTTTCAGGGTATCCACTCGCTTCGGCACGGGCGAGTGGATCTCAGCATTTCCCGTGGGCCCCCATGGGCTGCAGGGGCACCCCCTGCTTCACTATGGGCCTCACCATGGCCTGCAGAGGAATCTTGGCTATGGCGCCTGGAGCTCCCCCTCCCCCTCCTTCTCCACTGACCTTGGCCTCTCCATGTTGTTTTCCCACACATACTCTCACCTACTCCTCCTCCTCTGGCTAAGGAAAAGTGCATGCACCCATTGTTTTGATTTCTTCTTAAATGTTTTTCACAGAGGCATAACCAGCATCTCTGATTGGCCCAGGCTTGGCCAGCAGCATGTCCATCACCTCAGAGCTGGACATGGTGAAGGCTTCGAGAAGCTTCACCGAGGAGCCATCTTTGTGGGCCATCCCACTAGAAAAACCTGGGTCAAGCTAAACCACAACTAATGTATATGCAGGTGGGGAGGGCTTCTAATGGAGAAATGGTGGTTTTTACTATTAAAGAAAAAATAAAAACAGAGACAAAAGAAATAAGTGTTGTTTAGCCTGTTTGTACAGACTCACCAAGCACAAGACGTGCTGTTAATGTGTGGACCTCAGAGTAACCATCAAGCTTTCCTTGACAGCTGTCCTTCTTACAGGGAAACTGAAAGAGTAGCGTTTTGTTCAGACAGACAAGGTTGTTAACTGAAGACATGCCCTCGAGCCTGTGTGTGCCTTCACCCATAAAGAATTTTGGGATGTTCTAGCGACCTATGTAATCGTTTTTGCGTTTACTAGGTTGAACAGTCTCTGTTATCTCTTATTGTATGGCTTTTTGGAGTGTGTATGAATTAGTACTGTCCTTTCATGCAGGCTTTTAAGATACTTGACCATTTGAAGAAAAGGAGTCCTTCAAATTCATGCTCCAGTAAAGATAAAAATCACTAAAGAGGAAGCATGAAGAATTGCAGCTGTTCAAAGTACCAATAACTGTGCACTTACAATTTTAAAATCTAATTTTTTTTTTGCTGAGTTCTGTTTTTTAAATCAAAATTCAGCATCTGTATTGTGCCAGGTCATACCTTTCACTGAGCCCTCAAATGTTTTTGTTTTTTTTTTTTTCTCATTACACATGTTTAGCAACAGTTCTCAGAGGCAAGAAACAGTTTATCCTTGTTAAAATTAATTAATTACTGTTGTAAATGGAAGTACATGATACAAATCCTCTGGAAAGAGAACAACTTCATTACAAGCAGAGAGACCAAAGTTCTCATTTAGACCTTTCTGTCTGGAAGAGATAAAGATTATTGTACTTAGCCAGAGGTGGTTCTTGTTCTGCAGTTTGGTATTATGGAAACAAAATCTGTATTTGCTTGTCCAAATGGTGACATGTCATAATTGTTGCATGGTTCCATCGCACTGGGAAATGAGAGGGAGGGGCAAACACTAGATCCTAAAGCGTTCTCTGAAGATTACTTGCTATGGTATAGAAGCCTTTAGGAGAGTCTTCAGGGGCATATTTGGCATCTCTTAAGACTTTATCAAGACTTTATAAGCTGTGTTCCCTTGAGGCTGGAGGCATCTACTGGTCCATCTTGGATTGCCTCTGAACAGTGATAATGTATTGAAGAAGGCAGAAGTGTTTAGTATCTGCTATCTTAAAATCAGAGTGTAATCACCTTTATGTAATAATGCCATTTGAGAGTATATAGTGAAATCAGGGAAGGCATCTGTGCAGTGCTTTTTTAGTGCAGTGTCTATAAATAGAACAAAATTCTGTATATAAAACCTATGTGAAATGATTTTCCCCACCTGCAATGATAGGGATGCACAAGCATGTATGAATTGAAACAGGTGGTAGAAAGGCTTTGGCCAGAAGTGTGATGCGCTAAATCTTCTCCCTAGCATATATATACATCTGAGGTGATGATGGTGTTTGAAGACTTATTTGTTTTGTTACCTCTTTGGTTCTGTCTCAGCGCTGCTGGCATCCAGCCTCAGCTTCCTTTTTCAGCTGAGCATGAGCAGCTGAGTATGTTACACACCAAAATACCTGTGTTGCAGGGTGAGTTGGTAGGCCACTGTGACTACTGTTTAACCAGTCTTCATGTTGCTAGCTCCACTATGTTTTCTAAAGCTCTCATATAAAAATCTGCTGTTATAATTGGAACTGTTCTATGGCAACCAGAACTAATTGCATAAACCATATGGCTTTTGAACTTCTCATATCTTTTCCCTTGAAAAACAGAAAAGCCTACTTGGTTTTCTGCTAGGCAAACCTTACTTACAACTTGCTTGAACTGCTGCTAATTAGAAAATGGCATTCAGTTAATGCCATAAACAGTGTTTTGGTGTAAAATCTTACCTGTTTTTGGTGAACTGAAAGTAAGTTTATTGAAAGATAGGTGGCTCCCATGCACAGTATGTTAAAGGGAACCACTGAGTTTGCTGAACTGAACAACTGTGTCTTTAGCTCTGCTTTGTTTCAATCAACATTGTCAAGAGAGCAGATTTACTCAGTCAACTTGACTTTATTGTTCTCCTCTTAATCTAAATGTATTTTAAGAGAAACTTTTCCTTAGTAGGTATAGAACCCTGTTTCTTGAACATAGTGTTTTTATAGGTTTTGAATGCAGTAACTGCTAAGCTATTTTAGTAACCTGAAGTATAATACTGTCTCTGAGGCTAATAGTCAAAAACTGAATTAGCTTTTTTTAATGGTACTAGGGTTTCTTCAGTAGTTCAGTATTTTAAAACTATTTTTTGGGAGGGGAGAAAACTCACAGCTCAAAATCCATGTTAATGTGCTGTTTTAGTATAGTGTTCAGGCTGAAAACTCATTTCAGAAAGCTTTTTTTCTAGAATGTAATTAGCTATATTTAATATTTTTTTTTTAGGTCAATTAGAAGTGTAAATAAAATGGTAAGAACTGCAGTTTTCCAAACTAGATGTAAGAGTGCAGTCTGTACAGATTTGAAAGTAAAAATGGTAGAAGGATTAGTAGAGCAAAATACGGTTTTGAGACATAATGGTTTTTTTAGTCAGAGAACTGACTTGCATGCTGATTGCAAGTACTGTATAGAATGCTTCAGTGAAGATAGATGTGTTATGCAAGCTGGAAGTACTTCAAATGACAGGTGCTCCTGGCTTTTTTTTGAGAAGTGCTGCAGTGCTTGAGAGAACAGTGAAGCCTGTAGTGAGTACACTGAAGTTCTGTACCTACAAGTAAGCCGTCCTATTGAAGTTTTCTGTCTACAGCCTGTGGTTCACAGAGGCAGATTATCTGTGGGGTCACACTTTTTTGCTGAGAGCCACAGAGATGCAGATATATCATCTTACGCATATTGCTACAGTCTCTGTAGGATGGAGTTTTGGAGACTGCTATTTTAATGCAGTGTTCTTCATAAAACTTGTCTGGACTTAAGTCAGTTGAGACTTGCAGATTTTATTCATATTGTAAGCAGTTCATCAAACATACTTGCCTGTGAACAATGGAGAGCTTGAGAAGTGAGGTTGTTACTGTAGGTTTTGGGTTGAGATCACAGAGAATGGCATGCAAACTTGGAGTTGATACCAGAGCCTCAGTATTTTGCATAAAAAAGGTAATTGAAGGTCTTTATTAACCTAAGTTAGAAACAAAGACCAGACATGAAGTCTGCTAACAGTATGGACTTTGGTAGCAAACTGAAATGAGAAGTAACTTGAACCATTTTTAAAACAGAAAAAGTTTTGAAGTATGTCTTTATAAATCCTGGAGGCAGCAGCCTTCTGAAATCTTTTTTTATCAAGTTTGGACTTACCTCATCTGCTAACCAAGGGCAAGAAGGACCTTTTTACTAACAGCAGTCTCAAGCTGTGGCAGTGGTCAGGAGTCTTTCTGTTTGTTCCTTCCATGGTTATATTTCATATCTGGACTACCTGCAATCATCTGCAAATGACCTACTAGCTTTTGTGGTATCCTCCTAGCACTGTTCAGTGTAAATCCAACTGGATTTTCAGTCATGTTTTAGTTAAAACAAAAAACAATCTTCTTGGATACAAAAATACTCTTGTGAAAAACTCTTGCCTGTTTTGTTTCAGTTATTCCACTTGGTAAATCCTTGACTCTACTGCCATTTGTATGTCCAGTAGTACTTTTAAACAGCTATGGGAAGTAAACTTAGTGAATACCATCTGCACAAGATTTTAATTTACTCCGTTTTTGAAACCTGGGATTTTAGGAACAGACTGGATTCTAACGAAGTAGTTTGTTGTCATTGTGTGGGTTTTTTTGTTTTGGTTTTTTTCCCTGTGGGCTGGGAAAGATTTGTAAGGGGAGCTGTCTTTCAGTAGTGCATGATCATCTTGTGTTCTGATGGAAAATCAACTCACTGTATTTCCTTTCTTTCCTCTTCAGTATTGAAGATGTAAAAACTTGTTTTGTGGTATAGTTTCTTTTAGGCATGGTGTGGTTCTGGAGGTAGTTTCCAGGGTAGTTGCAGGGGTAGCTAGACTGCATTATCTTTTAAATCTTCTTTAAAATAAGGATCTTATTTCACATGAGAAAAACAATTTTACAACTGAATTTGGAAAGATTAGATTGGAATTGCCTCAAATCTAATTAAGCCACACTGCATGGACGTGCTGGGAATATACATGCAATTACTGTAAATTTGTACAAACTGATTTGTTGCATTATCTTGCTAATCTAACATACGGTACTTTTTGTGTCCATATTGCAGACGGCAACTCCAAACTAACATGGCAGTCAGACTGTGTGATGTGGCTTCTCTGCTTAGAAGTGGTTCGTGGGCAGCAGAGCCTTGGACTGGGGTCTGTGGGACTTTTCTTAAATTCTGTAGGCTACTTTTTTACATGTTAATAGTGCTGAGGCCATACCAAAGTCTTTTAACCTTCCATTTGGAATGCTAACTCACTTACATGTTTCATTATAGGCTGTAGGTTGTGTTGCTATTCTGTGAGAGCCTAGAGCACGCTGGCATACCAAGACAACTTTTTCTATAATATGGTGATCTCCTGTAGAAATTACACTGCAGTGGCTTGCCTTTTTTCTAATGTCAATTAGATTTTAGTACTAATTGAAAATACTTGGTGGATAATTGAAGAGTAGTATTGTACTAAAATGGTTTTGGTATGGTCTGAATACTAAATTGCAGTAATTTTGAAAACCTGTATACTTGTGTATTTATGATTACTATTTTAAAAGTATATTTGCCAGTCTATTCTAAAAATTTTTTTAAAACTGTAAATTTATCTCAAACTATTTTTCTGAGTGAAAAATATTTAGTACTTTGTGCTTTGTCTTTTATGAAAAGTTATGTTTAGCCTATTAGTGGGACATGCATTATTTGTAAAGCATATTAGTATCACTTTATTCAGAGCAGATGGTTCTATAGCTGAGAGATGCTGTAATTTTCAGCACACACAGGCTACTGCAGCTGTTCACTTGAATGTTGGCTTAGGATCTCATTCTTGCCACCTGAACATGAAAATAAATTTGCAATTAAGTGAGAATTGTTTGTTGTCCTTGCTAAATCTTGCTAATTTTGATCAATGAACACTTCAAATTTGAGACTAAAAGACCAAAAGGGGAAAAAGGCAATGCTATAGAGCCTCAGAGTACAGCATTTGTGACTACTACCTTTAACAAACATGCTAGTGTTTTGAAAAGTATTTTATCTTAATTGGGATAATATACTTTATCATCTTTTCAGTGGGCTTGTTTCCTCAGTGCCAGGAGCAGGTTACCCCTTGGAGTTTGTCACAAGGGAAGAAAATGTTGTTCCAGTTGTAGCTCTTCAGGAAAACTAGATCACACTTTTCTAATGAGTGTTCTTAATAGATGTATCCCTTTTTGCGTTGTGCTGAAGTAACCTCTTGGAAAATACTTCTCTAGGCAGAACACAGAATTGTGTTCCAAGGAATGTCAAATTTGTACTTTTAGTAAGAAACTCAACTTACCCCTCCCATGTTACTAGGAAATTCAGTTATAGACTCCCTGAACACAGTTGACCTCATCAGCTGTTTGGATATGCACTGAGTCCATATGGTGCTTTAAACAGGACTGTTAGGGCAGAACCTTCAGAGGTTCTGATGCTGCTCTGTGATTTTACAAGAGGCTTTTTTTGTGAGAACTTCTCTTAGTAGTTTAATTATGACGTTGAATTTCAGTGATTGATGGATTTCTTTAGTGAACTTCTTGTGTTGAAATATGTATTACTAGAGAATAAACTTACATAATTATCTCTTGCATGTTGCCCTGAATAGTTGGTCTCAAACAGGGTAGGCTGCCCAAATCTTAAATATGAGGCTGCCATTAAAAATCTGTTGCGTTTACCAGCTGTTGCCATTCAGTCACTGACTGAGATAGCAGAGAGCCTTTTGTACGTGTGGCAGCTTGTGGACAAGTACTTCTGTACTAGACTCCTCCAAATTATTTCTGTTACATCTTGCAATCATACAAGTTACTTTGGGGTGAGACACAGTATAATCAGAATGGTTTGAGTTGAAAGTACCTTAGAGATTGTCTGTCTCTAAAGTACTTGCCATGCACAGGGACACCTTCCACTAGATCAGGTTGCTCAAAGCTCCATCCAGCTTGACCTTGAACATTTCAAGGGTTAGGGCATCCACAGCCTCTCCGGGAAAGTGCCTCATGGGAAAGAATTTCTTCCTGTTATGTAATCTAAACCTACTCTCTTCCAGTTTGAAGACATTCCCCTTTTTCCTGTCACTATGTGTTCTTCTCAGAGGTCTCTTTCTGTCTTTCATGTAAGCCCCCTTCTGGTACTAAAATGCCACAATTAGGCTGCCCCGAAGTCTCTTTTTTTCTGGGCTGAACAAACGTGATTTTCTAAACATTTCATCACTGGCGATGTGCTCCATCCATCTAATCCAGGCCCTCCTCTGGGCTCAATCCAGCAGATCCATGTCCTTGTGCTGGGACCCCAAAGCTGGATGCAGTGTTCCAGGTGGGGTCTCACCAGAGCAGAGCAGAGGGGCTGAGTCCTCTCCCTCCCCTGCTGGCCACACTGCTTTGGATGCAGCCCAGGGCATGTTTGGCTCTCTGGGCCTCACGCTTGGCTGCACATGGACTGGTCACGTCCAGCCTCTCATCCACCAGCACCCCCAGGTGCTTCTCACAGGGCTGCTGCAGTGCTGATGCTGGTATTGCCCCAAGTGCAGCACCTCGTACTAGGTCTTGTTAAACATCGTTAGATTCCCATGGGCCCACTTCTCTGTTTTGCCCAGGTCCTTGTGTACCTCCCAGCCTTAAGGAGTGTCAACAGCACCACTCAGCTTGGGGTCATCTGCAAACTTGTAGAAGGTGCACTCAATCCCTTTGTGTTATTAGTGAAGACATTGAATAGCACTGGTCCCAATATGGACCCCTGAGGGACACCAGCTGTCACTGATGTCAGTCGAGACTCTGAGGTATTGACCACTACCCTCTGGATGCAACCATCCAATCACTTTCTTATTCATCTATTAATCCACCCATAAATATTCTTCATTTTAGAGAGAAGGATGTTGTAGGGGATTGTGTCAAAGACTTTACGTAAGTCTGGATAGATAACGTGTAGCCGTTCCCTTGTCCACTGAAGGAGTCACTTTATCACAGAAAGGCCGCTTGGTCAGACAGGACTTGCCCTTGGGGAAGCCATGCTGGCTGTCTCAAATCACTTTCCTGTTCTCCATGTGCCTTAGCACAGGTTCTGGGAGGATCTGTTCTATGATCTACCAGGCACAGAGTAGTTCTGGAGTGGTCTAAATGTAAATCAAGTTCAGGATTCAAACTTAACTGTTCTCAGAGTTCAGGGGAGAAAAGAAATAAGAGCCAGGAATTGTCAGTTTCATCAAATAAAAGTATTTAGAAACCTGATTCCAACCTGTGATGACAGAAGTTTGACATAGATTTTGTCAAGGAAGAGTATATTTTCCATCCCAGCTTCTAAGTATCTCTGAAGTGCTAATCTTGATTTCTGCTATTTCTCATGAGAAATATTCTTTGGATTCAGTTAATGCCCTCCGCTTTCTGAAAACAGTCTACCTCCTTAAAAGCTGCATTTCATATTATTTCAGTAACCAGTTGTAAGTTTATAGAAATGATTACTCTTGCAACAGGCCAGTTTTGTTTGGTAACTTCTATAATAGAAGGGCTGGAAACTCTAAGCCTTGAGTGCTGATTAATTTAGTGAGCTTGTAGAAGATACAGTTTATTTGCCTGCAAATTTTTAAAGTATTGTCTTGACTAACAGTTTAAAGTCTTTCTGTATAGATGGTTTTTGGGTTTTTTTAATTGCATGTAGAGGTAGTATATCGCCTTGGCAGTACCATTTCTGCATAGTGATAGGTTTTTTAGGCTCTTGTTTGGACTTTTCTCCTAGATGGTGAAATACTAATTTTGATGGTTCTTGTTTTCTGTATTTTTCAGCAGGTAATTGCTGCCATGGAAACACAACTTTCTAATGGACCATCTTGTAATAACACAGCCCATGGTTCAGCCACCATAAACAATTGTTCATCACCAGTTGATTCTGGGAACACAGAAGACAGCAAGACCAATTTAATAGTCAACTACCTTCCACAAAACATGACACAAGAGGAACTGAAGAGTCTGTTTGGCAGCATTGGGGAGATAGAATCCTGCAAGCTTGTCAGGGACAAAATAACAGGTATGTTGGTTTTGGAGTTTTCTGCATCGTTTCATTTTTCCAAGTAGTGAACTCTCAGATGGTGTTCTACAAGTCTCTTTAGTAATGTAATAAAGGCAGAAGGAACCAGCACTGATACTGCTAGTCAGAAGGAACTTAGATTAATAATTTTTAGATTATATACCCAAAAATGAAGTGTCTGTATTTGCATTTCATTTAGGTTAGTTTGAGTCCTATAAATGCTAACAGGACATTTAAACCTGACTTTTAGAGTATTAGGAAAGAAGATTCACATGTGGAAAAGCAGATGTTTTTACAGGGTTTCCTTGAATTTTAATTCAACCTCATTGAAGTTAGACTTCAACTCTTGCTGGTGCAAAGCTGCTTCTTTTCAGGGATGCTGGTAATGAAGCTTGTACCTTGGAAAAAGGGCAGATTACCTTACTTCATAGGTTAAGCTGCTTTTGCGTTACAGCACTTGAACAATTTCTTTAGGATGCACACTTGAATCAATATATGCTCTTTGCCTTCCTTCTTACTGAGCAGTTTCTGACTGATTTCTGTTGGATGAATGTCGTTTGTTTCCCCTATGGCTCTGAATCCCCAGCAGTTCTTCCCACAGCAGATGACTTGTTCTTAAGATGTTAGCTAGTGGAACGAGTAAATCTGAAGTAACCTGCTTCAGCATGGTAATCTGGGATACTGAAATCACTGCTTTTGGTCCTTCTGGGCTGACCAAACATCAAAGCAATCTTTGCTCTTCAGTGTGAAGAATACGGAATGTTCTTGGGGATGCTAAAGAAACCAGACTGGCCTGATGCCACAGCTTGCTGTCTTCAAGTGAAGTCTGATTGATGGAGAAAACAAGCCTGTTTTCTCTGTAGGTAATGGCTTCAATGCTTTGAAACAAAAGGTGTTTCCTCACCCTTTGTTCTGGGAATGGAAAGATGTGGCTGGTACTTCATCAGTTAGTGGGATGGCTATTCCAAGTGTTTGTCTCTGTCTTTTATATCCCACATATTTAGCATGCTTTATCAAAGTTGCTTAAGAATGACCTCACAGGCTACTGCAGGCCCACAGAAGTGACCTTCAAGGGCTTAATGATCAATATCCAAATTGTCCGCATCCTGACACCATGGGTCTGATGTTTTATGTGCCAGAAGTGCACCATTACTGCTATGTAGTTTCAAAAGACTCCTTACTTACTTACTCCTTTCAAAAGACTGTGAATGGCGCTAGACTTGATTGTAGAACTCTTGTTTCAAGGTGCAATGTTTTCTATATAGCATGAAGTGATGCCTGAGAAGGATCTTGAATTTAAATTACCTTCTCACGATCTGAGAACTCTAGAGCTGAAACCATTGGAGATAGTTTTACTGCTTTATCAGAGAGAAGCTTCTCAGCTTTGAGGCATATTTTCAGCTGACAGCAAAACTGCTGCATCAGTTTTGTTCCAAAAGGTTTTAGTATTACAAGTGAGATTGAGAAATAGGGTGTCTGACCTTATAACTGCATTGGGAGCAGTACTTCTGATTTAAGTAGCCTGGAGCAAGCATAACCTTGTTTGTAGATGCTGGGGAGAAAGCTCTCTTAGTTTCAGTCCTGTTCTTAATTTTCAGGTTTTCTACAGAGAGTTCTTGAATTTTTCTTTTCCTTCTAAATTTAGAACACGGATTGTTACCAGGTTCTATGAAGGAAGAGAGTTGGCATGAATTTCAGAGTTTTATTGATTTAATTCCTCTGTTAAAATGTAATATTTTTTTGTCCTTCTTAAATGAACTGTCATGAGTGCTAGTTACTTAGTGAGTACCTTTAAATGATAAGTTTAGGGTAGCATAGGAGTTGAAATACAGTTTTATACTGGCGGTATCACCGAGGTCTCTAGTGGCTTGTGTCTCTGCTGCTCTATGCCTACTAGTTTGCAAGCAGAGTGGAGTTTGGTGGCAGCACATGAGGCCTGATCCAGTCTTGTCCTTGGCTTGAAGTGGTCCATCCTGCAAGTTTGATGTCAAAGACTGTGTGTCACTTCATGGCCGCTGTCACTGGTGGGCAAGGCCCACAATAGGGAGGAAGTAACCATAGCCCATAGATCCCTGGTAACTTGTTTACCCCAAAGGGCATCCAGTGGGACTACATGTGAGGTGTGATCTCTGCAGCTGTGCCCAATTAGAAACCATAATCCTGTCCTGAGAATCAGGATTACTCTGCTGTGATCACTGGGTTGCCAGTGCCATGTGTTGATATTCAGAGGGATCAAGGCTAGCCACTGTCATCTTGACAGAAATACTTACTAGCATCTGGTGGATTTGAACCAAGTTATCTCCCATCCAGTTATTTAGTACTCACTCTGTGATCACATCTGCAACACTGAAGTGCATTTGCATTATCATAGAATCACAGAATGGTTTGAGTTGGAAGGGACCTTAATAAGCATCTGATTCCAACCTCCCTGCCATGGGCAGGGACACCTCTGACTAGAGGCAGAAGTGGCCCATTTCCTTGAAGCTATCTGCACACATTAGGATTGAGAGGAGTTGAACTTGAAGGCTCTCTTGCTCTAGAAAATGTGTTTGAGGGGAAGGAGGCTGCCTGGAGTGAGCAGTATGAAGTCCAAGTTGTGATTATGTTGTTGATTTTTAGCTAGGTGTTTATTTTTGATTAAAATAAGGGAGAAAGCTGATCTGTGAAAGTTGTTGATGGTCATCTCCAAACATGCACTTCATGTGCACAACTTTCTATTGGGG
The DNA here is from genome assembly GCA_013397935.1 of Dasyornis broadbenti. Taxonomy (NCBI): domain Eukaryota; kingdom Metazoa; phylum Chordata; class Aves; order Passeriformes; family Dasyornithidae; genus Dasyornis; species Dasyornis broadbenti. The sequence goes on from VZRN01001755.1 coordinate 132,580, forward strand.
CAACATTAGTAGCTGAAGTCTGCTTTCTCTACTAGTGGAAAACCATTACAAGTGTTATTAGTAAGAATTAAAATAGCTAATTGCTGTTTTGTTGTTTTACTGAAGGTAAATAAGTTAAATGTTGATAGTATTGAAGATTTTAAAGGGTGCTGAGCAAGAGTCTCTCTTCATGTGAGAATCCCACTGACAACAGCATCTGATAAGTGGGTCACGAACGTCAGTTTATCTTCACTTGCTAACTAGAGAATCTGTCAGGAATGAGTCATTGTGCCTAGATATTTTAGAGTCTGTGTTAACTCTTATGTGCTTTGACTAATGCAGATGTATGTCAATACAAATTACAAAACTGCCCCATGAGTTAATTGTAATTGTACAATAGGTAGGAGACTCTGGTCTCAACAAAGCAACACAACTGAATTCCAGTCAGCCACTCTAGATAGCTGTTTAGTTTAAGTTCTTCTACATATTTAAAGGCAGCAGAGATAGCATTTACCATATAATGACAACATTTTATGAAATCTAATGTTAAGCATGTATAATTATAAAAAATACTCTAAATGTTAGGGAAGAGGGTAATATGGGATGAAATTTCATTATTGAAACTGCCCCTGGTCAAGCACTTGAAAGCACATGCTTTCTTACTGCACAAGATAGGTGGATTTAACAGCTTTTGTAAAAATACAAGAGACAGTAGTAGCTACCGCTTAAAATGTAAGAGATACTATCATGTGACAAACATTTCCTAGAGACCTACTTTTTTGAAACTTGAATATAGGTAAAAATGTGACTAAATGTAGTCTCCTTAAAAAAAAAAGACTGCATTCTCTCATACAAATTCAGTTGTACATGTGGAAGATTAATGCTTAATTTTTACATCATAGAATAATCCCCCTGTTTTCAGTAGCGCTTGTGGCATTGTTAGCTAAACTGAAACTTGTGGAGTATAGACTCCTTAATTTCAGAAAGCAGCTAACTCAGATATCTTAAATTTGGAAAATACTTGCTTCTTGGCTTCAAAACTCCCATACTGTTACGGAAGTTTATTCTGATTAAAATAATCACATGCTCATAAAAGTCACAATTTACTTTCTTTAAAAGAGAATCTACTTATTATTAGGTCTGGTTTTCTTGTCTCCGTAACTGTGTTTGAGCTACTAATAATGCTTACATGTGGATTTCACTTGTAGTTTAGCCTGCCTGTTTGTTCTGCCTAGAGGATGAAACAGGATGTGCTTAGGGATCTAGCCTGGGACTGAATTTCCCATTCATAGACTCGTGTGGCTGTGAAGCTGTGGTAATAGACTGTTACCTTTAGTACAAGGAGACAGGTGTTCTGCATCTCAAGATTTCATCTTTTCCCACCGCCTTCTACCATTTGTGCTTGAAGATAAAGCGTAAGTCTCCTTCAGGACATTCTTGCTGATCACTGCTACATGGCATTTTTATCAAATGTGATCCAGCTGCCTTACTGTGATGCTTACATGTTGGTTGAAAGTCTGGTCCTCTTACACACTATTTTCAAACAAATCTGTGTTCCTGTTTGGCCTGTGGCTGGCAACTATCTGTCCAGTTGTGGTGGCATTTCTTTATAGTCAACATTATAGGCTCACAGAGTAAAATTCTTCAAGTCTTGTATGACCCCTTAAAAATTTCAGACTTTTGCAGTCTAGAGTACATTCCAGTGTGCTGTAGTCTAGTCTACAGTGCACTGTGATGGACTCTTGTGTAGAGGAAGGGTTGCATTTCTACCTCTTACTCCTTTCTCCATAAGACTAAAGCTAACAGGATATCTTGTTTAATTTTGCAAATTTCATCTTGTCCTCTTGAAGATAATGGTTTCTTACACACTTTGAAATCCTTTCATTCCTGTGCTGTACAATGTGAAGATGTAAAATGCAGCACACAATTCAGATGTCTAGAACCATAGTTCTAAAAAACACACCTAAAAGTTGAACACTTATGTAAAATTGTTGAAGCAGTTGTCATTGTGTTTGCAACTAAAGTTTGTAGTGAGACTTTTAGTTCTCATGCATGTTCTCTGTTTTCATTGAAGTGCCATGGTAATGCAAATGAAATGCAAATGATTCTGAGTTGGTCACAGAAATAGAAAAGGAATACCTAGAGTTGGACACGATGTCATCAGACTGAGCTTGTCTTGTTCACTGGTCACAATTCAGTGTGGGCCGTGTATATGCATATAGTCAGTGCAGTGTTAGGAGGGACTCTACTCTGTCAGATCCTTGGTTATGGAGCACTCAGTCTCCTCTAGTGCAGAGTCAGAGTAAATACTTATCACAATGCTGAATTACAGTCTACTCAAACAGCTGAGGCCATGACTTGGAGATGGATTTTCCTTTCTGAGGGGTAAGTGCCCTGTTTCAGCAGAGCACAGCTGAAACGTTGATCTCGTAGAGATGGCTCTTAGCTGTGACTTTTACAGCAGTCTTTTGGTAATCAAGGGAAACGTGTTTGTCTCCTCAGTGGAAGCAATACAAAGTGTGTTGTGTGACTGGCTGTGCTTGAATCTAGAACATGTGAAACTTGTTAACCTCTGTAGTGTTCTCTTCTATCATAACATTGTAAATGTTAGTGTCTGGCAAGGGCAGAGCTGTTGGAAACCTTATGCCTTGTCAGTGCTACTGCATATCTAAAACTCCTGGCTTTGAAAGCGATCTTGGTTGAGCCTGGGCTGCCAGTTTCTTTCAAGTCTCTTGTCACTGTTGCTCTGAGCAGTGTCAGCTTTCTCTTCAACTCTAAACCTTTTATTTCCCTTAATGGGAAGTCTAATTTTAGGACATCTAAACTAACCTTACAGGAAGATGGGGAAAAAAATACGGTTATGCCTTAATCTGAGGTTCTTAATCTGAGGCTTGTTACTGCCTTCAAAATAAGGTAGGAGGCAAACTAGGGACATCATTTTTCATTTTATGCCCCAGAGGATTGTGGAGTGGCTTAGTGTTCAAAGTTATTTTACTTACACTGTAGGAAGTTTTAGATATTCCCATGACAAAAAAAAAAAAATAAGAGAATTTTGAGCATGGTAGAGCAGCGAGTAGCCGGAATTTCAGGTATTTGCTCATATAGTACAAGTGCCTGATATGGGAAGGACCATAAGAATGAACAGAGCATGACTTTGTGTTCCAGGACAGGTTTGCTATTGTTGTGGAACTCCGCAGCTCTTTTTCGTTCTTAGCCTTTACTCCCAATGTATTTGATGTTTGCAGTCCTATATCACTCTAATGCATCAGATGTTTTCACAAGGTTCTGTGCACTTGGCTGGGACAGTAATTTGGCAGCTAAAGGAAGAACTAGTTGAAGCTGTCTGATCTTTTGTGGTGTGCTGAGTCCGTGAGATACCGGCGTACTTGCTAGCTGCTGCTAAGTGGTGTGCTGAGATGAGTGAGTTTTGTCAGCCTGGCAATTTCTGATTAGGGCAGGGATGTGGACAAAAAGTGCTACCTGGAAAGCTTTTGTCTTGCCAGCAGTATGCGTTGTGCAAAACTTGACTAAAATGTGAAATCAAGAATAGAAACCCAATGGGATTGAAGGCAAATTTCTATTTATTTGAATTTATAGGTATTTATGTATAGTGATTGACTGCTTTCTGGAGCATCTTGCTCAAAATCTTAGGGCATAGATCTTCTTGGGACAGGGAGGATTGATCTTAAAATCACCTTTTTAATTTCCTAGTTCATGTTTTGAGTTCTGCAGATGTTAAAATGCATTTTCTGGTGTGGTCTAAGGACTTGGTGAATTGCAGCACAGAGTTAATAAAGTGATTTTGAATTTTGTGTGCTTGTTTAATAAAAGTGCAGCCTCAGAGTACTGGCTTACTTAGCTAGCTTGGGTGCTTAAAGTATCATGCTTGTTGGACCTCAGGGACAATCCCGAAAGAGTTAAGTTTCAAATAAGCCTTATGTGTGGATCCAGAGCACAGCTAACACCTTAAATGTACTAAAGGCTTAGAATTAAATGGCCTTTAAGGTCTCTTCCAACCCAGGCCATTCTATGGTATTTTATACTTCTCTGATTGCTATTTAATATTACTAAAACGGATTTAGCAGCATTTACTGTGCCTTTTCAGAGTAAACTGCATAATTTATTGTACTCTGCATGTCTCCTGGAAATGAGACATGTAAACAAGTAAGAATGAAGGAAATTGTTTCACCTTACGTTATTCAAGATAGCACTTAATTGTCTTTGTACTTCCATATGATTTTCGTGTTATGCAGGCAGAACACTGTTTTGACCTTTCAGAAGTTCATAGGCTTTGTTTTTAAAAATAAAAAAGGTAGAAAAGACCTGTTTGACTAAACCTGCCAGGGATTCACTCTTAGTGCCAACATTGTGGAAATAAACTATTTTTAAAATTATTATTAATCTATATATTAACCTGAATTAATGATTTGATTTCAATATATAGCATAAGCAAGGACTTGATATTTTAAAAATTCAACTCTCTTTGTATGACTAAATTTGACTTTAGATGCAAGACCTTAAAATCCATACAAGGAACTTTGTAGCTGCATGTTTATTTTCTATAAAATATATGTATATCTGCATCTTATTTTCTTTTATCATGGTACTTCAACTGGCAGCTCTTACTGTGAAAATTTGCCAGACTGCCATTGTGGTTTTCCATGTACAACTGCAGAAAAGGGTTTATTATACTGCTCTCTATGGAATTTTGTCTTCCTGGAATATGTCAATTCAGACTAGAAGTAGATAGAAAGCTGTAGAATGCCACAGAAGAGAAGTGTACAAGCCTGTGGTTTTAGTGACCTAATACTTTAATCCACAGTAAAGAGAAAATAACTGAGAGGGTTTCAGATCCTGTGTTTCATTTTACGATTTCTGTAATATTTTTTTGTAAATCTACCAACTCTTACATTTACCAAGGACACAGCTATGTTATGTTCAGGATTTCTACACTATTGACCAGCTGTTGCAATTACTTTGTTTTTTACCTTTGCTTATTTGAGACATTTGGGAGAACTCACTAAAACAGAAGGGGATATATAATCTGAATTCTTTCCTGTATTCTGAGGTTTGGATCTATTGAAGATAAGAGTTGCTGGTTTTCTCATAGTGTTTCTGGTAGCTGTGGCTTTGTGCATATTAAACCAAAACTCTTTTTGAAATACACTTGGAGCCTAATAGTGCTGCACAATTGTTATGAAGGCTTGCATCTATAGTAGGATGCAATGATTATTTCACTTCCCCACTCCTCTGCTCCACCTTCGAAAATAAAAAAGCCAATCTTCCTTATGGAAGAATTTTGCTGTGTTTGTGTAAGAATTAGTTTGTGGAGACATACTCCAATTTCAGATAATGAAAACTTCAGCTTTTGTAAGTATAGCTTTTTCCTTTGTGCATTTACCAACTGCAAAGAGAAATGGCCTTTTCCAGCTACTCGTTATTGCAGATTAGTAGTTGTTCCTGTTTGTTAATTACAGCTGTTAAAACTGAAAAAACATGTTCCCATTGGACATACTTGGAAGCATCTATTTTTTGAGCTGACAGTTAAGACTTATGCTAGGGAAAGAAATTATATTTTGAGGACAATTTATCAATTTTTTTCATTGTTTCATTCATCAGTAAAGACCAAAAGCCCCCCCATGCCCCCATGTGATTGAAAGCAACATTGGGAGTTAATGTATGAAAAATGTTCCCTAGAGCATGGAAATACTTTTCAAACTTAGAATCATGACATATTTCAGGATGTCTTTCAAAACTCTGAGATTAAGTAACAGATAAATACTGGACAAAAAACAGAGCAAAACAGCGCCCCAAAGTCGTATGTGTTTCTGTGAAGCTTGGGAAAAGAATTTATGTTCAGGTGTGTTCTGGTTTTGGCTAGGATACAGTTCCTTTATTCTCAGCAGCAGGTACAGTGCTGTGTTTTGGAATCAATATGAAAATGGTGTTGATAACACTGATGTTTTGGCTGTTGCTGAGCAGTGCTTACCCTGAGTCAAGGAGTGTTTAATGTTTCATTCTCTGCCAGTGAGCAGGTGTGGGGGTATAGCCAGGTTAGGGGACCTGAACTGGCTGAAGATGTATTCCACACCATAGAACCTCATGCCCAAATAATAAACTGCACGAGTGACCTGGAATAGGGGCTGATCACAGTTCAGGGATAGGATTTGGCATGAGTCAGTGTGTTGTGAACTGTTGTCTATCACGTGTTTTTCTTGGGGTTTCTCTGCTTTTATTAATAGTATTGCATTTACTTTGTTTCAATTACTAAACTAGTATTCACTGGCAAGATGTTTTTTTAAATCTCCTCCCCTTTTCAACTGGGATGAGGGTGAGTGTTTTTAGTTGTGGCTGTGTGTTCTTAGTTGCCAGCTGGGTTAAAACCACAACAAAGTGTCATCACGCCATTTTTTTACTTGAGTGAGCACATTGCCACAGATTTTGAAAAACCCTACCTGTAGAACAAAGTGCTTTACATCCACTTACTTATTTAAGGTGACTATGTGGGTACAGTAAAGCAGAATATCTAACACTGCTGGCTGTATTCCTGACAAGGAGTAAATGGACTGCAAAAGACAAACCTGAGATGCCTGGAACATGTTTACTACTAACAGTGGTAAAAATTTAAAAGTAAAGCTAGCTTTCCAAAAAAGTACTTGGTTTGGCAAATTCTGTGGTATTCTTTCACCTTGGAGCGGTGAGAAGCTTCTCCTTGTGATATAACAAGCTAGTTTTTAAGAAAATCTGCGTATCTAGTTCAGTCTTTTTTAGTTCAAGTAGTTTGTGACTGTGACTAGTTACGTTTGAACACAAGGCAATAATCGGGCAAGATTGTCAGCGTTCCTCCTCATGTGGTGTCCATAAACATTTGCTGTTTCTTTTGCTTGTGCAACAGTATGCGTCTTGCCATGCAGTCCGTGCTTTCAACCATACTTTCTGGTGTTGAGATTTCCTGTTTGGACATGATGTAGCTCTGTTAGTAACCTTCAGTTGTCTCTTCTGGCTTGCTTGAATATTTCTTACCAGGTTCACGAAATGCTTAGCATCCATGGTACCCCTACCACTGACTCTTGTCTGCTTGCCGCAGGGGAGAGCAAGAGCTGCACCATCACTTTTGAATCCGGCATCAACAAGCTCGTCTTGATGAAGCAGCGGACGATGATGTTCCTCGCATGTGAACAACCATAACTATAAGGCAGGATGGTGGCACCAAATTAATAAAGGGTTGAACCTGGCTGAGATTAGACATAATCTATGTAATGTGTGGCAGGATATACTGCCAAATACTTTGATCAGTGTTTGATCCTTTCCATTCATTCTTCAACTTTCATAATTCCAGATTTAGAGTGATAGCTGAGAAATGGTTTGGGAGAAAGGCATTGAAGTATCAAATATTGATATCTAGTAGTGATCATAGTTTACAGGTGTTTTCTTGCAAGCTGCCCAGACTTGCCAGCTCGGTGCCGTATGAGTTGTGTGTTCAGTAAATAGAATCCATCTGCTGGAGCCATAAGCAAACTGCAGTTTAATTAGGGATTGCTCAATGACTTTATGCTATTTGCCTTATTTTGCTCAGCTGCTTTTAAAATGCAGTTCAAGCCTTAAAACAGACTAAAAAATAGTTTGAAACTTGAACTGTAACATACATAAAAAGTAAATGGAAAGGAGATAACATTGGTGGTATTCTCTGCTTACTCACTTAGCCCCTTCTTGTTAGACCACAGCCATGTAGGGTATTTCAGACACAGTTCTACACTTAAATGAGTTGTATGTCTAAGTGTGTGCTCCTAGCCTTATTCAGTGTCAGGATAATGCTGTGGTAGTCTCCATGGTGTTAATCAGACACAGATGACAGTAGTGACTTACACAGATGCAGCAACTTTTTTGTGAAAGAGCTGGTACTAACTGAATGAAATCTTATCTTGGCTCACAAATCCTCTGTGTTGTTGCCACTCCACAGGATCATTCAAGCATAGTGTAGAGCATTCCAGTGTTTTAAATCGTAAATCCACACAGACAAAAGGGTTGAATGTTTCTTATTCCTCCATCTGAAACTCTGTTAAACTTTTCATGCTTTGAAGTTGGCCTGGAGTCTAGAAGTACTATTATCTTTCCCATAGCCACACTGGCTTGCTTTCAGGACAACATAGACTACTACTTGCAGCCTTTAGGTTGATCTTAACATAGTGCTGAGGGTTTTCTGTAGTGCCACGTCTGCTTTTGTGTACTGGTCGTGGAACAGATCTTCACTCTGAAATTTTAGGAGACTTGTAAACAATTACATGAGTCTATGGGATGAATTGTGATGAGAACTTTATATGTGGTCTTTGTAGGTTGTCACAGATGCTTCTTTTAACAGGATTTTTCCACCGGTGTGTACAACTTTAGGAGTGATGAAAGGCAGAATAAAACTTAATGTCAAGTTGCTGTGAACTTGTCTTGGTTACAAAATACAAAGCTGACTTGTTCTTACAGTAGTTGAGTGGATCTTTGCAAATTAACTTCATACACAGAGGCAGAAGTTTATGGCTTAAATAAAGTTTAGTTTATGGAAAACAGGGTTTGTAAAATGAACACTTACATGGTTGGTAGCAGAAAATACTTTAATATTCACTAGAAAATAGACTATTCTCTTGCAATTAAGCTCTGGATGACAGATTTTGAAGAAGTTAAAGCACTGAAAGCAGCATATGTAACTGAAGTTAAATTACAGAAAGAAATAAGGTCCTCAGTCTTCTGGAATTCTTATGAGTTCTGTTTCTGTAGACTTACAGACAATGTCTTTTGGTTCCTAGACTTCATTAACGTCAGAATTGTGTTCTTCACTGTAATATTGATGCAACTAGTATGTTCCATTTGGGTTTTTTTTCAAGATAGGCTTTCTGTCATTTTTTTCTGTCTTATTGAAGTTCTTACTGGTTATATTTCTTTAATGTAGCTTTTTCCAATAAGATCTTTTTTGCAGACTGAAATAGCCTGATATGTCTGAAATGGTGATAAGTGAATTTGGTGACTATTGTAGAAAAACCCCATTTTTTTAACCTGATAGTGTTAATTATCTATTTTATTTGACCTTCAGACATCACAGGAGTGTTTGAGAATTGCAGAAAAGATGCAGGATTATCTGGGTGCTCTGGTAGTGTAATCAATTGCTTCCAAAAGTTCGCTTGCTCAGCTGTTGCGCTGGATATTCCATAGCTCTGATGGGAAACAGCAGCCAAGGACTCCCTCTAGTGGTGGGTCTTCCCAGGCTTTCGAAAATCAATGTGCTGTTTTGTCAAAAGGCCATTCTGGTTCAAGCAAGTAGAGCGTGTGTGTTGAAATAATGCAAGTGGTTGACTGCGGGAAGAAGTGCAGCAATGGAAACTCTTCTGGTACTGAAGTTGCTCAGCTTTCAGCGTCTGCTGGTCATCTGGTAATAATACCATTGTATGTTTGTGGAGTAGTTTTTGGGGGAAAAAGAGGTACTAGCTGTGTGCTCAAGCAAAGAAAAGATTCTGCAGTATTGACTCTAGATTCCATAAGGGAAGACAAGCTTCTCAGTCAGGCGTGTAGGAAAATGATCTTCAGCAGCTATTTAGAGAGGGAAATCAAAAAACCACAGGTTTAGTAGATACCTGGACAGCAGGAGGTATCAGAACCAGGCTTTATATTGGCTAGAAATTTCTTAGGTCAACGCTGTCCAAATTTCTGCCCAAATAACACTCAGAGAAGACCTAGTAAAATACCAAGGTGCTTTAATCAGTCATGAAATAAAACTACTATATTAATCAGCTGCTGTCTAATCATGGTGTTAGGCAGAAAGCAATATCCATTCTTCTCAGCAGGTATAAAATGTTGCAGGACTACTGAAAATGCAGCATTTAAGTTCACTGTGCATTTGTGACGGACTTCACCTCTCTTGAAAGGGCTTATTTAAAAACTGTTAGGTTAAAAGTCATATGTCTACCTTTCAAATCTTACTTTTAATGTATAACAGATAGTTATGGAACATTCTGAGGCAAAATGAATAGTGCACATAACTGAACTCATACAAATGGAATAGTTTGGGTTGGAAGGGAACATTAAGGATTATCTAGTTCTAACCCTCATTCCACAGACAGGGACACTTTCCCCTAGAACAGGTTATTCAAAGCCCCATCCAGAGTGGTCTTGAACTTCTCTAGGATGCGGTATCCACAGCTTCTGTGGGCAACCTGTTCCTGTGTCTCATCACACTCACAGTAAAGAACTGCTCCCTTATACCTGATCTAAACCTGCTTGCTTTCAGTTTAAAGCCATTTCCCCCTTGTCCTATCACTATATCCCCTTGTAAAATGTCACTTTCTAGCTCTCTTTTAGGCTCCTTTTGGTACTGGAAGATACTAAAAGGTCTCCCTGGAGTCTTCTCTAGGCAGAACAAACCCAGTTGTTTTAGCCCATCCTCAAAGGAGAGGTGCTGCAGCATCCCCTCCCTCGCCCTGCTGGCCATGCTGCTTTGGATACAGCCCAGGACACGTTTGGCTTTCTGGGCTGTGAGTGTACTTGGCTGGGCTATGTCCAGCTTCTCACCCACTAGCACCCCCAAGTCCTCCTTGGCAGGGCTGTACTTACTTCGTTCTCTGCCCAGACTGTGCTTGTCCTCGGGATTGCCCTAACACAGGTGCAGGACCTTGCACTTGGCCTTGCAGAATTTCATGAGGTCCTCACAGACACACACACCTCTCAAGGTGTTCAAATCCCTCTGGATGGCATCCTTTCCCTCAAGTGTATCAGTGGTAGCACACAGCTCGGTGTTGTCAGCAGACTTGCTGAGGGTGCCCTCAATCCCACTGTCCATGTTGCTGGCAGAGTGAAATAGTGCCAGTCCCAATACCAACCCCATAGGAGCACTACTTGCCACTTGTCCCTGGTGTCCACTTGGACATTGAGTCATTTGACTGCAAGTCTATGTGACCATCCAACCAATTTCTTACCCACCAAGTGGTCTCCCCATGCAGATTTCTCCAGTTTACAGATGAGAACATTGCATGGAACAGTATCAGATGCTTTGAGAACTCCAAGTAGATGACATCAGTCACTCTTCTCTCATCCACTAGAACTTCAGCCCTGTTGTAGAACGCCACCAAATTTGTCTGGCACAATTTGCCGTTAGTGAAGCCATTCTGGCTGTTGTCACCTCTCTGTTTAGCATGTGCTTTACCATAATTTGCAGGGGAATCTGCTTCATGATCTCACGTACAGAGGTGAGACTGACAAGCCTATAGTTTCCCTATTTTATTTATTTCCCTTTTTTAAAATGGAGGTTATTTTTCCACTCTTCCAGTCAGTGGGAACTTCATCAGATGGCCACAGCTTCTCAAATATGATGGGTAGTGGTTTAGCCATTTCCTCTGCCAGTTCCCTTAGGAACCAATGGATGTATCTTAACAGGTCCTATGGACTTGTGCACCTTCACGTTCCTTAGACAGTTTTGAACCTGATGCTTTCATACAGCAGGTAGTTCGTCATTGTACCAGTCCCTGTCTTTGCCTTCTAGGACTTGGGCAGTGTGTGTGGAGCACTTGCAGGTGCAGACTGAGGGAAAAAATGTTATTCAGTACCTCTCAGACTTTTCTATATCCTTGGTAACCAGGTAATTTTTCTGTTCCAGAAAGGGCCCACATTTTACCTAAGTCTTTTTTTCACCAACATACCTATGTAGAAGGTTTTCTGGTTCACCTTGACATGCCTGGCTAGATTTAATTCTTAAACTTTCATAGAAAGGGCTCTATCCTGCTTTAAGGAATATTGCTGCTACTTTTAAAAGCAAAACGTTAAAAATGGGTGTCACCTCTATCACACCTAGTTTACGTGACATCTTTCTCTGTGGATAGTATCAGTTCATTCTGAATATTCGATAGCAGAGGATTTTCTTTGGGCTTTTATAGCTGTATGCATTATTTATAGTTTCCAGGAAACACTTGTGAAAGAACTTGGGCAGGATAAAACTAGTTTATTTGTGATACTTCTCTGATAAGTACTGTGAGTTAGCCTCTGTATTTTTAAAGCTGTAAAAACTGGCATCTTTCAAGGCACAATATAGTAAATGTGGGAGCACTGTGACCATAGTTATGCTTTCCTACTTACTTCTTTTCAACTTGAAACTTTTTTGATCTTCTGGTGGTGGCTGCCTATGAAGTCTGTCTGCATCCTTTCCTACATACAGAATCAGTGTGTTCATTACTTGTTTTTTAATGTTAAATTACTTCATTTATGCTTTTCTAGTGTGGACTTGGATCTCCAGTCTCTTGAGCACTCTTTCCAAAGACTGATTAGAATTAAATTGTTTGAAATTACGTTTTGCCCTTCCCCTCTCAAAATCTGTTCCGTATATTAACTGTAGTGCCAAAAAACAACTTGGCAATATCTAATCAATTACTGTTTAAATTTGCATCATCATACATGACGATCATGTGGTATTTATGAAGCTCAAAATAAGAAATAAAAATGGAACAGTTTCCTGTATTAAACTGAGTAGCATAGTGCTTTCTGCGTGTTATCTTTTAGGCCACATACTTAGAGTCTGAGCATTTGTCAGTGAGTAGCAGTGGATATAGCATGTCTAGGCTCAAAGAGATGCCTAAATGAAAAGGGTTTTTGCCATTTTTGCTTGAATTTGACTTTATTACAAGTGTCAGTTACGTAAAACATATAAATAATAATTGTGAACTTCCAATGTGAACTTTGAAATCATAGCTTTTACTCCTAACTCTTTTGCTGTCTTACAGGCTTGTGAGATGCACTACTTCTACTATGTGGCTTTTAGTTTTTCAGATTTTTTTGAAGAAAAATTCAAGTCAGACTGCTTTTCCTTACTTCCTCATTCCTTCAAGATACTTTCATCATTTTTACTTTATTTACTTCAGGTGACTTTTACCAATCATTTAACTAACTGTTGGGATTTTCCTGCACTATGTTGTCTAAAATTCATAAAATCTAGCAGGAAGTTTACAGAAACAGCTTTAAACATTTGTGAAGTAACCACAAGAACTATCCAAGAGATTAAGCTCAACTGACAGTTAAATAAGATATTCCTGGCACTATTTAGGATAAGCTAAATTTAATACTACTTGTAGATCGGAGTTTTGAGGTAAAGAGCTGATGATGCAGGTAGTCTCTTGTCCCTGTTGAGGCTGAGTAGGCCTTAATTTTGAAGATCCTCAAAAAGCAAAACTGTATTCAAACTACCTAAACATGTAGTATCAGACAGAACACCAGGACAGCTAACCTGAAGAGGAATAACAGTTTTTTCAGATAATGTCATTAAGCACAAATTGGAAACACAAAGCTGAGGCAAGAGCTGGCTGGAGCTGACCCTGTCTTAAAATGGTAGGAGACTTAGCAATTTTCTGATACACATTTAAATCTGGGGATTGTTTAACTTGTGAATAGCTAGAGATTTAACTTCTTTCTTCCATCCCCTTTTTGCAGACTCAGACACATAATCTATTCTTAAATGTGTTACTAGACTTTGAGACAGATGAGGGTTCTGCAGGACATTGCTCTCTTGGCAAATGGCGTTTGGTGTAGAAGAGGCATAGATGGAAGAGTCCAGTTCTGTCATTGTTCAATTCAATCCTTGCCTTCAGGTAGTATGAACTAGTCATTACGTTAATTAAATAATTAAGTTCTTCTTAGATATCCTAAGTGATAGCTGATTTGGTTTAAGGTGCATCTAGCTTCTACTTGTTTTGTCTTGAAAGAAAATGTTTAGACATTGAGGAATGAGGAAGAGCTGCATAGAAGGAGGAGGACTGGTTTGAGTTGTCCTGGCCAGCTGCCTCTAATTTTATTTGAGTAAAATTTGTGCACAGTGGGTGTGGTGGTCTCTTTGAAATTCACAATAAGACGAGACTTCTCTCTGGCTTCCACAGCCATAGTGATACTTAAATAAGTTTGGACTGAAGTCCTTTTCACTTAGAACTTAGAAACTCAGTTCTTCCTTGTAACCCACTTGGTACTTTCCCACCAGGTGTCAGACATAACTTGGAATAGCTGAAATGTCTGATAGGATGTTTGATATAGCTGCTTCTACTGCATGTTAATAAATGCTTATCTGAATTTTCTGGAACTCAGCCATTTGTGTATGAACTGACAAACCTCTTAAGAAGTGGTTAATATAAGCAGGAAGATTTAAAAGGGGTTCCTCAAACATCTGATTCCAGAAATCAGATTCAATTTACAATTACTTGCGTTTCTTATTCAAAGTCAACATTTATGTGCTGTGTAGAAGGTGATTCTTGACTCTCAATTATTGATAATGTCTAATTAAACCACTAATCTTAAGGCATAATTTCAGTCTCCAAGAAGTTTTAGTTTCAAAACTTTTCTAAATCTTTTCGAGAACACTTTTGAATTTTTAGATTATAACCTAAACTAAACAAAACTGAAGTAAATAGAATTTCATTCACAGATTCACTGAGGGTGTAAAGGACCATGTCCAGTCAGACTCCTGAGTATCTCCTGGAATGGAGACTTCATAATCCCACTGCTTGCCTGTTCCAGTGTTCTGCTACTGTCATGGTGAAAGCTTTTTTTTAATTGTAAAATCATAGAATAAAATTACGTAAATTAATTCAGACTCATCCTGAATAAATTACTGGATCTTTTTGGTGCACCTTCGTAGGCTAATGTCCTAATATTTATCAAATTTAACTAATAGACTGTCTCCAGAAGAATGGTCATGAATTGAATCTGTTATAACAGCTGGATAAGTTCTTTGTCTGCAGCGGTCTGGATGTTTTTAATGTGAAAAGTAGATCACATCAACAGAGGGGGTAGGAGAAATAATTTCTTCAAATCTTTTTCATCTGGAATGAGTAACTATTGTATTGGGAATATCCTGTATGAAATAGTTGTCTCTCTGAGATTTTAACATAATTAAAGGTTGTCATTTGAAAGGGGTCCTTAGGAGATTATTCACAAACACCTGAAATCACCATTTCTATATTGGTAGATAAGACTGAAATCAGTCATGCACAAAAAGACATTCCTCTTTTTGGAGACATTGTTGGGAAGAGTTTCTGCAGACAGTGGGAGTGATGGAGGTGACAGGTATAGAAATTACTCTACTGTAATCAAGCTAATAAGGAAAAAGGCTTCTAGGTTTAGTAACTTCACTATATCTAGGTAGAGCTGTAAAAGAATACAGAAATGCTTTTGGGTATTTCCATATGGTTTGTTACAGAAATGTGATAAACTGCTGGGGTTAAAGGCATGAAGATCGTGGAGCCTAACCTCCTGCTCAGAGCAGGATTCTTTAGAGCAGGTGCTCAGTCTTCTGTCCTGTTGGGATTTGGATTCGTTAATGCAGGTGTTAGCCTGTTTATGGCTCTATCTAGACAATTTGAGTTTGACTGGTGTTTTGAGGAAGACATGGGAGAGAATGGAAGTAGCTTTGGGGAGTGGGATAGTGGTGGTGTCCCCTGACCTTTGGTGCCATGGTAGGCATAATTGGTTCAAAATTACAAATTTTTTAACAAGATGATGGCCTTGTTAGTAAACACTCTCATCATATTTAATTAAGTGCAAAATTTCCTGGGCGTTTTTTGCATTACATACTGTTAAAAATGTGCTGTATAGATGCCATACAAGAACTTTATACGGCATAAGTTCTATTAAATCTTTTTCGGCAATAAATTAATTTGCCGTTTGTGCTTTATGTAATGTTGTTTATCTTTTTATATTGTTGTGTATCCAAGCTAGTCATTCTAACTAGCATTTTGTGAATTTGATATGTTGGGTGCTTCCCTAAGGCTTGTTGACAGTTTTTTTGACCTTGTTTTAGTGTCTTTAAAAACTCAAAAAACCGCAAGCGAAAAACAGCAAACAGAACAACCTCAGAGTATGGGAGTGTTTCTGAAAAGATTTGTGCTAATAAAGGATGGTATTCTTACTAAGTGGCATCCTTTCACTGTGTTACTATTTTCCACCTATTTGCATTCTTATGCACTAAAAGTTACTTCTAAAGTAGCCTGCTAGTTAGGGGTGGTAAACTGTAGGTTTTGAAGTTGCCAAGAAATGACTACTGCTAAACTCAGGTGTTTAATAGGTGCTTAGGCAGAATAATGGTTAGCAAGGGGTTGTTGATCAGAGATAAGAACTAATTAAAAATGCTTTATGTCCATCTGTCATCTGAATTTCTGATACTAAAATATCTGAAAATAATATTGTATCTTTGGCTGATATTTAGCCCTTGATCATATACTTGTACCTGTTGTTTTGAATATGGAATAAAATGAGCCTTTAAACTCCTTGTTACAGAGAGGCTATATGTAGTGTATGAACAACATCTGTAAAACTTTCTGGCTTCTAGTTTGGCTCAAATTCTGACATTGGGTGAATTTCAAATGTACTTCATTTTCAAACACTAGCCCGACATTTTGCCACTATACTTTCTATGTTTAATAAAAACGTTTAAGAGTGAGTAGTGGATTCCCAATGTCACTTTAAACTAGATGCTTCTGCACGTCCTCTAGAGTCTACAGATCATAATACACTCCTGAACCTATTCTCCTTATCAGTTTTAAAGGCTTGCATTAAACTGAATGTAGCAATTTCTATGTTGAACACAAGAACAGAGAGGAAGCTACTTGAAATCTACTTATGTTAGTGCAAAAAATCAGTTATTGTGACCCTTTGGAATTTTTGTTATTTGAGACAGGTACTGTTCTTCAATATAAGCAATGTTTGCTCAGTATGTCTCTGTAGGTTTTAAATATTTAGCTATCCTTTGTGTGGCAGTATGGTATTAATGACTGCTTTTATTTGTCTTTTTAATCAGGACAGAGCTTGGGTTATGGTTTTGTGAACTACGTTGACCCCAAGGATGCCGAAAAAGCTATCAATACGCTGAATGGATTGAGACTTCAGACTAAGACTATAAAAGTATGTAGTGTTAAAATAATTCAAAGGAACTGAACTGTTTTGCCTTCCTGATTTGTTTTACCTTTACAAGTGTAACAAGTATTCTGCTAATGTCAGTAGAATAAACTAGGACTTAATGTAGCAAATGGTCCTTTGTAATCTGGTTAGATTAAGTATAGAAAGTATGGGAAATTTCATTTTCTTAACCCACATAACGCTTTATATGTACAGTTAATTTTTTAACTGATAAATCATGTTGTATGCTTTAGTTGAAGAAACGCAATATTACATGTTGTTTGAACACCATATGCTTTCTCATTTTCTCAAATGTATGACATATTAATACTTAAGGTTTTATGTTGCTAGTTGTCTTGCTTCTCTCACAAATCCTTAAAATGAAATGCTGAAATAACTATTTTGGTTTTCTATTCATTATTCTATTTCTAGGGCTCTGGTCTTTAACACTCTAATGTTTGGTATTCCTGTCTTTTTCTGATGTTTTATAACTCCTCACACACTTGTTTACTAAATTCAGTTTCTCAAATTTCTAGGAACAGAAATCTTGAGAGTTACTTTTCTCATCTCCTCTTTTAATCCATTAACAGAAGACTGAGGATATTCATTTGGGCAACTGAGCTCTGAAATTCTGAGAGAGAGGCGATGAATAGAGTCATCAGAGAATGCAGATTTTTGAACATGTTTCATAGGTGTTGGTGCCTTGAAGGGAGTATATGTTCCAACCAATCCCTTCTTCCTCGTTAAACAGCAGGGTTTGCTAGTTGATCACTTACATAGTGACTGCCTTCTAACTAGGAGCACGTTTGAGCCGTGAAATACAAGTTCACCTCTGAAAAGGTTTATGCTTAAAAAGCAGTGTAGAGCCACTGAAAAACAACTGAGATAAAAATAAGATGGCAGTAATTTTGGCTAAAGTGCCTTACCTGGTCTGGATTCATAAGATTTAATAACATGGATTACACTATTTGAAACTTAAATACGGCTTTGTAACAAATGGTGACTCATGGCACGCAAGTACAATGGATGAAAGATGTGGACAGATGCTTTGCTGCTGAAAGCTCCCTATGTGTTTCTGGCAGTTGTCATGCCCACAGTCTCTCTCATTTTCTTTTTTGGGGAAAAACTGAGTAAAGTAATTTTGTGCTCCAGGACTTTTGAAGCTGCCTTTTGGTGGGCGGCAGTGAGAAGGGGAATGTGTTTGTGTTCCAGTAGTATTGTTTTGTATGTGTAAGACTTGGATTGAGCAAACATGACTCATATATCCAGGGTGGTAAGCTGGAAGCTCCACTGACTACCTAGGCAAAAAGGAGGTGGTTATAGAGAATCAAGCCAGGTCTCCCAAGTCAAAATGTTCCCATCAGGCAGGTTTCAGAAACTTACTTCATGCTGCTAGTACTTGAATTCTTAATCCTCTTTCACCTTACTAAGTGATTAATTAAAAAAAAAAAAAAAGTGAAAATTGAGTATACAGGTATGAGCAATGACAGTGATGCTTTTTCTTTCCTGCTTTCCCAGGACCAAAAAGTGGAATTGTAGGTTATGTACCAGACAGTGACCCTTGTAGTGAGACCAAAGCTTAAGTCTTTGTTTTCAGGTATTTGTATGTAATATATCTTTAGCTAAAGGAAAGCTGAAACTCTGGAGTTGTCACAAGCCAAAATGATGGCCTCTTAGCCAAAATAAAGACAATTGCTGTTTAATTAGAGAAAGGTATCTTTAAATGCTGATAATGTTACAAGTAAATTCTGACTCTTCCTACCCACATTCAGGCCTGTTGAACTTCAGCAGCACCTTTCGGTGTTAGTGTGCATGACTTCAGTGGAAGATCTGCGTCACTCTCTTCTCCTTTATTTACTCTTCTTCCTTCTTGGAGGCTGGGTTCCAAAACTGTTTTTTGTGACTGTATTTTCCAAGATCACATAATCATAGGATGTTAAGGGGTTGGAATGGGCCTTAAAGATAATCTAGTCCCAACCCCACCACATTTATCTGTGAAGCAGTAGAAATGCCCAGCCTTCTGTGAATCACTGTGTAGCTTTACATATTCCTGAGATCAGCAAGGAGGCAATTGTGAGCAGAGGTCAAGTTGATGTCGGAGGTCTTTTCTGCTTCTGGAGGCAACATCTTGGGTGGAAGAAGTCACTTAGGAGGTCTCAGTCCCAGGACTTTTGTAGAGGTTACTTCCTATTTATAGACCACAGTGTTCCTATTTGTCCAGAGTTGATAATTCAATCACCAAAAAAAAAAAACCAAAACCCAAACCAACCAAAAACCAACTGACCAAACGAAAAAAACCCTACCAACCCCAACCTGCTTGACAAACTCAGAATCTAACCCTTAATTTTCAGCTTCAAAAAAAGCGTGTAACTGAGATTTTTATATGTACCTTCAAATGAAAAATCGTTGAATATGAATGTTAGTTGTTATTTAGGCTTCAAAAGAAGAAAAGTAGATGTTTGTTCTCTCTGTACATTTTTGGGACTTCTGTAGGAATGCTTACTACTTTACTAGATTGATGGTGGAAAGTTTGTTTCTCATTAGTGTATAAAACTGGAAGGAACTTTGTTGGTTCAGTTCACAGTGTGATGCATCCTCACATTGTGACTGAACTGAGTGTAATCCTACTCAGAGGGAACTGACTGTCCTGACCCTGGTATGTGATGCTCTGGATTAGGGCTGTGACAGATATATCTGATCCACAGCTTCTATACTAGCCTGCTCATCACTGGATATATTTTTCTGATCCCTAAGGGCATACTACTTACTGTTTTCTTGAAATAAAATACATTGAAAACATGGATTTGCACAATGCTGGTTTAAGGGGGGGGTTTTTATATTGATAGCAATATAAAATCCTATTACCTCTTCCTTTTTTTAAAGAAGATCCTGTGGAATGCTTTATTGGATACTTTGCTGAATTCTTTGGAAAGTATCTTAACCAGCTTTCAGGTCTATATCTCCAAAGCAAGTCATAGCAATCTTAGTCTTGTTTAACCTGGTGCCAGCTGTGTGTTGTCTTCTGATTTAACTGAAGAGTAAAACATTAGGGTAGGTATACACTGATGTTGAAGCCACTTATACGTGTGTTAGATATGAGAACCCTGCTCTGATAGACAGTATGCTTCTGTTATTATATAGTGCCCTCTGTGGCATAATTTATGGTTTATCTGCAATGTAAACAGCCTAATGTGTACTGCAGGTAGCCTGTGAAGTTTGGGCTTCACTTAATTATGCAGCTTTAGTGTGAAAAGAAGTTGCATCTTATAAAAGGTAAAATATTTTCTGTGGCTTCTCTTTTGGAAGATGATGCTGCTGGCAAGCTCTTTAGCTCTGTTTTATTTAAGAGACTGTAAAAATGGGGATTTTTGTGCCTGGAGTGATTTTTCTGCTTACCTGCTTGCTTGTCCATGACTTTCATTTGGGTTGTCCTGGAAAGCTCAGTTTTTCCCACATATGGAAAACTCAGAGGAACAAACAACTTATGAGAGTCACTGATTTACACATAGGGCTAAGAAAAGTGAGTGCATATTTTTGTTGTCTTGGCTTTTGCTTGGGAGGGGAGAAACGCTCTATAGCTCCCCCTCCCCTTGTTAAGGGTTTTTATGAGAAAACTCCTAAAATGAAAAAAGATGCAAGTGAATTTATTAGGAGAGTATCTGAATAGTAATATCTTTCAATGTGAAGTAAAAGAGTTCTGCATTAAAATGAAGATGTATTAAGATTCTCTGTCTAAAAAGGAGTGGGAAAACAAATGGCCTGTCTTTGGACTGGCTGAGAGCTGTGCAGGATGGTGAGTAGGAGGCAGCTTTTTACCATGACTATTAGGGGTGGATAGCAGGAAGACACAGGAGAGTATTTTTGGGTGTTCTTCATGGCTGCTTTAATGCTGGAAACAGTCCTTTGTGGATCATAGCTGCCAGGGGGACGCTGAAGATGACAGTAATGCTTGTTCCTCCCTTTTGAGGGCCTGAAGTGGCAGAGCCCCTGCAAGCAGGATCTGGCACCTGTGTCACTAGCACTCTGTTAAATTCCCTTAATAGAGAATGCGGGTGAGACGTATAGACATGTACACAAATACAGGTTGGAAAGGGGAAAAAATCATTTGTCCAGGCTAGAGGCCCAGGAGTTGTCTTTTTTAATAAGATAGCATTTACAAGATGGCTGTATTCTGCTTGCCTTAGTGCTGCTTACAAGTCAGATTTATTAAGGTTTTCCTCCTCTGAAGGTTTTTGGATAATTGGGATGTTTATATGGAAAATTATGACCTGTCAGGGGAATAGAAATTTAAGAAATATTTTATCTGAAGTATTAAATCTGTAGGTCTTCTTCCCATTCATATATAATTTTGCATGTAATAAAAATAAAAACAGGCTTAATGTGTAGCAGTCTGCCAACTTCCTGTTGGAATGATGTTTGACAAATTCTTTTGCTACAAGCACAAGATGTCCTACTTTGCCATCATCACTTAGTTGACTGCCCTACTGTAAAAGGTTGTGTAATGAGAAGAGTTAGTTAAGACTTCAGTAGAAGAGTGAATACTAAGCAGTCAGCTTTACAAATGCCTAAAAAGTGCACTATAGCAAGGGAACACTTGAAGTGAGGGGTGTGCTGCAAGCTTATTAGTGTTATTTGATTAATTGGCCTTAAAACTTGGCATTATGCAATGCAATTTCACTTGGTGCCTTGAACCACTATTCAGTTTTACATGAAGATTTGTTGTAAAGGAATTACCCTCTGACTTAACTGTTCAGTTGCTGCATTCATAAGAAATTTTACCAACAACAGTACTCTTGAAAACACTTTGTATGCTTCATGGAAAATAGCAAAATACTTATAAAAAAAGGTACATGCTGGTTTGACTTCTGATTTAGTGCAGCAGATAAAAGAGATTGAGATTGTTGTTGTGTTCACTACTGATACTTGCAGAGAAAAATTTTGGTAGTGTCGCTTTTTTGTAGTGATTTTCTGACTAATATCCCTGTGTAGCAATGAAGTACACACGTGTTGTGTAAAAAGACTATTAAATAAATACCAGAGGTGAGTGAGCTGTGAAGGAGGGAGAAACCCTCCTTACCTTCTTGATTTTTTTTTTTTTTTTTTAAATACTTGATTTCCCCCTTCCCCCCTGCCCAGTATTAAAGAACATTGATCTAGTAAGGAGCAAAAGGGAATCCCATGTGAAGGTTTAATTAAAGCTAGTGAGTTTTACTGATGTTGTCAAGCAGCGAAGGTTGAGAGAGGGGCTATGGGGGCCAGAGCATTTAGAGGTCTTGACAGAGTAATTGGATACCTCAGGACTGTATTCCTAACGTAAAATTGAACTGCTCTAGCAGATCTGAAACAGAAGAACATTTTTTCATGGAAGAAAGATAAATGTGGTTTTTTGCCTTAATTTTTTTAGGAGTTACATAAACTATAATTATGCAATCTTTTAACTATGTTAACAGTTAAAGTTTTGACAGCATTTTCATGTTAATAGTACACATACACACACGCGCCTTTTCACCCCCAGGTGAAATCTGTTCTTCACTGAAATTCAAATCTCCTCAGACTTTGAATATTATTTAACCAGCTTAAGCTGGCTGCTTGTTATTTGTGTAGCTGAAGGAGGATTCAATTCTTAATGCGTATTGCTGTCACTTCCTGTAAACCACATAATGGCCATGTGGTTGTTTGTTCATTCACACACAGTGTCAGGCCAAACCATAAAATGTGTTATTCTCACCTTCAGCTATGACGGTTTGTTTTCTCTTTGAGCCCCAAGTGCTGTGTTGCTACTGATTAGAGCCCATCCCTGTTCTCCTGAGGGAGAGAATCCTTGGACCAGTCCAGCTCACCCTAAGGCTGCTGAGCAGGTTTGCAGCCAGAAAACTTCAGCAGTTCAGTAAGGTCCTTCCTGAGCTGCATAGGGGATTCCTGACGCAGAAATGGACCTGTGAGAAGGGCCAGCGGTACTGTGTAGAGCTGATGGAAGTCTGCAAGCATTGCTCAAAAGCCAAATTTTATGCTAGCAAAAACAAAAAAAAAGTCAACAAAACTAACAAAAACCTGCTTTTTACTACTGAGATTGATGCTTCATCTTTGTACCCTGCCCTCTCCATGCTGTGCAAAGTCCTCTAAGAAGGTTACGGCTTTCTGCTTGGTTTCAAAATGCTGTGAACACCAGGTATGGAGATCTGTCCATTGTTTTGAGGAGGTTTGTTTGTTTGGTGTTTTTTAATTATTATTACTTTATTTTGTTTTAAATCCAGTATCTGTTTCCATTGTAAGAGTGTTTTTATTGCTGTAAAATATGGTTATGCTTGCTTTTGAAATTATGGCAGTCTTGAGACAAACAGACCTCTGTTAAGATAGCAGCTTTCAAGTTTTTTCATCATATTAAATATTGACTCTGTTGTCTTTCATCCATACAGTATAGTTTTTCCAGAAAGGTTGTAAGACATTCCAGTGAACTCTTAAGTTGCAATGGATATGTTTCGTGCATTTCTAGATGTTTCTGTGGAATATTGCAAGAGTAATGTGCTTGCCAGAGTCCCTGTCAGTAGTAGCAACTCCTTACGTATAACCTGAGGTTTACTTATTTCCTTCCAGAGGGTAATTGAGGTCTTCTGTTTTAAGATTTTAATTCTGTTTTTATTATTCATGTGGAGGGCTTAATATTATACTATGTAGTCTTGTCCTCCTTGAAAGATAACTGCTTCTTTTATTCCTAGTGTGTCTGAAGTTCCTGGTGCTCTCACTGTTTGGACATGAGTGGGTATCAGAATCATAAATGTAAATTATGAGGGAAAGGTCTTTTGAGACTATAGGAATGTGAGAAGTGTGAAATGGAAAATATTGAAAGACTGGATCTCTTTTCATGTATTTTATTTATACTTACATTCATGTTAAGTATTTCTTATTTTTAGCAAGACAGTGATAGTTGCTAACGGCAAGTTTAAAAATGGTCTTCTGTATTGGTCCTTTTAAAGGACCAAAACAACATAATTGCTATTCTGTGATTGTAGTACATAATTCCCATCTCACATTTTATGTCAGTGAACTTCATTATTTGTTTTTCTTTCATGAGAAGTTTATGACCCTGATTTAATGTGGGTAAACTGTAACAGTATCTTGAGCACTTCTGGGAAAACCTCTGTTTCTGTTTTCATGGGTTGCAGGATTTCCAGCTGGTTTCTGGTTTTAGCACACATGTACATTTGCTTCTGTTCACCAGGTGGTGTTTTGGGTGGCAGTTGCTTTAGACAAAGGCTTCTGAAAGCCCGTTTCTGGTGTTCCTCTGTGCTATGTACAGCAGCATTTTATGAGGTCCTCCTCTTTGAGCAGTGTGCTGTACTTAATTGGTTATATCTTGAGGAAGACTTCTAGTCCTCATCCTCTCAGACATGTAAAGAGTGGTCTTAAGTCTAAATTTGTCAGGTTGGTCCATTCATGCCCTCAGTTGAGTGGCAACAGATGCGGATCCCGCAACCCACCTCAGGCGTGTGGCTCTGGCATGGGTTGTAGCTGTCAGAGCTGGAACACTGTGAGATGTGGACTGAAATAGTGAAACCTCTTCTGATAAATAATGCTGAAGGCTGTTGCTTCAGTGTCGATTTTTTTCAATGCATTCCCTGTTGTACAGCAGGCTGTAAAAGCAAGGCCTTTATGGGGTTATGATTGTATTTGTCAGCTTAATCTAAACTTGTACGTGAAGCTATGTTGAGCAGTATCTTTTTGTAGTTCCACAGAGCTGGGCATAAGTTGTCTTTACAGAGAGAAGTCTGGAATTCCAATCTACTCTGTCCACAGAAGCATGCTACTGCAGGCTTCCATCATGAACTCAGCACAACATGTACATGTTCAACAAGGTAGCCTTGTGTATACTGGGAAAAGTGGCCTTGAAGCTTTGTTTGGAGTGAAAATTTGAGGGGAGACAGGAAGTCAGCTTGATGAATATACAGCAATGTACTCTCCTGTTTCAGGTAACAGCCTGTCACTGGCTAGTGACAGCTGAGGTCTCATCTCTGCAGTGTGCTGCAGCATCTTACTAGAAATCAAATAAGAAAGTGTTCTTAAATCATGGTATCTCATATAAATTTAAGTGCAAGTTAAGCATGCTTGCTTGGCACAATGGCCTTTGAGAACATTGCTGTAAGAAAAGGCAATATGTCTGTTTTTATTGTGCTTGCCAAGGGACACATACATGTTTCTAATGTATTCCTTTTCTCAATGTAAATCTGTCTGCTTTGTTAGGTGCGTTTAACCTATTTTTATCTGCGCATACTAGATGGTAGTTTTTTGTTGGAATTTTTTTTTCCACAGAAACATGCATTTTAAAAGAATTGAATACTACTCTTAAGGGCAAGTAGTGTTCTAAGCAGAAATATTGCACTTGATGCTAGTGAATGTAAATAGTTACTGAAATACTGATTTTAACATTTAAAGATTGCAGATTTAAAGACTTGGAAGAATACATTAAGTAGAGGTGTTTAGGAAGAAATTATATTAAATTCTTAAGTTCTTTGAGAGAATACAAATACTCTGTCCTCAATAATAAGATGCAAGATAAAAGAGCATGGTACTGAGGTGTCTGTAGGTAGTAGCAGATAGTGAGAAACTGAAACATTCACTTGCAGGGACTGTGCCTCTTTATTATTTTTGGTATTTTTTCTGTTTAACCCGTGAACGTCCACAGTTTTTGCTTGAAAATTGTAAATCAGTTCATTGTGATGTTAGGAGATTAAATATTAAAGTAGTGAAAATATTGGGATTTGGTAGTGGAATGTTTGCATTTCTAGAAACAAGCGTCTTTCCTACTAACTGCAGTGGAAAATTTCAGTAAAACCGTTTTTAAATTGGTATCTCCAGAGTAGTGCTGTTCAGTGTTGTACAGTGTGTGTCATCATTCGATATTTAAAACTGCAGTCTTTCAGGTTGTTTCTTGATTTGCCTTGTGTTCAGTGGTTTTGACATTGCATGCCTGTAATATGCACCTGTTGAATTAGCTGTGGAATTAAAATCTTGACACAGCTGTTAATTCAGTCCATATAAAAATCATTTAAAGAGTTTAAACCTAGAAATATCAGCAAGTAATTACTGAATGAGCAAACTGACAGGATATAGGTAGGGAGATGAGTCTGGAGAGTCTCTGCTTTGCATTCTTATTACAAGTGAAATAGCTGGATTTTGACATCAAAAATAAAGAGGGATATGTACCATGTGTATTGCATGCTTTAGGCAAGGTTCTTTTACACAGAAATCAGTTATACCAGCAATATTTCACAGTGTCCTTGTTTTTCGCTAGTGGTGCTGACTTGAAGTAATCATAGATTACTTCAGGTGACTGGTAAAGTTTTTCTAAAGTCAAACTTAAACTACGTGGGATTTCTGAAGTTACATGTTTCTTTCAGATTTCTTGCGTGGCCAGAAGTTCTGGTGCTTAGCAAGATAGTTAAATATAGTGTTCAGATATTGGTGATGAACCACTGATTTTGGTTTAATATGTGTTAGTCCTGTGACTAATGTGCCCAAATTCAGTGTGTCAGGAGTAGTCACTGGGATACTTTCCATGTAGGGTAATCTTTGATCAGCATTATGTTCTTAGATGTGAAAAATATGTTGTAAACACACTTCAAGAATTAGTAATAGCAGTGAAACTGAACTAGTAATAGCAGTGTATACTGGTTACAGCATTTATTCCTTTCATTTTCTTGAGCTCTTGAAATTGCATTCAGTGTAAGCCTTGACTGCCACGTCAAACTCTATTTGAAACGTCTTTTACCAGCAAGGGCATGGGCAATACTGGATCAGCTGTTACCATGAAAGAACTCGTAGTCACTTACCAGAGGAAAATGAGGGAGTTTTGCAGAAAGTGCTTTATATCTTGATACCAGTTCTGTAGCATAAGGTAAACTTGCAGTAAGTTAGCAATTATTTTTTGCAGGTTTCTTCTCTTCTGATAGACGCTGTGAGTTTGTATTCTTAATATGTGGCAACATGTGTCCAGCAGTGTGAATTCCCCTTTGAAAGACAGTGTCTCTATTTTAAATTCCTCTTGGAATGAAAAGGGAGAAAGTTACTATATTGCTGGTTTCACACAAAAAGCTGACTGGGAATCCTCTGTCCTGTCCACTCTTATATCCCATCTCTATGTGATGTCCACATCTAAGAATTTCCTGAAGATTGTTTGTGTGTTACTGGAGAATCGCAGAATGTCTGAGATTGGAGGCACCTCTGGGAGCATGTACACCATGAGCAGGTTGCTTAGGCCTGTGTCCACTTGGATTTTGAATGCCTTCAGAGTTAGACTCCATAATCTGAGTTACTTCTTCTGATGCTTGACCACCCTTTACCATGAAATGTGTTTCCTTATGGAATGAAATCTGTATGGAATTTCCAAATGAAATTTTTTTGTTTCAGTTTGTGCCAGTTGACTCTTGTCTTGTCACTTGATACTGCGGAGAACAGTTTGGATCCGTTTTCCTTGCTCCCTTCATCAGATTTTTATGGCTAAGATCTTGCTAAGATCTTTTCTCCAGACTGAGCAATGCCAGCTCTCAGCCTTTCCTTGCATCAGGGATGCTCTAGTCCCTTCATGACTTTTGCAACCATTTACTGGATTATAGGTAGAAATACCTTACTGCAGTGGAGAGCCCACAGCTGGAGATAATCCTCTGCAACTGCACAGTCCTCTGCAGCACTCATGTCCTCACTAGTGCTGAGTAGACAGGAAGAATTCCCTTCCCTTCACCTGCTGATAAAGCTACTAACTCAGCCAAGGTGGCTGTTGAACTTCTGCGTCACAAAGGTGCGTTCTCCTGGCTTATGATCAGCTTTGTGTCTGTCGGGACTCTGAAGTTCTCTGACAAGCTGCTTCCCAGCGCCCAGCATGTTCTGGTACATTGTTTTTTTTTCTCTCCAGTGGGAGGACTCTGATTTCTTGATGTTGAATGTCTTTGAGTTTCCTGCTTGTCCAGTTCTCCAGTCTGACGTTCCTCAGGATGGCAGCACAACCCTCTGGCCTGTCAGCTGCTCCTCAAAGCTTTGCATCATTGCTCAAGGGAGTGCACTGCCCCATCATCTAGTGCAGATGTTGGCTCCAGTGTCAGTGGAGGCCAGGGCCTAGCTTCCTACTGAACATCATGCCACTGGCTGTGATTCACTAAGCCTGGTGGTTCTGCCAGTTTTCAGTCTTATTGCTTTCCCACTTAACTAGTATGTCTTAAACCACACATAGATGTGATGTGCACCTGGTGAGGATACTACAGGAGCGCATCAGGTCCCTGAACAGATGATATAAACAACATCCACTGTTCTTCCATTGTTCACAATGCAGTTACATCATTCTTGAAGACTGTTAGGTTGGTTAGACTTGGTTTTACCTTTATAAATCCATGCTGACTGCATCCAGTCACCTCTATATCATTCATGTGACTGAAGGAAACTGCCATGGTTAGTTCCTCAATCACCATTCCAGGGACTGAGTTGTCTGACTGACCTGTAGCTGTCCAGAGAGCAAGAGAGTTTCTTGCCACGCCTTGAGGTAGGTGGTACTTGCTTCTTTACACTATTCAGAAACAACTCATGTTCCCTGTCACCTTTTGAAAGTGTATTGGGTCTGGGTGAGCTGGAGTTCACTTCCCTGTAACAGCCCCCACAGTGCTGCTGTGCTTTGCACTGGTGGCTACAAAAGTGTTGATAACACCCCAGTGTTTTGGCTATTGCTGAGCAGCAGTGGCACAACACCAACACTGTCTCTCCAATATTCCAACCCCACACCCCCCATCAAGGGGGCTGGGAATGGGCAAGATCCTTGGAGAGGACACAGTCAGGCCAGCTGTCCCAAACTGACCAAAGCAATATTCCATGGCATATGATGTCAGCTCAGATGTAAAAGCTGAGGGTGGGAAGGAAGAGGAACAGAGGGCATTCATAATTTTACAGTGTTTTCCTTCCAGAGCAGCCACTCCACATGCTGAAGATCTGTTTCCTGGGAAGTAGCTGAGCATTGCTCACCAATGGGAAGTAGAGATTAATTTTTTTTCTCCTTGCTTATCTGCACACAAACCTTCACTTTTTTCTTGCTTTATTAAACTGCCTTATCTCAACCTACAAGTTGTTTCCATCTTAATTTTTTCTTCCCTGTCCTGCTGGGAAAGGGCATGATTGAGCAGCTTGATGGGCACCTGGTGCCCCAGCCAAGGTCAACCCACTACACAAAAGCAACCAAGAGCTGCCTTTCAGCAAGATCTTTTCAGCTTTCTCTGCACTTGCAGGCACAGCCTTTCAGGCCCAATGGACTTCTCTTTGTGCAGTATTCTTCATTGTGATCCTCCACCATTGAGGGCATGTGTTCCTTGTTTCAGTCTTTTCTACTGCTCTTGGGCCTAGAATCCCTGAAGGTCAGTTCTCCTAGTAAAGACTGAGGCAAGGAGAGTACTGAGTGTCCTGTCCTTTTTTTATATGCCCAGTCAGCAATTTTCCTGTCCTGTTCAGCAGTGGGTTTGTTTTTCCTCAGTCTTCCTTTTGCTTACAGTTCTTCTTTTGTTGCATTTCAGGTCACTTACCACCAGCTGGTTATTACTTTCTCTAACTTCATCTGTGCGTGATTGGAAACTATTTCTATTCCTGTTTTCACATCTTTTACATGTTGGGTTTATGTTGGAATTTAATTCCTCATTCATCCAAGTAGGTCCCCAGACATCTTTACTTGATTTCCAGCTTGCTAGGTTTGGGTTAAAGGTGATTCTTCAGTCACTGGAGGTGGCAAGCTGGGACATCAACATGGTTTCCAGACCAAAAAGCAGCTTTACTTTACGTTAAAGGCTTTTCTTTGCTTTTTATGTGTCTTAATCTTTTCATACAGACCACAACTGTTATTTCTGCTTATGTTGTACCTCCTCTATTTTATTCTATCTGCTGTGTTGAATTAGAATGATATTGACAGGTAGGAGTTGGCTGCTTATTGGAAGGTCCAATTACTGCATTGGATTGCTTAGAAAGTGGACCTATTTCATCTGTCACCATCTCTAGAACTACTTCTAGAGCAAAGTCTAGACAGTTTGGAGACTGGGAAAACAAATACACCACAAAGTACAGCTTCAAGGTCTTGGCAGGCCTTTGGTGTCTTCTGTTTGTACAGATTTTTTTTTTTTCTGTCTTGTTTGAAAAGATCTTGGGGGGTTTACACTCTGCAGCCTCTCTTCTGAGTACTTGCAAGTGTGCATGCTTAAAAAGGAACTTTGTAACAGGTATTTGAGTCCAAAGCTAATGTAAAATCCAGAATACCTCCTTAATGTTCAGCTAACCATGGGAGTTGTGTACTGAGGTTTTTCAGTGGTGAAACATTGTTTGACCAGCAGTTGCATAACTTTCTTGTTAAATTTAAAAATAAGTCACTGGTTTTTTGATCCTCCTTCACTGATGGTCACTCCCAGAAGCTGTATGTTTTCTCCAGAGGACCAGACCATGTGGGTATGGAAAAAAACCCTTGTGTCTGACAGCTGAAAAAGGATTGGATAGAACACTATTCAATGTATCATTTCAGGTGGAATTAAAAACTATAAAACAGTTCATTATGTTCAGTTATAAATGGACTTTTTTGCTGTGCCCACTTACCATGTAGAGGTAAATTCTTGAGGGGGGGGGGCGGGGAGGTATGGAAGAGAGAGCTGATGGAAGGGGTTTTTTTTAAAAACAAACATTAAATTAGCTATTCAGAACTGCTTGGTTTTGGTAATTCATGATTTTACTGGGACTAGTCCTATTCCCCAGCCAGTCTGACACCATTCCTTGGCCTTGGGTCTTCTTAAGGTCATCTTGCCCAGTGAGGCACTCAAGTTGATTTTTCAGAGAAGCTCAGGGCCAAATGGGCCAGTTGAGCAAGTTTGTTCATTCCTTAGCTGTTGGTTTTTACTGCCTGGTAGAAGAGGGTAACTGTCACTGTCCTTGTTGCTTCGTTGGCTGAATGCAGGCAAACTTTACTCTGTTTTCCTGTAACTTTGAACATGGGTCTTTAGCTGTTGTGTGTCTCTCATGTAGAAAGAACAAGACAGTGTGCCTTACAAGGCTCCATGCCGGATAGCTACAAGTTTGTGAGGTCAGTCCTGTTCAGCCAGCACAAATGTACCTTGCACAAAGCCTCTGGGTGGAACTTAAAGGATTACAGCAGTGTTTGGGGCTTGTTTAATCTCCAGCATGCTCTCTTCTGTTTTGCTTCCAACAGCAGTCTTGGTGATCTGCATGGAAATGAGACAGGAAGGATTTGAAAAGAAAAAGAAAAGATTTAGGCAAAAGACAGTGACAGAATGAAGTTTCAGCTGCCCCGTATTGGCTAATAGTGCATTGAAGGGGAGGGAAGGAAAGGAAATAAATCTGACTACTTCTTGAGGATCCTTTTTCCTTTTACATTTTTCATAGGTGAAAAGCCTAAGATAAAGTGTTTTGTCCTGTTAACAGAAGTACAGGTACTCTGTCCTAATCATTCTTGCAGTAAGGGTGAAACCACTTGTAAGACTTCAGTAGGAGGTAGGGAATGTGCTGTTCTGTAGCATGTGTCTAAATGTTGAAAAATCTACTTGATGATCTTAAAATATTTGTCTGACTCTTTGAGGCAGCAGGTGAAAGGCTTCTGTCCAAAACGATCTGAAATGCTCATTGTTAAATGGCATTTCATTTTAAGGCTTATGTTGCAGCAATTGACAAGCTGCTGAACAAGCAAAATACAGGTTGGATTCCTGCTTCTGCCATTCATTCTTAGGCCTGTGAAAGTGATGTAGCAGAGTTTATCTTGACCTCATGAATGATGGTGATTATGTGTCATTTGGTAGCAAGCTCAACACATGAAAAAGACACAGCACTTGAATAACACTTGCAAACCTCTAAGCGTTTCAGATTGTCTTTCTGTGCGTTTGGCCTATATATCACACTGAAATCTTAATTCCTTGTATGTTTTAGTGCTTTTTAAGGAGAGTTCATGGAACATAGGATATTCATGGAACTTCTTAAACTAGTCTCTTTAATCTTGCAGTCAGGTAACTGACAACACTTTCTCCACCAACACTTGTTGGAATGTGTACCTAATTTTTTCTCATTTATTTGGAAGTACTTTATATATATGAGTTCATGTAATCGGCATCTCCTATGTGGTCTGTGTTGTGTTCCTACCAGCTCCAAAAAAAAAAAAAAAAAAACCCAAAAACCAAACAAAAATCTAACAAAAAAACCACAAAACCACTGAACTGGCTTTGCAATGTAACTTTTCTGTCTGCTTTCGGAGACACTTTAATGTCTCAGAACAAATAACACTGTCTTATTTTAGCTGGTTTTAAAGTGTTTGTTTTCTAGGATTTTTTAATGGATTTCTTTTTTTTCTAAGGTTTCTTATGCACGACCAAGTTCTGCTTCTATCAGAGATGCAAATTTGTATGTTAGCGGACTTCCAAAAACAATGACCCAGAAAGAACTGGAACAGCTCTTTTCCCAATATGGGCGCATTATTACTTCTCGTATTCTGGTTGACCAAGTCACGGGTAAGTAGGCAGTTTTGCATGGCCTCTCATTTTTGGACTCACAGTTTAAGAAATATTTCATCATTCAGCACAATAGTCTGGTCTCTATAATGTATAAAAGGCGTATGTAGGCCAGGAAATGCATTTTTCTCCTGGAATTGTTCACAAATACGCATGGACAAAAATAGACTCTTTAGTGTACAGAGCCAATTTCAGTAATTTCCACCCTGAGGAGAGTGAAGGTTTGAAACTTGTTTGATGACTTATAATAAATTTACAGCTGCCATAAATTTACAGCTGCCATAATCTTCCTTTCCAAGCTGCTGCATGAAAATAGTCTCCCAGCACCTTACAAAACGCTATTAAACTTTTTTTATCTAAGAAGAAAATTTTATGCGGAAATGCACAACTGGTTTTCTAAGGTTAGAATTACAGAAGCCCCAGACTGGCAGTTGCTGTTAAGACTGTTTGCAAGGCTAATTCATTAACTTTGGGCACATACACGAATTTTAAGTTCCTCAGAAGCAGATAGGTACTGTGATTACCCATGCCTTAAAGTACTAAAATGTAGCAGGTTATTTGCATTGTTACAGTTATGTGTCTCAATCAGGGAATGGTTGTCAGTGACACTTTGTGGTTACTCTTCAGACTTGGACAGTAATGCCTGGGTTTTTTTGCTGTCTCAAATGGTTGATCTTGAGGAGCTTTATAATTTTCTACATCACCTGCTGCGAGGTCTCTGCCAAAAATAAGCAATCGAATGAAAAGCCAAGTACATCACAGGAGTATTGAGTGTACAAAGCAACATACAAAGAAGCAGGGCTCTCCAAGTTCTCCCTTTGTGGAACTCTAAGGAGTGGGATGGAGGAAGTAATTTAGTCATATAATTATTCCCTGAATAAGCTAGGTTTGATTTTTTTTTATTTTTTTAAATAGTTGTACCTTTTAAAACTTGCATATCCTTTTGGGTGACAAACAGCTTTCAATTGTAGAAGGTCATAAAGTTTTTAAAATGTTCTACTTTGAAAAGTTTGTACGTGCCAGTGTTTGAATCTTGGCTGACCTTTAGAGGAACTTGTATGTACTCCTTTGAGTTCCACTAAGTTAAAAGAAATCTCAGTGTTGACACCTAATACTTACAGAGTGTTTTAATAGTGTGAATTGTTGAGAGTGTAGGAAGGCATGGAAAGGAAAGCAAAAGGCCAAATACTGACTTACCGATTTAACAGATTTGTGGGGAAGATTCCTGATCTTTGTGCAATAAATAACTGTTCACAGTAAGTTCCTGTATATTCATACATCGTAAATAGATGGAATTTAACAAATGGGCCAGTAAGTAAATATAATTGAACTTCAAATATGCATGGTAATTATATTAATATTCATAAATCCTGCCATTGACTGCATATATTTCTGGCATATAGACTATTGTTAAGGCTTAAGCTTTGTTCCCTCCTTCTTCTTAGTAATTTGGAAGAAGTAGGCTAAAGTGGTATGAATAATAAGGTTGTGACACAAACTGACAGATAAAAAATACAAAGTTGAAGCTGTGACATTTGCCTCTTTAAAGCTTTCTTATGCCTGTTCATTGTCACTTTGGTTTAAATCATCATTGTTTATGAACAGAATATGTTTCTTGTCATTAATGTCTTTCTCAATTGAGGACAAGTGTCTAACTCATCTGGTTATTCATGAATCAAAATGTAAAGGGCTTCTAAATGGCACTGGAAATATTACAACAAAACATTGATAACTAATGTTGACTGTTAGTAGCTTTAATGTTAATTGGTTCAAGTATCCACAGCTCAATGTGTTTATGTCTAAGACACTGTGAATTTTTGATGTGTGATGTTCCTAAGACTTTCCATAAACACTTTTGGATTCCCTTGCATGTTGTCTTTGACTTTTCTATATAAATAAAATTTTCCTTCAAAAGCAACACGTAGTGATGTATGGTGATGTACTGAAACCGAATCTTTACTGACAGGTAACCACTGACTGTTAAAATATGGCCATAACTCCCATTATTGCAATCTAGTATGTGCATATCATCATCCTTGCAGCATATTTGTTCTAAAAAGAGCTTCAGAGGATACTGCAGGACAGCAAAAGCCATTTTTTTGCTGCTAGAGATCAGAGAACTAAGCTATTTACAGAATTTTTGTGAATTTAGGTACTGCAGAGTAGAGTGAGCTGACCTGAGGTTACAGTGCAACTGCTTTGGGTTCATCTCTATCCTCACTAAAATTGCTTTGTTTCTGAATTCCTCTTTGGCTTACTATGTTTAAGTTGCTTCCGCTGTTTTCCCTCAACTCTCCAAACTTTTTACACAAATATGTCTTACATCAGTTAAATTAAAAGTTAAAATCAAAATTACAATAGAAAATTTTTACTTTACGCAGAAGATCAATTCTATTAAACTCAAACTTGTCATTGGAATTGACCATTAACATAGCAATTGGCCTTGCAAATAAAATTTTAACATGTGATATTCTGGAGTCTGTGAATTCATTACTATATATGCATTTTTTTACCTTGTGCAGGGGTATCAAGGGGCGTGGGGTTTATCCGGTTTGACAAACGAATTGAAGCAGAAGAAGCTATCAAAGGCTTGAATGGCCAGAAACCTCCAGGTGCCACAGAGCCCATCACTGTTAAGTTTGCTAACAATCCAAGCCAAAAAACGAATCAGGCCATTCTTTCCCAGCTGTACCATTCTCCAAACAGAAGGTATCCCGCACCTCTAGCTCAGCAGGCTCAACGTTTTAGGTAAGTCAAATAATGTACACAACTGTGCTGAAACTTGCATGTTCCCACAGGCCTGTTTGTTTGCCTCCACACTGTGCTTTCCTGCTTGTCTGACTTCTGTGTGGGAAGGAAGCACATGAATGTTGAACTTCAGCTATGCTCCCACAGTAAAGCTAAAACCAAAAATGCATGCCATCCTATTGATAGCATTTCAGTGTCTAGTAAGCATACTTAGTTAAACCAAGGTGGCATCTATCTTCTACTCAGTCACTAAAATTTTTTTTCAAAGATTACTTTTAATTTCATAGGTTAGTCTTGATTGATGTGCAAGCTGATTCAGTTAACATCGATCTAGGACATTTAGTGTTTTTTCTTAGCCAACTGATATGCGACAGCTTCCTCTTACCTACCCCTACATTCTGGCTTTCGGTTTTTTTCCTGGTCAGTTGTCTATGTCTTCCATGCCACACTTCATCTTTTCTTATTACAGCCTTTCATAATGAAGATTATTCACATATTTTCCACTTGTGTTTTTTGGGACTTATGTTCCCATCATGTTGAAACTACAGCTATACAGTTCCCTTTGCTATTTAGTGTATTGAAAAGAACAGATGGTGAGAACAAAGTGAAACAAATACTGTATTATCTACATCCATGACTACCTTGGATTTTTTTTCAGTGGTTTTTGATAATTTCTTCCCTCCCTCTGCCCCTGAACAATGTGCCTGGAATGTGTTAAATGGTGATACACTCACAGAGTGTTTCTATTTTATTTTTCAAGAAACAAAACCAGTAGACAGCTGTTCCAAAGAGAATATATCGAATTTCTAAAGCTCTTCATAGGCTAGGCTTGCTTATAGGCTGAATATTTAAGTATTCATGGACTGCACTTCTGTCAGAATTCCCAAGTTTTTACTTTCTTCAGCTTTTCAGCCTTATATGCTGCGAGTGTCTCGCAGCTTGTGATGAGTAGGCAATCTGCCATAAGAGAGGGGTTAACAAATTTTCTATACTTTTTTTGTGGATCTTCTTACTGTTTCTTAGGTAATAAAAGGGCTACCTTACAACAGTGTTCTGAATATTGCATAAAAGTAGGCTTGCCATTATTCCATAGACAGAGTACAAGGGCAGAAATTGGAGGATGGACTCAAGTGCATTGTATGAAATAAGCTCATGGATGAGCTGTTGAACAGCCTGTGTGTTAAAACATTGACCATATTCTGGTAAGTCTTGGCCTGCAGACTCCTTAAATTCTTCTGATTGCACATGTTCCAAGTACTCCCCTGTGTTCAGTTTCACTCAGATGCAGGCTGGGATGCTGGCTAACTGATACTCCAGATAGATCTGTCAAGAGCTGTAAAAATTTTCCCAGCTTTCCATGGGTTAGCGTTTTTTTGGATAAGATCTATTTCTTTGCACTTAGGTGATTTCAATAGACCACCCCTGTCCTGCAGCTTAGGCATTGTACCTTAAATTCTGACTGGTAGAGATTAATTTTTCTTTAAACAGAAGGGTGTTTTTATAAATGTCCATTTACATTTCACTGGGAGTTGTTTTTTTTTCTGAGATACTAAGTGTAAAGTAATGCTTGAAAGCACCTTAAGAGATACTATAATTGGCCCCACGTACCAATATAATGGTAACAAAAATCATTGAGTAATACCAAGACTATAGTAAATAGGAGAGAAAACTCTCTCTCACTTTTATTGATGTGGAAGGAAGAAAAGGTTTAACTGTGTGGTAAAAAGGTAAGATGAGCTTGCAGTCAATTTTTTTTTTCTTGTCAAGGCTTTCAGGCTAATGTTTTCTTCACTAAAAGATAGTCTTACCAAATTTTAAATCTTTTTACTGTAAAGAGAAATCATCTTTTCTTGTCTTTTAGGTTTTTGCTTTACATTGTTTCATCATTCCAGGTATGATGCTGACTACATAGTTGAGATGGCACCAATGCTTCAGATCTTTCATGTGTTACACATGCAAGAAATCTTAGCTGTTGACATTTCAGACAGGATTACCTGATGCAGTTGCTCCATCTCTGTTAACAGTTGATAGAGGCCTGAAAACTGCATAAACTTTACTAGTAAAAGCAACAGGACCAACATAATGCTTCCTTCTTTTCTTAAAAAGAGAAAACTTGGGCTGGACTTTCAAAAGCAGCTTTATTTAATTGTTTATGAGTTTCTATAAGATGTGTAACTTAACGCATGTTTAAAAATTTTCCAGTGAAAGCCCCTGAGAATTTTTTCAGAATATTTCACATCTTCAGGGTAACTGATGAAAAATCATACAAGTGATACCATTACTGTATTAAGTCTTCATCTGGCTGTTCTAAAACAAGGATCTGTAAGTGGTGGTTCTAGAACTCTTCTCCTTACTCTCCACGGCAGATGTCAATG
Organism: Dasyornis broadbenti; assembly: GCA_013397935.1. Classification (NCBI taxonomy): domain Eukaryota; kingdom Metazoa; phylum Chordata; class Aves; order Passeriformes; family Dasyornithidae; genus Dasyornis; species Dasyornis broadbenti. The sequence continues at coordinate 170,099 of VZRN01001755.1, forward strand.
ACAATAGACCTTGATCATACACACTAAGTCTATTGATGGTCGTCAAGCATTTTTTAATTTCCTTTTTTCTGCTCTTTTAGGGGTTCAGTAGTTTTTCTCAGGGTATTCTGGAAACCCAGATCACTCCAGAATCAGGGCTCTGTAGAAAAGTAAATCAAGTGTACATTTTTTTACCTAAGCTCATATTTTGTTGAGTCTTGAAGAGAATCTGTAATAGGTCTTTCTCGTGTCTGGGATTTGACAGGGAGAAACAAGAGCTTCTTCAGGGTAAACATTTTATGAAAGATGCAGTTTAAGGGACTCCAGGAATAAGAGTAATGGGACTGGTATACACTGCGTGTTTTGAGTATTGGCTAGGTAGTTTCAAAGGGTGTAGAGTTGTGGTAGCATGCTATAATTGGGGGAAGGTGAGGGAAGAAACACATGGAGAGGTTTTATAAATAATATATAAATGTATGTATGTGTGTATATTCTAGAAACACTTCATCCTGGAAAATCATCAAGTCATAGAATATCTGGGATTGGAAAGATATTCACCCAGCAGGATCAAGTCCAGCTCCTCGCCCTGCATAGGACACCCCCAAGAGTCACACCATGTGCTTGAGAGTATTGTCCAAACAATTCTTGAACCCCGGGCAGGCTTGGTGACATGACCGCTTCCCTAGGAACACTGTTCCAGTGCCCAACCACTCTTCGGGTGAAGAGCCTTTTTCCTAATATCCAACCCAAACTTTCCCTGACACAACTTCAGGCTATTCTCTTGCATCCTGTCACTGATCACCACACAGAAGAGATCAGTGTCTGCCCCTTCTCTTCCCCACACCAGGAAAATGTAGAGTGTGTTGGGGCCACCCCTCAGACTCCCCAGGCTGAACAAGCCAGATAACCTCAGCTACTCCTTGTACAGCTTACCCTCCAGACCCTTCACCATTTCCATGGCCCTCCTTTGAACATTCTCTCATGGCTTTTTCCTTCTTACATTTTGGCACCCAAAACTGCCTCCAGCACTCGAGGTGAGTGCCAGTGCAGAGCAGAGCAGGACAATTCCCTCCCTTGCCCAGCTGGCAATGCTGTGCCTGATGCCTCCCAGGACATGGGTGGGCCCTCGTGGCTGCCAGGGCACTGCTGGCTCAGATTCAATGTTCCATTGACCAGGACCCTCAGGTCCCTTCCCATGGGGCTGCTTTGCAGTATCTCGTTCCCCAGTCTGACTGTACATCCTGAGTTGCCCCATCCAAGGTGCAGAATCTGACACTTGACCTTTTTAATGTCATGCAGTGGTGATTGCCCAGCCCTCTAATTTGTCAAGGTCTCTCTGCAGGACCTCTCTGGCTTAAGGGAAATCAACAGCTCCCTCCCAATTTAGTATCATCAGGAAACTTACTTAGTGTATGTTCTTCAAGTCCTGCATCCAAATCATTTATGAAGATGCGAGAGCACACTGAAATGCCCTGTGGAACGAAGCCCTGCAGAATCCCGGTACTAACCAGTTATCAGCCGGATGTTACCCCATTAACTCTACCCTTTGTGCCTGGCCCATGAGCCAGTTGCTCACCCTTCACATGATGTATTTACCCAGGCATGTGCTGCACATTTTGTCCAGAAGGATCCTGGGACAGGCATATCAAAAGCTGTACTGAAATCCAAAAAGGCAATTGCGTAGCTCGCTTCCCTTGATCAGCTGGGTGGGTTATCCTATCATAAAAGGAAATTAAGTTTGGCAAGCAGGACTTTCCTCTCATGAAGCCATGCTGGCTGTGACTGTTTTTCAATACTTCCCAGAATAATCTTCTCCATAATTTTACCAGGCACTGAAGTGAGACTGACAGGCCCGTAGTTTCCAGGGTCATCCTTCCTGCCCTTCTTGAAAACTGGTATAGTGTTAGTCAGCTTCCAGTTAACTCCATATTCCCAAAACCATTAAAAAAATTATTGAGGGAGTCCTCACAAAGATATCAGCCAGTTCTTGGATGAATCCCGTCATGTCCCATAGCTTTGTAGGGATCCAGCTGGAGCAGGAGATCCCGCATAAGTTCAGGGTTGTTCACCATTCTCACAGCCACAGTCCTCCAGCACAGGACACTGGGACTCTCTTAGCCCATTATCAGTGTTAAAGATGGAGGCAGAGAAGGCATCTGTCTTGTTTGTGTCCCTGTTTGTGGGGTGAATGTCTTTATTCTCAATGCTCTTTGAGATTGGCGTATTTAAAAACCTCTTTTTGTTGTCCCCTGCATTTTTGGCAAGCGTCAACTCCATTTGAGCTTTGGCCACACAAATTTTCTCACTCCAGTGGCAAGCAGTATCTCTGTATTTTTTCCATGTCACCTGACCTTGCCACCACTGTCCTTACACTTACTTTTTTTGCCTTGGCTCCAAAAGCCCTGCTCAGCCAAACCAGCCTTCTGTCTCCCAACATTTTGGAATTGCCAGAAGGAGTAGGAATATGAAAAATCTTTTTTTTGGACTTCGTATTACAACAGTTGCTACTGGTCCAAAATACTGCATCTGTCGTGATAGTCATGTTAGCAAACATGTCAGAAGCCTCAGTAAAAGCCTTCATCTCAACCAAGTTAGTAATGTGGAAAATTTCACCAATGTGGTCACTGACTAACTTTATGCTAACAGTATGTGATTCAGGCTAAACTTTTGGCAGTGGTGCACTTTATGAAATGAACTTCATATGGTTATGGTTAATACACAAAGAGTGTCTGTTTTGTATTCATTATCAGTTTTAACAAGGTGCAACGGCACTTTCACTGGTGATAACTTTAACATTGCATGAGGTTCTGTACAGTGTAATGGATGTGACAGTAATATGCTAAGTTTCCTTAATCTTAAAGGGTGGAAAAGTCTGGAGACTGAACATGTTGCTAAATGTTTTGCAGGTTGGACAATCTGCTCAACATAGCTTATGGAGTAAAGAGGTAATAAAGGATTGGTTGGTTCATAACAACCAAATTAATTTGAAGTATTTTGCAAACTCTTACTTTTCAGTAAGACTTATGTTGGATTTTTGCATGTTGAGACTTCAGCTGAGATTGTTCATTTTGATGCATTTTGCATGAAATAGACAAACCTTTGTAGCAGTTCCATAGAATTCCTGTTTCAAATGACTTGCTAATCCTCACTGGTTTTATAGCATGCTTTCCTTTTGATTTCCTATGTTACATCATTTCAGACATACCTAGCACTGTTCTCCCTATTCGTGTATAATTTTTTACATAGTATTTGCACAATTAGGGGGCAAAAACTATTTTTGATCTTACCTTTCTAGTCTGAGCAACATGTTCATTCTGTGAAAATCTCTGTATCATTTTCCTTTATTTTGACATTTGTTTGCTGGGATTTTGTGTGAACAGCTATATTATGATTCTGTTTTGCTTTCCCTCATTCTTTAGTAGGTTTCCTCCAATGACCATTGATGGAATGACCAGTTTGGCTGGAATTAATATTCCTGGACACGCAGGAACCGGGTGGTGCATTTTTGTGTACAACTTGGCCCCTGATGCTGATGAGAGTATCCTCTGGCAAATGTTTGGACCATTCGGAGCAGTAACCAATGTGAAGGTCATCCGTGACTTTAACACCAACAAGTGCAAAGGTTTTGGATTTGTGACTATGACAAACTACGACGAGGCAGCTATGGCAATAGCCAGCCTGAATGGATACCGCCTTGGTGACAGAGTATTGCAGGTCTCCTTCAAAACAAACAAAACGCACAAAGCCTAACAAGTTACTCTCAGTGCATTAATACATGAAAACTATACAACAAAGGCAATTTACAACAAGCTTTATGCATTAGTAAATGCCTTTGTTGTATGCCAGTGTGGAAATGGGGATAAAATGACTACTTAGCATCCTAAGAATATGTGAGATTTTTTTATTGCTAATATTTGAATTAGAACTTCTTAACTATCTTTTGTGTTTGAGTATTGACAAGAGGTACAGGGTTTTTACCTGTCACAATGCGTATTCTATTGCCTTCTTTGAAGAAGGTGGACCTTTTAAAATGTTTCAGCTAAGGGAAGAAGTTTTTTTTCTTTATACATGACTGCCTTTAACCTATGAGTAAATATAGAGGCTTTGTGTAATACTATAAATCCTTTTGTCATTTTTTGATTTGTGTTTAATTTACATTGTAATGCATTATTGTTCTGTTTTGTTGTTCAAGAAAAGTATCTGAAGTTTACATTTTATTTATAAAGTTATAAGCAGTATTTATTTCATCATTTTCATTTGGGTTGGGGAATGGGAACACATTATAAAAGCTTATTGTAAGAATACTGGAGAACTTTTCGTAAAGCAGTACCTTGCCAAAGAGATAAGAGCCTCTTTGATGTGGGTTTAAAAAAGCATCTATTTTTATAAAAAAAAATAAAAAATTTGGAGAAACTTTTTACTGGTCCTGGAACAAATATTTTGACTTGAATACTTTGAGAAATCTCTTCGTATGACACCTAGTGAGCTTTTAAAACTTACCAGGAAATTTGCAGTTGTTGGGAAAAAATTTAGAAAGATTTATGATGTATAACTACTTTTGAGACCTTTGTATTAAGAAGTAAAGTCAATGGGATGCACTGTTGGTTTCATTTTTTGTAATCATCAGTGGAGTCATTGATCATCCTGGTTATTAAGTGATAGGTGGCTCACTTTAATTTGTGATTTTGAAACAAATGAAAATTTAAAAAAAACACTAAGAGCAAACAGAAAACTTAAAATACTGAGAGATGGGGGAAAAAAATCTGTTCTTCCTAAAGAATTCCCTTCAGATAGAGCTCATGGTGTTTAGTGATGTACTTGCTATTGTTTGAAGAATTGTTTTGTCTTAAGAAAAGACATTGAGTATGGTTTGTGCAGTAGCAAATCAGCAGAAGTGGCCTGAGTTGGATACGTTAGGAGGTATTTTGAAAGTTATGTTCAAGGCTAACACCTGAGCTTTGTGTAATGTAAATAAGACCTTAAGTTATGAACCTTTCAGCTAATTTTGATTATAGTTTGTTTTTTAAGTTACATGCCAAGTGATGTTCAATTTTGAATGTTTTTGTATAAGTTTTTTCTTTGTAAATGGCATTAACATTGTTACTTGAGGTCAGCTTATTATCTTTTTTTTTTTTTCTTTCTTGGTTTTTTTTTTTGTCCTGAGGACTTGAATTTACGGTGCATCAGATTTGTTGCTGTTTTTGTCTGTAGATAGTCTAGCTTCAGCTGTTTATGGTGATGCAACATTTTTGTTTATAAATATGTTTGTGGTAAAAAAAACAAGTATAAACATATGTTTTGAGCAAATTTCCTTACATTTTTCATATGAAAACCATAAATACCTGTATGCTATTGAAGTTTAACTTTGTATGATGCTTAAATCACTATTTGGGGAAATAGAAAAAGTCTTTACCATGTATTGAAGAAATTTAAGGAAAACAAATACAGAATATTTTCTGATTAGCATCTAGCTTATAATTAAATTTTTAAAAAAAGCTGAGGGTTTGATGCCTTCACCAGGATGCACTGACAACTATGTAGTTACGTCCTGCTTTTTGTATAAACTGAGATGCTCATATGCTTCCCCTTAGAAAAAGCAATGTTCTATGCATAACACAGTTGTACACTATCTTTGCAGTTGTTTTTGGTTCTTATTCTTTTAAATTGTAGTTATAAAATTTTCAGTATAGTACAGTACATATACTGTGAAGCGCGTGCTAAAGTGAATAAGCAAGTTTTCATGCTGACCCACTCAATGCTATTCAAAAATCAATTGGCTTCCTGAGTACTTCTTCATTCTTAGATGCATTTAGATTGTAAAAGCTAATCCTCTGCATTAAAAGTTGTATATACTATAGAAATCACAAACTTTCCAATGTGGGAGAAATAGTAGCTACATGCTTCTTTCCTATACTACTGTAGCAACTAACGGCATTGATGAGAAGGCATGTAAATTGGGCTTCACTTTACAGTGTTTATCAGAGCACTTAGTAAAATATAAGGCTGGTATTTATTTGAAGTTGTATAGTATGACTTAATTCACATTTGTTGGAATAGAGACTATATTCTGTTGGGTATTTAAGAGGTTGTACATGTTTTCTTTTGTGTTTGGATTCTTTGTACTTTTTCATGTTCAGTACATCAATAAACAAAGTTGAAGGGAAAACAGTGTCATGAGCTGGTCTTTTACCATATTTTCCACTGTTTTTATGAGTAAGCAATCTGAGTGAAAGGTTGCTACAAAACTCTTGAGCTACTTGCAATATAGGTTAGGATCCTAGTTCCCAACAAGGAGGTAAGACAATGGAGCTGTGTACCAGTTCTGTTATCTCAGAATTAGTGTAGAATCTTTTCACTTTAGATTTACATTAACCACTCGATACTTATGCTGATGTAATAAATGAGAGTCATTAAACACATTCAGTAAAAATGAATTTTCTGTCTGTCTAGCAGACTGCTATCCAGTGTAACTAAGTGAATGTCCTAGTGTGTTTTCCAAAAGATGAGATAGACTAAGAAGTATCAGGGACTCCAAGGAGGAGATACATCAGTAGAACCGTGCTCTGACCTTCGTGACACAGCAGCAGAGACCAGAAGGAAACCAAGATCAAGAACATCGTGTAACCTCACCCTGCCAGGCTGAAGGCAGTAGATCAGAAGGAAGGGGTGAATGGAGTCAAGTCCTTGCTCAGTGCAACAGGCAGAAGTGCCCCTTGCCCACCCACCTCACCCTCCCAAGTGCCTCTCCACAATAGGTATGAGACTCTAGATGTGGTAAGAGGATCACTGGATTATTAGGATGAAGGTCCTTCCCCAACAGAGGATAAGTCTGCCTCCCTGGGGCATGGATTACGGACATCACCAGGAAACCTCCTAGCCAGGTTCAGCCATCAGACTACTATTGCATGTTGCTGGTTCTCCACGAAGCCACAATGCGTAGTCCAAAGACTGTCAAAAGAGGCTTCAAGGCCCTGGGATGATGGTTGGTGAGATAATCAGGGATACAGGTTACTTTTTTGTCTACTTTAGTAGGTGCAGGTGTGACATTGAAAAAAAAAAAACCAGATACACTTGATCTTAATACCTGACTCTGGGGCTGGTGCTACACTGCCAAAATTTTGGTTTCTTTCATATAATGGGTTGGCTTCCACAGTACTGGGTGTGCTGAATTTGGATGGCAGGCCCCTCTAAGAGGGGAAGGAGGGTCTTTGGTCTAGGACTAATGGGGCTTATTGATACAGCATTAAACTAGATATGATGGAAGAGGGGATATCGTCAGGTTTAATGGTGGTGAGGTGTGGAGTGACGTGCTCTCCCAGTCAGCAAGAGGTGCCCAGAGCCTGGAGAGGGTAAGAGGTCAGCAGGAGAATGCCTGAATGACAACATCAAGGAATTCCAGCTACTCCAGCCAGAAAGCTTTGTCAGGAGCCCAACTGAAGTGCCTCTATGCTAACGCACACACAGCAGGGGGAACAAACAGGAGGAATTAAAGATACGTGCAGGCCTGCAGGTCTACAAGCACTGGCCTCATGGAAACATGGGATGACTCCTGTTACTTGAATGGAAGGATATGGGGCTCCGTAGGAAGGTCAGGCAAGGGAGATGAGGAGGCAGTGTTGCCCTGTATGTCAATGTCCAGCTGGAGTTCAAGGAGCTCTGCCTGGGTATGGATGAGGAGCTGACCGAGGGTTTATGGGCCCGGATTAAAGGCAGACAAGGGACCAGGTGACTATAGTGGGTGTTTGCTACAGGCTATCTGACCAGAAGGACCAAGCAGCTGCTGTCCTTAACAGAACAGGAGTGACCTTGGCTTCACAAACCCTGGTACTCATGGGAGGCTCCAACCACACAAGTGTCTGTTGAAAGGACAGTGTGAGAGGCATAAACATCTTGCATTAGGAGCTTACTGGAATTCTTTGATAATGAAGAAGAAGAGGCTAGTGGGGAATGTGAAGCTCATCCAACCTGGGTTACAGTGTCCATGAAATGGTGGAGTTTGAGATCCTTAGGGAGGTTGCACAGCAAGCTTGCTACTCTAGAGCTCAGGAGAGCAGACTTTAGTCCCTTCCTGGTAGAGTACCGGGAGATAGGAGGGGAGGGGGGCCCCAAGAGAGCTGGATGATATTCAAGGTTTGTCTCCTTGCAAAGGAAGGCAAGGATGCAAAGGGCCTGCACATATGAACAAGATGCTCCTGGACAAATTTAAAACACGGGTAGCTTACAGAGGGTGAAAGCAAAGAAAGGTAGTCTGGGAGGAACACATGGAGTTAGGTTCTGTTTAAATCAGCTGCCATCACTGTTCTATCAGTGTTGTCTCCGCCAAATGCAGTTTGCCCAGCTCTAGAAATTTGCCCTCCTCACATTGATCCCGTGCTCTGCCACAGGATGTGCCCACACCAGAGCTGTTTTCCTTGGCAAGTGATGGCTAACACTCTCCAGGTTCTGACCCTAATTGTTCTATGATTTTATGAAGTACAGGGAGAGAAGAGGATTTACTCTTTATCATGAGGTTCATTTGTTGTTTAATTACTGCATTAATTTCTAGGCTCCATTAATTGAGTATAGTTTGCTGGGGTTTTTTTCCTTTCCCGGTACTTCAACTAAATCTTTAAAACCTAGTCAACTCAACTGTCTTCTGCCCTTTCGAGATACATATATATCTTAAATCCTTTGCTTCACTCAGTTGAATGAGAGTGAACGTCCACCAGTGAGAACACAATTCCAAAAATGGCTTGTGCAGTATAGCTTGTACTTTTTAGTGTTTTCTTTCACTTTCCTTCTCTTTTTCATCCCTACTGTGAGATTTTTGATACAAAACCATGTAGCTTGTATGGTGGAATTGAGATTACTTGGATGGTGGGGTCTGTGAACAACACACGTAGATAATAGCACCTCGTCAGTCATAGCCAGTTGGTAAGCTGACTCTTTACTTGGAGAAATAGTGTATGCTGATGACATTTTATATGGTTATGTGCTTTGGTGGCTGGAGTAATGAGAGGCTGCAAGACACTGTACTTGGCAGCGAATGAGCTATATGTGGAGTTCCTGCTCCAGCAGGGACGTGTGTGTTCAGCTTTCATAGAAGGATAGCTTTTAGTTTTCAACTTAGACCAGTTTGAGTACAGTGTGAGCAGACACAGTTGAATTATTTTGTTATATGACAATGAGGACAAAATATGTTTATGTTAATGTCTTCAGTTTGAAATCAAAAGTGCTTTAGCTGCAGAGAAGGTAGCAGTCAAGGAGCAACACTGAAAATCAGCAATTATAAATACAGTTGCACAGAGGAAATGTCAGTGCTGCAAAATACAAATTTGATTATATGTAGCTGACCGTTTTATACAAAGAAAGTACTTTCTTACTATAGTAAAGTTTTATGATAAAGTAAATGAGAAATTTATAAATACCTGTGAGGGAACTGGAGTGTTAGCTGGGGCACTTGTGCAAGGGCTTCGTTACCGCAAAACCTGCTTGTGGTTTTCTTTGTTTTCTCTAATACCCAGAGGTCATCAAGTACTAAGAAGTCTGGGATACTCTTACCAGAACTGCTGAGAAGGCCTGAGTGATGTTAAAACCCCTTTGTATTGTCACTGCAAACACACTGCATGACGGTAACCAAATGTATGGGACTGGTGACTTCAGTTAAGTCTTGAAAAGCAGCAACTAATTAGGACTTACTATCAAAAGAATTACAGATGTATTTTATGACTAGAGATAATATCTCTGGGTTTTTATCTATAAATATTTGAGAAATGAACACAATTTGAGAGATGTGCCATCATAGATAAAGTTATAGCCTGGACTGTGCAATTTCAACCACATCAATACTGTTGATCCAGCTGTGCTTGCACATTCTTTAGCAGTGGCTCTGTTTGCCCAGTTGTGGCATTTGGACCTCAGCATTTCAGTGTGTACATCTCATAATGAAATGCAGCTCTTTTCACACTGACATTTTCCTAATTAAACTTCACTGTAGAGTCATCTTCTGCAAAACTGCTGCTGTGATGGCTGATGGTTTTGGCCAGCAGATGTGCTAGCACATCAGCGACCATCTGGGACAAATGGTTTAAAGCCGAGGGAGAGATTGAGTCTTCTCGTGGGATGAGGTAGCACAGTCTGATAATCTTGGAAAGGCTGCTGTTGGGGTGAAGAGCAGTTCTAATCTGAAAAGCTTGAATCACTGCCCATGTTTTCAGTAACTGTGGCAGAAACTGAGGAAGCAATGTAAACTTTCAGTTATTTTCAAAACAATATGAGCAACTTCAGTGGATTAAGTTTTCTAACTTCATGCAATGAAGTCTGATGGATTACTGTCTCGTAATTATTTTCTTTCTTCAATCAACTTTGCTCTGAGATATAAATGGGAACAAGGAAAACATATTTTTCTAATATTTGCAAGGTCACTCTAAAAATCAAACATAACTGCAGAGAGTTAGTAAAACTTGATTTCTTATTTTATGTACTATATCATGTGATTCCTGTGCATAAGTGAGTTTAGATCAATATGACATTTTTAGTGACCTTGTAATAATGTGAAGTCATTACAAGTGCCAGCAGAGTATTGATTATAAACATTGCATGCTTTTCAAAAACATAAGAACTGAACGTTCTTTTGAAGAAATTCTTACTAAATTGTTTTCTTATATGCAGTAGGGCACTTCATTAGTACAGCACTTGTATTTCTGTTGCTTTGAGTGCAAAAATGTTCTTAGTTTCAAGTGTTTATTTGAATGTTAACAGCTTCTACAGCTGTTGAAAGCTTCTTCTATTAAAAGCCCTGATTAAACAATGTTATTTTCCAGCACTTATGAAAGACAATATTCTCTTACAAAAATTAAATATCTCTGAAAGCTGATCCACCACTTCTTGATACCTACCTGTCTCAAAAGTTTGGTATTAACTTTCAGAAGTACAAGGTACTCTGTAGCAACCTGTTATATCAAGAGCAAAGTGAAGATAGGTTAAAGTGAAACACTTCTTTCCTTCTACTGTCAGTGCTTTGTGCCATCATTCAAAATACAACAAGCTAAAGGGTGGCAAATTTAATTTTTCTGTCCTTGATTAATATTGGCACTATATCTGATGGATCCAAAACAGTTCAGTTGTAACCTTCACTTCAAACTGTTTGCTGTCTGTGTTCGACCGTTCATGTTTTCTGAGGAGTTAAGACTCCAGAGACTTTCTGAATTGCTCTTTTCTTGAAGTGTTGTGTTGCATATTCATCGTGAATAGATACAGTATCCAATTTTATTACTACTAAGTCAGATATGTTATAAATCTGAATTTTAAATGTAAATGCAATGCTTGCAGTAAATGATGTCTGTTGATGATGGGTGCTTTTTTTTTTTTTTTAATAGGAAAAATATTTAGTAAAGTGAATTTAGGCTTCCTCAGATTCCTGTTTGTTGTGCTTACGCTTGACAGTCACATGACTCCCCCATGTCACTGCTCCAGTGTGTTATTAACCAGCCCCGGTGCATATGGATTTGTGCACATAACAGAGGAAGAGGAACATAGGCATCTCTGTGTTTTACAGACTTCTTGAGAGACCAGAAAGGTAAAATTAGTCTTCAGTTATTTCCATTAGATTGCCTGTCCAGGAGTTAACATAAACTGATCCCCAGCTGATTAACAACTTACTTTCAAGTGTGCTCATTCCAGAATGACACTGGTTACTTTCCGTATTCAAAACAGGGTCTTCTACATTCTAAACAGCTTTTTAAGATTTGCCATAAACCTGAAGTGGATACCTTAGGCTCTTATGTAGCCATCTCTCAGAACAACAGGGGAAAGCGAGGAGGGAATCCCAAAACGGGCAAGTCTGGACCAAAAGAGAAATCTGTCAAGTTGTTGAAAATTCAGGTTTTGTCTAAAGCTTATGACTTCTCTTGTTTCAAAGACTACAGTTTGGTTCTTGGGCTTGTTATGGCTTACTCAGGGAAAACAGATATTTAGTTTCCTGTTAAAAAAATAGCTTATCCAGAGCAGCAGAAACAAAGCTGAAAAAATATACGAAAAAACTATAAACAAAGACAGCAGAAGCCAGAGAAAGATCTTTCAAATGGTGATACCAAATTTCATCAGATCTTTTAGTTGATAATGTGCTCCTTTGAAACTTGCACAAAGCGTGAAAAGCAGAAAAAAAAAGTAAAAATTTAGAAGTGAACTTCAAATGAAATAAAATGTTAATAAGATAAATTAAAAGTGAAGTCTGATTGCCTGAATTGCCACAGTGAATACAGTAACGTTTGTAAATTTCTGGAGAACTGCTTGGTAAATCTTCGTGAACACTTTGAGACCCTCTGCTCTAAGCATTTATTCAAAATAAAATTCTGTAACTATTACCTAGATAAGGAAATGAAAACTTGCAACAAAGTCATGATCAAATTTCTTCCCTTGTGATGGAACTTGAAGTAATTATTAAATGTATCAAAACAACTTACTTTGTACTCTGTTCCATTCAGATATTTTACCTTAGCAGTGGCTCTAGATAAGGATTTTTATAGTACAATGACGGAAGTTGTCCATGCCAGGCACTTAAAGGCAAACTCAGTTTTCTTGGAAGGTGGAAAAAAAAAACTTTGTAAATTTCTGAAGATGCTGGTGCAAAGTCTTTCTTTCACGTCTTGTCTCAAAACTAACAGAAGCTTTCTTCCATTGATGATCATTTTTGTGAAATTTGCCAGCTGGGAATGTCTGTGTTTTACTTCAGTGTGCTAAAGCTGTGATCATCTTATAGGATGGTCTCATTCTTAATCTTTTGCTTTTATAAACTTTGAACTGTAAACAAGCCTTACAAGGTCTAATTCAGGGCATATGTAGTGTACGATTTTAGGGAGTCTTGTCAAGGCGTTACGTGACCATGTTTGCTGCTACTTGACAGCATTTTCTCTGTAGATGGTGCCTAAACGTGAAAGGTCCTTCAGTAGTATGGCAGAATTGTGACAGATGTCACAAATATTCCTCCTCAAATTTTGATTTTTAGCTTTTTTCAAATACCCTGTTTAGAAAACAACACTATAACCTGATGTGTCTACCCTCTGTCAAGTATTCCTTCAGCAGAAGGGACTTTGAAGAGTTGGATAAACTTTCAAAATCAAAGTTATTTGTCAGAATCCAGCAGTCGTCACAGTAAGAACCAGCAGGTTGTGGATGGAAGCTCATTTGAGATTTTGTGTGGACTTGGGCAAAGCAGTCCTCTCCAAGTGTTCACACATTGGGAGAAAGAAGTGTCAGGCTCTGGAAGAGACACGTTCCTAACATAATCTGGGTTCACTTGGTCACCAAGACACGTGGGAAACTAGGAGTTGATACTTTGGGTTCAGAAAGTTGCTTTCAATTTCTCTAGTGTTTCACCAAGAATTCATATGCAATGCAGTGGAAGTCACCTGTGAAGTGACAGTAAAAAATGGGATTAAGAGAGCTGTGCACTTGAGTATGGGAGCCTATTAAGGAGATGCACTTCAGCTTCCTAAACAGCTCAGCCTGGCTATAGAGGAGAGGAGAAGGAGTCTGTTGGAGGCATTTAATGTGAGTCTTCCATCAGACATGCTGATATGTTCTTCTTGACCTAAATGGACCTACTTGCACACCAGAGCTTTGGGAACATAGCTGCATTTTTATTCGTGTTGGTGCTGGCCTTTGGATATTGGCAAACCTTACAGATTCTGAGCTGTTCTGTCTAAATGTAGACAGCTGATCACCAGCTGGGCTCTATCAGCCTTCTTAAGAATCAGTGTTTCCTAGGAAATGATGCAAAGCGAGCTTGGGAGAGGATATTTTTTGTTTCATCTCTCAGCTGCCTATGGATTGTCACTCTCAGCTCTGATCTGGTACTTTGAGCATAATGCTTTATGAAAAGAGCATTGCCTCATGTTGAGGCAATATGTTGTATTAATATTAGTATATCACTATGGCCAGTGTAATGTTTCCAGACTCTGAAGAAGAGGGGAGCAGAAGGATATGAGAGTGTCATTTCACTTTGAACACTGGTATGTTTTCCTGTCCTTTTGGCTACTAGCATGGACTTGCTAGCTAAGCATGTTTCACCAAGGCTGTGCTCTTTCTTGCTGTGTGGATTAAAATGCAGCATTCAGCTCAAACATGTCTCTGTTCTTAATTTCTCTGTCCTAAATTTACAGTAGTGCCCTCTTGCATCTATTACTGATGCAATCAGAAGCCCATAAGTTCAAGTTATGAAAGAAATCATGTGCTCTGGTGCTACTGCACCAGATAAACAGAATAAAAATAGAATTCCCCAAACAACAGGGAAAAATTATGGAGGGTAAGATTTAGGAGGGAATGAGAGTTACCTTGATGTGCAAATATTATTTTTTCCCCATTACTTTAGACTGCACATTCTTTTTCTGTTACTGAAAGATGTGTGGATGCAGTTGACAAGATGCATCTGTTCAAGATGCCAGTAGGGGTAAGACCCAAAGAATGAAGATCTGACCACCTCGTTGACTGAGGAGGGTGGAAAGACAAGCAGTTGAAAGCTCCTCTGTATTCCCTGCCACAGAAGCCTTTACAGGTAAGAAAAGATTGCACTGTTCACAACTTCAGTGTAATTTCTTTCATTCTGTGCAATTAAGCATCATCTTTTCACTCCTGCAGAGTTAAAAGGAGGATTTGGGAGGAGTATAGCACCAAAAACCCAAGTGGTTTTAAATACGAAACATAGAGTCATAGGATCATTAATATTGGAAAATACCTCCAAGATCATAAAGTCCAGCCTTTGACTGAACAATGCCATGTCAAACTAGACCACAGCGCTAAGTACAATGTCCAGCTGTTTCTTGAACAATTCCAGAGATGGTGACTTCAGCACCTCCCTGGGCAGCCCATTCCAATGCTTGACAGCCCTGTAAGTTCTTGCTGATGTCCGACCTGAATCTGACCTGATGCATCTTGAGGCTGTTTCTTCTTCTCCTGTCACTGGTTGCCTGGGAGAAGAGACTGTCTCCCCACCTGGCTACAACCCCTGAGTCTCCTTTTCTCCAGTAGCAAAAAATCCAGTTGCCTCAGCCACCTCACACAGGACTCGTGCTCCAGACCCTTCACCAGCTCTGTTGCCCTTCTCTGGATACCCTCCAGAACCTCAATGTCCTTCTTGTAGTGGATCCCAAAACTGATGCAGGACTTTAGCTGTGGCCTCACCAGTGCCAAGGACAGAGGGCCAGTCACTGTCCTGGTCCTGCTAGTCACACTATTTCTTATCCAGGGCAGGATGCCATTGGCCTTCTTGGCCACCTGGGCACACCCTAACTCATGTTCAGCTGCTGTTCACCAGCACCCCCAGGTCCTTTTCTGCTGGGAAGCTTTCCAGCCACTCTGTCCCAGCCTGTAGCAATGCATGGGATTGTTGTGGATGAAGAGCAGGACCCAGCACTTCACCTTACTGAACCTCACATTGTTGGCCTCTTGTTGGCCCAGATCCCTCTGAAGAGCCTTCCTACCATCCAACAGATTGACATTCCTGCCCAAGTTACTGTAATCTTCAAACTGACTTGAAGGTACACTTGATTGCTATGTCCAGATCATCAGTAAAGATGTTAAACAGGACTGGCCCCAGCACTGATCCCTAGGGAACACCACTGCGGAGCAGCCACCACCTGGGTGAAGCGCCATTCTCCACCATTCTCTGGGCCTGGCTGTCCAGCCAGCTCTTAACCCAGTGAAGGGTGTGCCTGTCCAAGCCATGGAAAATATCATGGGAATCTGTATAAAAGGTTTTACTGAATTCCAGGTAGACAGCATCTACAGCCTTGCCTCATCCACAAAGCAAGTCACCTGGTCTCATCATAAAAGGGAATCAGGTTGGTCAAATAGGACCTGCCTTTCCTAAACCCATGCTGGTTGGGCCTGATCCCTTGGTTATTCTGCATGTGCCACATGATGACCCTCAAGATTATTTTTTCCATAAATATTCCACTTTCTGGGCAGTGAGGTCAGGCTGGCAGGCCTATAGTTCCCTGGATCCTTCTTTCAGCCATTCTTGTGGATGGGCATCACATTGGTCAACCTCCAGTCCTGGCAATGGTTAGCCAGGACTGATAAAAAATGATGAAGAGTGGCTTTAGGAGTTCTTCCACCACGTCCCTCAGTATCCTCAGGTGAATGCCATCCAGTCCCACAGATCAATGAGTGTCTAAGTTAGATCACTAACTACTTCCTCCTGGATTGCTGGGGGTCTATTCTGCTCCCCATCACTGACTGCCAACTTAAGATCTGGTCACTCCAAGGAAAACTGATCTTATAGTTAAAGACTGAAGCAAAGAAGGCATTAAGTACCTCATTATTCTCATCCTTGGTGACAATGTTCTGCCATGTGTCCAATAAAGGATGTAGATTTTTGGTTCTCCTTTAGTTGTTAATGTAGTTATAAAACCACTTTTTATTATTGTTCACAATGGTGGCCAGATTGAGTTCTAACTGAGATTTTACCTTGCTAATTTTCTCTCTACAGGACCTAACAATATCTTTGCACCCTTCCTGGGCTGCCTACCCCTTCTTCCAAAGTTTAGAAACTCTCTTTTTCACCCTAAGTTCCAGTGAAATCTCCTTGTTCAACCAAACTGTTCTTCCATGCTGGCTTGTCTTTCGGCACATAGGGATAGTCTATATCTGCACCTTTAATATTTTGTTCTTAGAGTATGTCCATCATTCCTGGACCCTTTTGTTTTTAAGGACTGTTTCCCAAGGAACTGTCTGAACCAGTGTCCCAAGCAGATCAAAGTCCACCTCCAGAAGTCCAAGGTAGAGGTTTTGTTGACTTCCCCCCTTCCTTACTTCACCAAGAATTGAAAACTCTATCATTTCATGTTCACTGTGCCCAAGACAGCCTTTGAGCACCACATCTCCCACCAGCTCTTCTTTCTACAGGTCTAGTGGGTCACTGTCCCTTGTAGGGTCACTTGCCAGCCAAGTCAGGAGGTGTATGTTCCACACACTCCAGGAAGTTCCTAGACTGCCTCTTCTCCACTGCAATGAGTTTCCAGAAGACATACCTCAAGTTAAAGTCTCCCACAAGAAAAAGGGCAGGTGATCATGAAACATCAGCCAGGTTTTTGCAGAATACTTCATCTGCCTCTTCATCCTCGCTGGATAGTCTATAACAGACTCCCCGTGGGATGTTTGTCTTGTTGGCCTTCCCCTTGATCCTTACCCACAGGCACTCAACCTTGTCATCACTTTCCTTGAGCCCTGTACAGTTGAAACCCTCCCTGATTAACAGAGGTATCCCACCACCCCTCTTTTTTGTAGTATCTTTTATCCAGGCCCTAGGAAGGCAACAGTTCACTTGGGAAGGGAGTCACCTACTACAATTACCCTTTCTTTCTTAACACCTGCAGTTGTTATTGCTCAGTGACTGACTTGGTCTGGGCAACCCCCCAGACAGACCTTCATCTCCACTATCATTTGCCTGACCCTGGAGTTGCAAAGCCTTGTGTCTATTCCATGAGGGCATCTGGAATGGCCAGAGAGGCATGGAAGGCATTCTTCTGCTGCTCCAACTGGGGATCTGTTTCAATTCACCCCATCTTTTAGGCCCCTCCTTTTGCCTGATGGCAAGAGGGTTGGGGCTGCTTTAACTCTTGCCTAGCCTCCATACACTGCATTTCCCTCAGGGATTAAAGCATGTGACTCCACCAGCCTATTTCACACAATCCAGGTAGTCCTGAGCCTCTCCACTTCCTCTTCAGTCTCTGATGCTTCATGCTTCTGCATGTTAATCCCTCATGAGATAGGAAAATCCACCATGTACTTTTATGTAGGTGAACAACACTTCTATTCCCATGTAAGTGTGGCATTTTTCATGCCACTTTCCCCCCATAGTGTATTTCAGGCATGTGTGCTCTTGTAAATAACATAGTGAATTATTAACAGGAGTAGGTTCCAAACATTCTAATTTCTTCACAGCTATAGCAGTTCCCCAAAAGCACACCTCAGAAAATCATAAACTTGTGGTACAGTGCTAAAGACACAGGAGTAGCTGCATGGGAAGGCTGAAATAGGACTCTTGGTCTTTGCATGTGAGAGGATGTTGTGCTGGATATCTCATGTGTCAGGACTGACAGGCTTAAGGAACCATTCACCCCTTGTCCCTATCTTTCCTCAGAGAAAAAGTGAAGGCAAGACAAAATCCAGGTTCAGAGGTAAAGTGGGACTATAGGCATCTCTGGCTGATGATGTAAAGTTTGCTTGGCCTCCTCAGCAAAAAGACTGACTGCATACACAGGGTCAAGCTGGTGGAGAATACTGAAAGCCCTGGTATTACTTCTCTCTAGCCACAGGGCTGTTGCACTTGTGACAGGTCACTATCCAGGGCATACCTTGGCAATAAGGCAGGCCTACCCTTAAATTTTTATGGGCAGCTACTCTATCAGAAATCTGCTATATGTTTTTTCTGAAACTGATCTTTAAATAGATGGCAAATGTTAATATTACTTACTGGGATAGTCTTTTTGTTTGGTTGGGTTTTTAGGAGTGTTTGCCCTGTGAAATTTCAGAAATTCACTGTAATAAATAGGGAATTGTGTGATACTGATGATTTCAAAAGAGAAAAATGGCACTAAGGTAGAACTGCATTACATCTCCTAGAACTGAAATAATTCTGATAATGGTCATTTTTTACTGTTTCTTAACTTTTCTTTCTGTAGCTATTTATGTATTCTCTGCTTCAAACTCAGTTTGTAAATATATTGGAATTTTTGAAAGCTGCTGGGTTATTATTTTTCCTGAAAGTGGGACACTTAAATGTTTAAAAGGTGATAGAAATTGTGTCTGGAAGGTTAAGGTTAAATTTATGATTAATGAACCTTCTAACCTCTGTGGTTGCCTAGTCTCTGGATGTTCAACATTTTTCTCAGAAGCTAATGAAACACAGAAACCATTGTGAAACCAAGAAGCTGATTTTTGTGGGAAAAGAAAAAGTGTATAAAACAATCATTAAGATTGAAATAGTCTTTAAGGGCCTGTATCTATGAAAATGCTTTCTCTCCCAAGACCCTGGATCAAGGGGAGATGTATTTGTTTAGTATTAGTTATTTGGTAACACTAATAATTCATTTCCCTTCAGTAAGAATGGTTATCAATTGTTCTGTTTGATACTGGTAAGAAGATTTCCTACTTCCTGCCATAGTCAAGGGAAAAAATATTTTTACTCGTCTGCTACAGGCAAATAAAGTGCTCAAAAACAAACCACCATTTCTTTTGATCTCTGTTATGTAAATTCCACTGCTAATGATTTCTTTATTGTACTTTGCCACTGTGGAGAGGTACACCAGACTTCACACTGATTTCCGCTGTAGCATTAGAAGGTGAATCCATATGCAGTTTTGTTGGAATTGCAAGATCAAAGGCCAAATGAGTCTTCCACTTCTGTGATGTGAAAACAGTATTTCTGTGTGTACCAAGAGATGTTATACGAGGAGCTGGGTAATCCGCTGAGTCAATCAGTTAGAGTTTGATGCTAAATTCTGTAGTCTGGGAACACTGAAGCAAATATTCTGTCTCAAACCAATAGGAAGGAGAAAAAAAGAGACAAAGAGATTAAGAAAATGCAATCTTTATCCAGGCATATGCAATTCCAAAAAGATTTGCTCTTTACGAGGTTCACTAAAAAATGGGCCTATTGCATGAAACCAGCAAATTTGTAAAAGCAACTAGAGGCCTGTACGTTACTAGAAATTATTTATGAAAACAAATGTTTTTTGGAAAACTTTGTTCTCAGAAAGCTATGGGTCTGCTTTTCCTGATCAAGACCAAGGAGACCTCGTGGTTTCAAAGCATGGCACTGATCAGCCATGATTGTTCAGCTAATGCCACATCACTGAACCCAGTGGCATTCCCTGGATGTGGTCACAAACACAGGCTCCAGTTTAAGAGGCTATTTGCAGAACAGGAATGAGCTCCTGAAATGCTGACCCTCGTATTCACTCTTCTGCAGCAGAAGAGCTGATTTCCCCTGTCCTTCATGTGTATTAATCATGTGAGGATATTATTATAACCATTCTTTATAGTATACCTGCCATACTGTGACTGTGGCTAGGTCCATCACGTGTTGATTCATCTGAAAGCACTGTGGTGTGAGGCACTGGAACAGGTTGCCCAGGGAGGCTGTGGGTTCCCATCCCTGGAGGTGTTCAAGGCCAGGCTAGATGGGGTTCTGAGTAACGCGGTCTAGTGCAAGGCTCCCTGCCCATAGCAGTGGGATTGGAACTAGATGATCTTTAAAGTCGCTTCCAACCCAAACCATTCAATGATTCTATTATTATGTAATGAGTATTTGGTTCAATTTGATCTCCAGCAGTACTATTGTAAGTACACAACTGCCTTCCCTCTAAATTGGAGAGAGATGAATTTGATGAGTGAACTGCTGGATGGATAAGAAAGTGGTTGAGTGGTTGTATCCAGAGGGGAGTGGTCAATGTCTCAGAGTCCTGATGGATGCCATAATTATGTGCTATTCTTCATGGCTTGTGCTGCTGAAACAGGGAGCATCTTTGATAGTGCCTTCAGATTGCTGTATCACTTTGTGTGCTGTGAGGTGCCACTGATTTGAAATGCCTAATAAATGACTGCTAAAAAGCAGATGATTGCTGAAGAATCACTAAAGCAGCTGTATTTGTCTGGGATAAGGCACACCATGATGCCTTATCATCATGGGCAATGTGCTCAAAAGCTCACTTGAAAGCAATTCCTAAGGAGTTGTAGTTATGATCATACTTCAATAGCGAACAAGAAAATATAAACTTTAACCATACTTATGGTATGCTGTAAAATATTTCCATGAAGAGGTGGTGTTATACAAGAGTAGATAAGTAAAAGTCTCTGAAACAGGTGAAAAAGTACAGAAGATTTCCTGAAATCTTTTCCAGGCCAATCTACCCTTTTTACTGATCTGTAAAAATAGGTAGAGGAACAGCAACTTGGAGAAGGAGTTTTATCTTTGAGAAAACTTGAACCAAGATTCAGAGCAAACAGGAGCTGCCTAAAAATGCATTAATATTTCTCTGGCAGAGAGCCTTCTTCTTGTAGTGATTGTTTATCCTTTTTGTTGCTGGTAGTAATTGGCTAGAGCAGTCACTTGCAGCTGTTAGACACTAAGTTCCAGCAGAGATCATCAAGGCTTGGTGTGCATTAAGGTTCTGTTTGGAAACATCTGAGTCTCCAGAGCAGCAGTTTGCATCAGAGAATACTTTTGGCAATTGGTGGTTCTACTAAAAGAAATGAAATAAACTTATGCTTTTAATTTTTAGTAGAGCAGATGGGATCTTACTGTGCAATCCAGTGGGTATGTGTGAAAAAAACCCAACAACCAGATTGACCTGTGAATTTACTAGGTTTTATCATTTAAACATCCGGAGAGTGCATAGTTTTGACAAAAAAAAAAAAAAAAAAAAAAAAAAAAAAAAAAAAAAAAAAAAAAAAAAAAAAAAAAAAACAAAAAAAAAAAAAAAACAAACAAACAAACAAAAAAAACCCCTAAATGCCCACCAGGCCATGTGAATAGCTTTTTCACAACATTTCCTTTTTTTCTTGTGTATGTAGAAAGACATTTGTATATGAAACTCTTTTCTGGAGTGATAGATGGTGCTATTTCTCACCTGAAATGAGACAAACATAAGCATGAGTTGATAGGTTTTTTCCATTTTCTGCAAAGTTGGAAAAGAGAGCTAAGAGAAAGCCACAGCTGAGTTCTAGTGTCCTGACCTGTGGTTTTAGTATGTGTTCTGAAAACAGGCAAACTTACTGTTCATGGGACTATGCTTTGCGGCAGCTAACTGCAACAAGACACCATGTGGGAAACTGGGTTATTCATGCAAGTGACACACAAATTCTACTTTGAAGTTCAATAGGTTGCTTCATATTGAGTTATCTCTGAGGAAATATCATATCTGTGAGTCCATGATGACTTCTTTAGCTATTCAGGTTTAGTTTAGCTGCCAGCTTCTTTCATAGAGTAACAGAACTCCAAAGTCAAAAAGTCGTCATGCTCTTCAAGTATTTGAAAATAACTGATGGCATTACACCTGTGATTCTTTTATTACTGTCATTTTTACACCTGTCTGGGAAACGAACCTCAGGCCTTCAGGCTGGCAACCAGTCACTAATGGGGTTCTGCAGGGTTCTATTTTAAGCCCAGTTCTCTTCAACTTCCTCATAAATTACTTGAACACAGGACTTGAAGGGATACTAAGTAGGTTTACCATTTATACTAAACTGGAAGGAGCTGTCAACTCCCTCAAAGACAGGGAGAACCTGAGGTCCTTCAGATAAACCTCCACAAATTGGAGGGTTGGGCAATCACCGACCCTATGAAGTTTAACAAGTGCAAGTGCTTCAGATTCTGCCTGGAATGAGGCAACCAAGAATGTAGAGACAGACTGGGGAATGAGATGATGGAGGGCTAAGCTCCAGAAAGAGACCAGGGGGTCCTGGTTGATGGCAAGTTCAACATGAATCAGCAGAGCCCTGGCAGCCAGAGGAGCCATCTGTGTCCTGGGGGGCAGCAGGCACAGCATCGCCAGCTGGGCAAGTGAGGGGATTGTCCTGCTCTGCTCTGCACTGGGGCAGCCTCATCTCCAGTGCTGGGGACAGTTTTGGGTGCCACAATATAAGAAAAACATTGAGCTGTTAGAGAGTGTCCAAAGGAGGACCATGAGGCTGGTGAAGGGCCTTGAGGGGCAGCCATATGAGGAGCTGCTGAGGTCACTTGGTCTGTTCAGCCTGGAGAAGAGCAGAACAAGGGAAGACCTCACTGCAATTACAACTTCCTCATGAGGGGCAGAGGAGGGGCAGGCACTGATCTCATCTCTGTGGTGACCAGTGACAGGACCGAAGGCAATGGCCTGAAATTGTGTCAGGGAAGATTTAGGCTGGATATTAGGAATTTCACCCAGAGGATTGCTGGGCACTGGAACAGGCTCCCCGGGGAAGTGGTCACAGCACCAAACCTGACAGAGCTCAAAAAGCATTTAGACAATGGTCTACAGCATGTGGTGGGATTCTGAGGGTTGTCCTGTCAGGGCCAGGACTTGGACCTGGTGGTTCTTGGAGGTTTCTTCCAAACTGGGATATTCTGTGATTGTATGAAGTCACTAACAAACCAGCAAAATGTAAGCTTTTGTTTGAAACATAGATAATTTTGGTTTGGGTAGGGGAATGGTTTGTTGTTTTATTTTACTTTAATAAATACTGTAAAATACTATCCTGACATCTGGTCTAAGTACTTAAAATTCTGAAATACTTTTATTGATGGAGAATTTGTGTTAAATATTGTCAGTATGTTTGTTCTTTGAGGTATAATATTTTAAATTTTATAAGAGATTGTTTTTCCCAGTTAAGCTATCCTTTGCCTTTCTGTTGACAAAATATTTAAAAATAATTTAAAAAAACCAGCAGACAATGTATGTGGAATGACCTTAGAGAAAATATCTCTTGTTGTATAAGACTGAAGAAAACTAAGAAAATACAGAGTTCACAAAATTAATAACTTCTGATATCCTGGATTAAAATTCATAATAATTTAAACAAAACCAGGAGGTTATTGTGTGGTTTTATTTTGGGTCTTTAAAGGTGTCTTGCTTACAAAACCATGTCTGTGCTCAGTTATTACATGCACTGAAATTGTGACAGTTGTAATAGCTAAATGTTTAAAAATTTAGAAGGTGTAGTTTTAATAAGCTCTGGAAATATTTATTTATATTTTTAAAAGGGCTGCAGTCTCAGCAAGAAGTGGTTTGTATTCATTAAAGAAATATTTGGAATATGATGCATAAAAAGCAGAAGCTATCTGCTCATTCAGACTATAACTGCTTATGCGTATCTGCTTGCCATACCTAACAAATATATCTACAGAGAGTACAATGTAAATGAAAGTATGGGTTATCCTTGAAACTGGTATTACCATTTGTGAGTATGTTGTGTTATCTGTAAAACAAAAAGCAAACATTATTGTGCTGTAAAATAGTGCATTTTATGTAGGTTCCAGTTTTTGGAAGGGGTTACTTATTCTTACCAAGTTGAGAAAAGCAATGTCACTTATTTGAAGTCTATACAAGCATTTCACAATACACAAGGAAAAGGTACTACAGCTTATTACTTCAAAATCAAGTGCATTTCAAATTTTTCTGCTTATTCTTTCAAGATTCTTACTGATCTGACAAACTGATGATCAGTAACACTGAAAAGGCTCCTGCTTCTAGAGCTTGCATTCCTCTTCTGATCACAGCAGTCTACATTCCAAATCACTTAACCAGAGTGTTTATAAGAATTAATGAGCATGGTGGAATAAATGCCCAGAAGTCATCTCTTGAAGAGTCATGGGTATGGCTTCCATTTCCTATTTCATGCACAGTTAATTACTCAGGACATTTCCTCTATGGCTGCACTCTCTAGCAACTAGCAAGGAACCAACTGAGTTGTTTAAGATTGCAGAAAAATCTGCTTTTGAACACCAAAATCCAAGAAATTTATTCATCTTTTTGTTCAATGAGCATCCTTTGGACAAGACACTGGTACAAACAAAAGATTTGTTTTTGTAGTCATCTTTTCTCCTTGCAAGTGAATTATCACTTGAAGGTGTTCATCTCATATTCCATTAGGGTTTTCCAGGAACTGTCCCTGGACTTCTAGGAATACTGTTCCCTTGTTTTTTTCAAGCAAAATGCTGCATAGAGAGGTATTATGGGTGCTTTGTGAATGCTTCAATGAGAAATTAAAAGTCACCTTGACTAGATAACTTACATCCAGGTACTTGGGGTTTTTCTGTGATTTTTCTTATTTTCTCCTCTTGAGAGGGTTAACGTATCAGAACTTACATCTCATGTAATCTTCTCTCGTTTGATTAGAGCAAAGCCTAGCTTCAGGTGTCTAGATACTCAATCACCATATGTAGCATTGCAGTCTCTTCTCCCTACCTGCACACTGGCCCTGACGTGAGGGCGGGGAACATTTTCAGAATTGCACCATGTTCAGATACATGAGAAAGTTGAGGTCCTTTATTTTCTTCTGCTGCATAGAAGCCTTATAGAAGCCTCTCAGCGCAGAGCTTGACACTTAATGTGTTGTGACTGATCCGTGTTTCAAGTGCGAACTGTGGCTAGCTGCCATGAGTAGGCAAGTGAATCTGTGTTGGTTTTGGAGACAAGAGGTGATACCACAGCGAGACAGGAAGGTGTGACTGCAATTTGCACCTCTATTTCATTTGCCCAAAGGATCTGTGTTTTCTTTATGAGTGTTTTAGAAAAATAACAAGAGGACACCAGCCAAATACACGGTTAAAAGATGTAGCAGTGGCACTCCAAACATATGCATTGCAGAGGGCCCACAACCAGCTGAAAATATTTGCTCATTGTCAGCCAGAGGATGAGTCGTTTCACTTGCTGTGGCACTTTTAAATCAGAGCTGCTGTTTTGTGGAGGAAAGGGTTACATTTATCTTCCATAGGCTTCTGCCAGACATCCTGGTTGGCAACCAGTGCACGTCTAATACAAATAGGGAGATGCCATCAACCCTTGCTGAACAGCAGATCTAATTTTACTACTCAGTCTCTCTCATTAATACATCAGTCATCATATTTTTGTTAGGCAGATGTTATACCCTCTGTGTCTATGAGGACTCATGCTTAATAGGGAGATTTAAGCAAGAGCAGCATCATTCATCACCTGCAACTTTTGCTCCCATGAAGGCAATCACAATTTGAACAAGGAAAACAAGCTGTGTGGCCTGGGTTTGCTTTATTCTACTATGATGGAGCAGATGCCAAGAGGGTTATTCTGGGCAGCCTTTAGTGACAGGTGTTATTAGGATGCCTAACAACAGAGGTGCTTTGGCACTTAGATACTTTAAAAATCCATGCCTGTATGGGTATGGTCTCAGACTTGAGAGCTGGACACAAATTAGGGTAATTCCTCTGGTTTTCATGGCTGCCATGCAGGTGATTCATTAGGCAGGGAGGCTGGGGAGAAGCAGTTCCCCTATAAGACACCACCCATATGGGTGTCACTGGTCAGGCTGTGAGCTGAGCATAGCAGTCCTGCTTCATCAGTGGCTTAGTTTGAGGAAGGAGGTTTCTCGTTTGTTTTTTAAAAAGAATCCTCAATCATTTACATAAATCAAAGTTACTCCTGTAAAAATTGTTACAATTTTTCCAGCTGGCACTGTTTAGTGGGAGAAGTCCTGATGGAAGGATATAATCTGATAAAGTAATGATCTCTGTTTAACCAGTATCCTAGAGGCTGTAGCTACTTACTTCTCTAGCAGCCTGTGTGCTGATTGGCATGCGTGTAAGCTGTACAAAGTTCTGTTTTTCACACACTTGCCCAGCTGTGCAAAGTACGTAAATTATTCAGATTCCCTCCTGGAGTGGGGAGAAAAAAGTCTTTTTACTAATACAGCCAGTATGTCACACACATGCTACTGTAGAAATGATGCGAACCAAAATACCTTTGCTGGTGTCTGCACAGGTATGCACAGGTGAAGTTTATTGCCATGGAATGTTTGTTTAATATAGAAACGTGTAATGTTTCTGTGTTAAAGCTACGTAACCAACTGACACCTGAAAATTTGGAGCAGCTCTTGCACTTCTCAGATCACAATCACACACTACTCTTAAGGGCAAACTGTATCTGTTCTCTTTCAAAGTGTTCGGGCTGACTAAATCCTGTGGAAGTTTATCTCTGCATGATAATTTGAAGATAATTGTTGTAATTGTACTGAATACATCTTTAAATCTGTAACACCAAAGTGTTTTCTTGACGACTTGAAACAACTGAATAATTTATTGTGCAAAACTTAAGCAGGAAAGAGTGAGAAATTTTCTTGGTGTGGGATCATACCTGATCACTGCAATGCAGGAGTATGGTGTGGTCTCCCAATACAGCTTTCTTCTGCTGTCCTGAAATGACAGTGCTTCCTTTGCATGGTTCTATTTAAGAAGATACTTATATTCAAAGCACCTGTTTCTCACATAATTAATACGTATGGTTGAGAGTGGAGAAGTGGGAACAGGAGTACTTTATACCTTTAAAAGTTGCAGGTAAGAAGGACTACCAAAGCATGTCTGAAACATTCCCTTAAATGAAGTCCATAGATTCACTAAGAAGAAGCTTTTCTATACAAAAATGAGGCTGAAGGCAATATTATGTACCTACATATTCTGTTGTAGGTACTCCAAATATTTTTATTACTTTCTATAGGAATAACTTGGATTGCATGTACAAATTTCCTGCATTTTCCATGATTGTCTGCACAGATTAGATGATCTAGGCCAATGTCCAAAACATTAGATTTATTTAGATACGTTTTCAAACCTTAAGTGTTGCTTTATTTCAATATTTGACGAAGATATACTTAAAATAATGCAGAAGAAAAATCTTGTTTAAAGAAATTACTTTGGCCTTTTTAGAAAAAGAGCAGATCTGGTACCTTTGTCTTAAAATTAAAAAATCATTCCATAACAGAGCAATTTAGATACAATTAAAGCAATTCAGTTTTATAATGCAACATTTGTCTAGAAGCAAATCAAGTTTGCACTTATTGATTAAAGAAAAAAACTTTTTGGTGATGTGGTGGGTTCACCTTGGCTTGACACCAGGTGCTCACCAAAGCTGTTTTATCCCTCCCCTCCTCAGCTGCGCAGGGGAGAGAAAATATAACAAAAGGCTTGTGGGTGGAGATAAGGACAAGGAGAGATCACGCACCCATTATCATCACAGCAAACACAACCTCAGCTTGGGGAAACAAATTTATTAAAATCACATCAGAATGAGATAATGACAAATAAATCTTAAAAACACCTTGCCCCCACTGTTTCCTTCCTTCATTCCAGGTTTAACTTTATTCCCTAATCTTTACCTTCTCCGCCCAGCAGCACAGGAGGATGGGGAATGGGGGCTGTAGTCAGTTCATCACATGCCTCTACTGTTCCTTCCACGACAAAGAGAGGACCACTCACACTCTTTCCCTGCTCCATTGTGGGGTCCCTTCCACAGGAGACAGAACTTCAGTGTGGAAGGTTGTGAGTCCTTCCCAAGGGCTGCAGTTCTTCATGAACTATTCTAGTGGGGTTGCCTCTTAACAGGGTGCAGTCCTTCAGGAATGCACTTCTCCAGCATATGACCCTCATGGGGTCACAAGTCCTGCCAGCAAACCTGCTCCAGCATGGGCTCCTGTCTCCACAGTCCTGCCAGGAGCCTGCTCTGGAATGGGCCTTCTGCAGAGCCACAGACTCCTTTGGACATCCACATGCTCCAGTGCGGCGTCCTCCACAGGCTGCAGCTGGATGTCTCCTCCACCATGGACCTCCATGGGCTACAGGGGCACAGCTGCCTCACTATGGTCTGCATCAGGGGCTGGAGGGGAATCTCTGCTCCAGCACCTGAAGCATCTTCTTCTCTTCCATTTTCACTGACCTTGGTGTCTGCAGAGTTGTTTTCTCTCACATATTCTCATACCTCACTTCTTCATCTGCAATTGTTTCTATTCAATAACCTTTTCTTTATCTTCAGTATGTTACCCCAGAGGTGCTAGCACCATTGCTGATGGGTTCAGACTCGACCAGTGGCAGGTCCATTTTGGGGCTATCTGGCATTGTCTTCATCAGGCATGGGGGAATCTTCTAGCAGCTTCTCGTGGAAGCTGCCCTTCTCTACAAGAACCTTGCCACACAAACCAACTATATTCCATCTCTTGACTCTGAATCACATGTTTTAAAATTACCATTAAAAAATTCACATTCATCACACAATCTTCATTCCCATCAACAAAAAACCCAGATTCCCCACTCTAAAATTGTTCCTTCATTTCAGTTACAACAATAGATGTTCCCCACAATCATACCATTCTCTAACATTTTTCATCCCTTGTTTTGCCAGTTTTTATCCTTACCTCAGGTTCCTCATTCCCAAAGCTGGTCAGCAAGAAGAACTGTGGTGGCTTGACTTTGGTGGGACGACAGCTGCCACCAAAGCCTTTCTATCACTGCCCTCCTCAGCAGGAACAGGGATAACATCAGCAGTGATATCTGGCCACTTCTACCCTGGCACTCTCCACTTGGAAACAGGGTTTCAGCATGGGTAGTGGTTACTCTGGAAGACAAGCCTTATAAACAGCAAATGCCTACTGCATTCTCAGCTTTCATATCTGAGCTGGATGAGCTGGATTCCGTATGATATGGAATATCCCTTTGGCATTTTGGGTCAGCTGTCCTGGTTATTTTGCCTCCCAAAGTTTTGCACACCCCAGCCTACTTGTGGGGATGGAAAGTTGGAGAGACAGCGCTGATGCTATGCCAGTGCTGCTCAGCAATAGCCA
The DNA here is from genome assembly GCA_013397935.1 of Dasyornis broadbenti. NCBI lineage: Eukaryota > Metazoa > Chordata > Aves > Passeriformes > Dasyornithidae > Dasyornis > Dasyornis broadbenti. Next base: position 199,400 of record VZRN01001755.1, read on the forward strand.
AAACACTGGTGTGTTATCTTTCTAGCTATCAACGCAAAGCACAGCAAGGTGAGGGCTGCTGTGGGGAAATGAACTCCAGCTCAGCTAGATACAATACAGGTGAATATCATACTGTAGTACCTGCTACCTTTTCTGAAGTTGTGGCTTGTTTCAGCCATTAATGGCTTGAAATTGAATATACATTAAGGTTTTTATGCAGGAAATGCATGAATCTATTTAAATGAACTATGTTTTGAAGACCAGTGCCCTCCAGATACAGGGCTTTTATAAAGTCATGAGATACATGCTGTGCTCCAGTTTTCTTACCACAGCATTTAGCATGTTTCCAGTTCTGTTGCAAGGGGCTTTGTTTTCCCTTGTGCAGCCAAACAAGAAATTTTTCTAGCATTTGTTCAAGGCTTACTTATAGAATGTGAGTGACAGGGGGAAGAAAATGTACAAATTAATGTCAACCAAGATCATATTCCTACTGTCTTTTCCTGCTGAAAGTTCATATTAATGTAGGAATGTTTCTGAAAAACAGTGATTCTAAAAGATAACAAGAGAAAAAGAAACCAACACTAAAACCCCCCGAGTGTGACAGGTTTAGGTATTATATTTTCCACCTTAAGTGCAGGAGCCCTAGAGATGCAATCCATGAACCATTTGGTGGCTTGTAACCCTGCTTATGATCTGTGAGTCTTAAATATGTGCAGTGGCTTTCTGCTGTTTCTCTGGTAGTCCTTTACAAATAAAACTTGTAATTCTAGGATGGGAATTGTTGGCTTCTATTTCAGGAATTACACTGCTTCAGAAATGGTGATGTTGCATGTTTTCTACTCCTTCCCTGGATAGGTTGTATGGCAACCAAGGCAACATGCCAGTGTTAACTGCGCAGTGTTTTTCTCAGCTGTCAAATAGAAATAAAAATTCATTGTGTACTGTAATTGGTATCTGAAGACATTTTTTGAGGGGATGGGATGGGGGGTTAGGACCATGAGGGTTCTGTGGGGAGCACTTCCATCCATGGAGAACTGCTGGCAGCTCAGGAGCTTCAGATGCCTCTTCTTAGCATTTGGTTTAATCACCAAAATACTTCTACAGATGAGAAAAAAGGGAAAGTGGCCAGAAACACTTACTGACTTTTCTAAATTAAACTATTACCTGTAACTTATTTCACACATTAGTGAAATATGCCTTTTGAAATGTTATAAATAGTTTGCAACCTAATCAAGAAACTTGAGCCATTTTGCCTTTCTATATCCCATGTCAGTCTCAGTATGGTTTGAGATATAATCTGCTCATGTGTCTGAACTCTTGGGTTTCTGATGGCTCTCAAATATTAACTCCAAGTGAGGCTAATTTCCTGTGTCTAACAATGAGGGTGTGTGACAAAAAAGATAAATTATATTTACATTTAGATAGGAAAAGAGAAGAAAACAGAAGATAGCATCAGCTCTTTATTCAAGATTTTGGGAAATTACTTTTGGTCCTCTTGAGCACTTTTTGTTAAAGAAGAATTTAGGACACAGAACTACAGAAAGGCATTATTTTTATCTGAAGTGTGACTCACTGATTTTTTTGCACGTGTGCTCCTGTGTTGCAAGCAATGAAGTCTTTTCATTAAATGAAACAGTGAGATTATCATACTTATTATAAGGGTTTTTTTCCTGTTGTCAACAGGGACTAAGTGTATCAGGGAAAAACTGAGAGGTTCCTTAAAGAATATATATGCAAACTATAGTGTTAGAAACTTCCTGTGCCTTTATATATTAGTAGAAAGTAATTAAAAATGAGGTAAAATTGTTTATAGACTTTAAAACACTTTAAACTAAAATTCATATAAGAATTCACTAAAATTATATATATGTGGTGTATACACGACAAGAAGTTTAAACAATGCTTGGACCCTTAATGGTATTTAGAAATAAAAAGTATCTGATCAGCCCAAGTACAACATCAAAAAAATGTATGTGCATAATTTTTGCTGATTTTATGATGAGGTAAAAACGGCTGTTTAAGGTCATGTGGGGAAATGATCCATGTGAAAATATTAATCTTCCAGTACTTTAATCATTGGAAGGGCTTGAACATCCTGCAGAAGAGAAATCATGCCAAATATGGCAATTTAAAACCATTTTCATCTTCTGTTGGCTCTGACTGTTTTGGTTTAAGATTGTTGATCCTTACAATGTAATCTCTAAATGTTCCCTGCAAGTATATGAGGTAAACTGATAAATTAACACTGCATGGTATTTTTGCTTTTAATCTCCAGGAAAGTGGTCATATTTGTGCTTTTTCTGAAATTTCTTTCCTTAAATGTTTACAAAGTCTCAGCTGCTGCTTTAAATGTGTACGGTTGGCTGGTCATTCATTGGTTTTGGTTTTTTTATAAGATGCTGTTGCATAAAACATTTCTGTACAGATGATGGACAACTTTACATGTGCATTCACAGACTGATTAGAAGCTATACTGGAAACACAGATCAGGAAGTGAGTAATGCTTTTCATTAACAATGGTGTAGGATTAGATGCAAGACGTCTGAAGGCTCCATTGCTGTTCTGTTTCCAAATGGATTTGAAATGCTTAGTGGTTTTTACTCATAAATCATGAAGCCAACACATTCCAGTACTGTGATTTGTAATAGCAGATGCAGTTCTATTGCTAGCCATAACTATAGTTATTTCTACGTCAAGATATTTCATGCTCTTTTTCCTGCACCTAGGGGATAAATAAAAATATTCCCTTTAAAAGAGGGTGCATGTGGATGCAGTTTACCACCAAATAAGTAAATAATACTCAAGTTTGTTTAATTCCTAAAAATTATTTTAAGTTATTTTTACTCAGCTTGGGAAAGATAACTGGATATTGAAGACAGATTTAGTCTCCTCACATAAGATATATTTATTCTTCATTTGAATTGAATACTGAGAGATTTTGGTTTGGTATTGGTTAAATGACCATGAGGATTCAAAGGTAGATGATGTGGATTTTCTCTTGAGTAAAAGGAGGCATATGTAGTAGTAGTTTTAACATTTAGTCATTTTATCATTTCTTGTTAGTGACATTCATGTAATCGCTCTTGTCCTCTTGGTGCTCTTGAGATTATTTGTACCATGTTCTCGAGGAAAATATGGGAAGGCATTTTGCTTTGCATGAGTTATTTGAATCATCTTTTTACAACCTAGGTTGGTACTGTAGGATGTGGAAGAGGCAGCACGTGTGGTATAAAGGTGTAATCAAAGCTCTCTGGCAGCTATTGGGGAAAAAAAAGGGTAATGTTTACAGCTTGTCCTCTGTAGTAGGATGGTTTTATAAAGTTCTATATGAGACACCTGAAAGAAATATCAAGCTTATCTCTTTTCAGATAATTTTTTTAATGCTGGGATCTGAGGAAACTATTTGTACTGTACATACACTCCAGGTGACAAGAAGATAGTTTGTCTGTGTGCAATAGAAGAGAGGGGGACCTTCTGTATAGTTGATGGACTGGCAGGTAACACAGTGAATGCTCCCTCTTCTTCTTTGTTGCCTTAGACATGTGACATTCAGCTTGAATTTTATTTCTTTAAATGGTTATAGTTTTCTAATTGTTTCAGCTGCTTGATAGATATCTCTGTTTATGCCTGTATTAAAGGGAGGTACAAAATTCAGCCTCTTCGTGAACATGCAGGTTATTGCACATATCTTAAAGTTTGTAACAAGTGTTCGCATTTGCTCTGTGTGTTTTATCTGCATTTTGCTGAGAAACCAAGTGTCTGTAGTTCCTTTTGAAAACTCCAAGTATGTTATCTGTGTGTTTGCTAAGTGTAAACCTGGCTTTGTTTCATAAAGAACACCTTCCTTATTTCCTCCAGCTCTAGTTTTGAGGCTTGCTTTGTGTCAAAGCACTCTAGCTTCAAATGGTATTTCAAGCATATTTCAAGAATATTTCTTGAATAAGCAAGAATATTTCAAGCAACCAAAAAGAAATGGAAGGGATAGAAATTCCAGTTATAAATCAATAGAAAACATGATATTTAATTTCTTCATTACACATGGAACTGTAATCAATAACAATTAAAAAAAACACAATTAGATGCCACTGAAATGCAAGGTTATTTCATACTTCAGTTGTGTTTGTATATGGTCATGGTCTGTTCTTATACTGAGTGAGTCCAACATTACTGTAACCAGTGCAATCTCCATTGGACTGTTGGCATAGAATAAAGGACACTTGCACTGTTGTCAGATTGGTAGGGCATGGTGTTGGTAGGTGATGATGATAGCTACTTCTCATCTTAGAAGAGTTGTAGAAAATAAGTAAATTCTGATTACAGAAACTATCCACTTTAACTCTTTTCCTGCCATCCTCCAGGATCACACAAGGTATAGCTGGAAAAGAAGTTTGGCTAGTCTTTACTATTTTGCAAAGGCTTCATTTACAGACATGGAGTAGAAAGGATCAACACAACTGGAGGAATATGCCAGCTGACACAGAAGTCAGTCTAGCCCTGAAAGATCAGACTTTCTTTGCTACATGCTTTTGCTTAAGCAGGATTCTCTGGCCTAAATGCTGATTTCTTCTACAGTTAAGAAATTAGGACATAGTGCCTTCTTTGTGGTAAAACAGCTCTGTCAATAGATGTTTCCCCAACTATCTCCTGATCTAACAGAAATCATCTGCAAGAGCCCCCATTCTTGGCTGGCCCTGATTCAGAGTTTGCAGAACTTAGAAACCTAAGGCTTCTAACTCTAAGACTAATAAATGTTCTGTAACCTGCTGTGGATTTGTATCTTTAAAAAGAAAATTAATGAGCTTCCCACAGCTACCTGATAACAGAATTAAGTAAAAGTACTGTTTATGATACTTGCTAAGTACAGACAGAAGGCAATTGCCTTATGAAACAACCCGCCAGACTAGCAGAGGGTTATGAAGTTTCAGAATCTCTGCTTTGTGCTGTTAGATATCTACATAAGTACATGATGGGCAAATATCATATTTGGTGTTGGAGGCATCTATTAAGAATTCACTTTTTGGACCACAATGTTTTCAAAATTTGAGGAAAAATAGCTTGTCTGAAATAAAAAGTAAAGTATTGTGCACTGCAATCTTACCCACATTGTTGCTCCATGGATCACCATTTCTGCCTTTTAAAGTTTCCGCATGAAGCATATTCTGGCCTAAACCTGTGTTATATGCACACCAGATTAAATTACAGGACGTTTCTGCAGCCTGTAAAATACCAAGAGTAGAATGAAAGAAGCACTAAAACCTGGAGATCAGTATCTTAGGAAATATCTTTATTTAAAAACTGAGCAATTAGCATTTCTTCTTATTTGCATATAAACTCTTCAACCTTCAGAATTATTCATAAGTGTTTATGGTTTACAGTATGTATACTGGATTTTTTTAACTGAGGTACTGAGGCTGCATATTAATAGTGAAGATTGCAGAGCAGTTGTAAAAGCAAGGATTGCTTGTGTATGATGTGGACAGCACATCTAACAATGAGAATTAATACTGAAGGTTTTACATTACACTCATGAGTCCTTCTCACAGGTCTGCTCTCGATCTGTTCATCCCTCCAGCCTGTGTTGACCCTGGAGGTTGTCCCGACCCAGCTGGGTTGCCTTGAACTTGGTCTTGTTAAACATCATGAGTTTCCCATGGGTCCACTTCTCCAGCTTGTCCTGGTGCCTCTGGATGGTATCCTGTCCTTCAGGAGTGTCAACAGCACCACTCAGCTTGGTGTCATCCGCAAATTTGCTGAGGGTGCACTTGATGCCATGATATGGTTGATGAAGACACAAAACAGGACTGGACCCAGTACGGACCCCCGAGGGACACCACTCATTGCTGCTCTCTATATGGACACTGAGCTGTCCAACACTATCCTCTGGATGCAACCGTCCAGGGAATTCCTACCCAGCCAAAAGTCCACCCACCTAATCCTTTTCCCTCCAATTTGAAGAGAAGGATTCTGTGGGAGACCATGTCAAAAGCCCTGCAGAAGTCCAGATGATGACAACATAGCCGTTCTCTGTCCAAAGGGAGATAATCTGTGAAGTTAATTCCGGAATAACCTAGTACTTAGTCTTTTAGAATCAGAGCAAATGTTTTGATAAGTCATGGAGAACTCAAGGGAGGGTAATATTAGTTGAATACTTTCTTTTTTACACAAATAATATATTTCTAGATTGTTTTTGATATAGTCATTTATGGACTGAAGTTGCAGGTAAAATAGGAACTTTTTGAATAAAGGGAACTTGCTTTATTGTAATTATTGCAACTGAGTTTGTAAAGACAAGTTAGACAAATCCTGCTTTAGACAGACCTGCCAAAAGTGTCAATGCTAACTATGACCATACAAATTCACATATTTAGTCACATTGTACCTGTGACTGCATATCAAAACAGGCTCACTCTTACCGTGAATATTTATGGTCTGCAATAATCTGATTAACCAAAATAAAATGTAACAATCTGTTTGCTCCATGACCTGGTAATTCTTCATCCTTACTATCAATGATGCATTTTAATTTATATGAAACAGTTAGAATTTATTGGAGATTTTTCATGTTTGCTCTGTGACGGGAATATAACTAGCTAATCATATTGTAATATGAATTACTGAAAGCAGTGGATTCATCTGGCCAGTGGTTTTCACATTTTTTATAAATTAAAAGGAACTCACAGACCCTTCAGAAAGTACATCCTTGTGGATTACTACCCTATACAAACTCATTTTTGTAAATTATGACTCATTTGACACCCTTTAAATTGTATTATGAAAACTCCAGGATTCTGACAACCACAAACTAAAACCAGTCAATTGTTCGCATTACTGACATTTTTCCTTTTCCAAATTTTCTGTTATTACTGGCTGATCCTAGAGGACATAGATATCTTAGCTGTTTTTTTGTCAACAGGTTTTCTTCTGATTAAATTATGCAAAGCACTGAGTTTTGTCAAAGGATGTTGCAGTTATCAGGGTACTGTCCTTTGGAAAGGATTGTCTTCCACACCTGCAGAGTGGCACTACCAGCCTTGCACAAAGTCAGAATATGAGCAGTTCTCAAGTTAAAGAGAATAGAGGAAACATGCAGGAGCAAGACAACAATTTAACTCAATTTATACTATCTTTAACAGAAGAAAATGAGTTTAGGCAGCCAAATAGTAATGGAGATGAATTTTCTTACATTTAAAAGAGAAGGCACAATTTTAAATAAACAGTATTATTTGTCATTCTCAGAGAATGAGAATGAAATGATGAAACCAGAAATACTCTATTGTGTGATTTAAATGAAGAAACTTAGAAAGATGTTACAGTTTTTGTAATTATTTTGTGTTTAATAATAAAATTTGATAGCCTTAACCCTCTCTACATTTTTAGACCTTCAGCATCAAGCAAAGAACTTCTGATGCTGCTTTCCTTTAAATGGTTATCTCCAAGCCATGATGAATAAATGCGTTTTAAAAATTCCCTATAATCTCTATTTTTACTCAGAGGACTAGAGATGCAAGCAGCTACAACAATACATTTTAAGAGGGGCATTTTCTGGCAATTCTGTATTTTGCAGCTTATATTGTTATGTCCATATGAACTTATTTTTAAAGCTAATTATTGCTAGTCTATTTCATCTGTGTAATATGATTTAAATTTAAAATTAAAAATTAAAAGTTCCCTCCTGATCTTTTTCTGAAAAATTTTCTTGTAGCACACAAGACAAAAGTAGAAGAATAAGTAGTTCTCCTACTCACATTATTTTTTCCTAAATGTGAAAGAATAGCAACTTGATGATACACTAGTTGTTATATCCCTCACGGGCTCCCAGAAAAGCAATTTGAGAAATCATTCTTGGATTTTATAGAATACATAAAACTCAGGAAATTTCAAGTGTCCTGTGAATAGCAAAGTTAGTCATAAGTCTGATGGATTCTACATTTTCTCCAGAAAAAGTTTGTCATCAGGACAGGACTCCATTCAAGAATAAAGCTTAATCTTGTTCCAATTGTTTGTGTTCTCCTAAAACTGTGCAACACAGAAAAATGAATTAGCACAAATGGAGGTTTAAAGAGAGAGAATAATGCCATTTTCTATTATTTTATGAAGATGCATGAAAGTCAGTGGGATTACACACCTCCATGTGCTTATCAGTATGAGCAAACCTCAGCTGGCAGCAGTCCTAAGCAGGATTGTGGCCCTTGCTCTCCTGAGACCACCTTTCCTCCCAGGTGAAGTGCTTTGAAAACCGACAGCAGTAGCTGTTCAAACACTGCTTCTCATGGGCTCCATGTGCCATGAACAGCGCCAGGAAAACTGAAAACAACTTTTATTCTCCCTGAGTAGTGACGGATCAGCTGTATTTGGCTGGCTGGATGGCTGCCTGTCTGTCATCCTCTTTTTGGAGGACTTGCTAGGACAAAATCAATGCCACTTTCAAGGAATCCTCCATGGGTAGTGTGTGGAGTCACATTTACATGTAGCAATTTTTGCTAAGCCCTGACATGGGTGACGTCCCAGCTGCCTGTGAGGAGTGAGTTTCCAGCCAGAGCCATCTGGAAAGGGCTGCACAGCCAGGAGGTGGCAGGATGGGTTACTCTGCCCTGCCTTTGCCCCCACACAGGAAGTCTGAAGACATTTTTATTTATGGATTTATGAGATGAGTGAAGAGTGCAGTGAGAATTCACAAATCACAAAGAATATGAAATGATAGTTTGTATTTGATTTGTGACATTGAACTCTTGCTTTTGCTCTCTCTGGAGGTTATGATGAAGTACTCTGGTCCCGCTTGATCAAATCAGCAAGAAGTCATTTTCATCCTGCTAAACTGTTTTAAACTCTACAGGATTTTAAGAGCTTATTCTATCAAAGGCAAGACAGTGATTAGAAGTATGAGAACAAATTAAACAAGTCTCTAAAGATAGTATTATCTATTAGGTCCTCATTAAAAAATGCCAAAACAAACCAACCCAAAATTTAGCAACTAGTTATCTAACGCTTAGTAATCTAAATGAAGTTGGAAGGTAAAAAGACTGACAGAAGACAGATATTAAGTGCCTTAACTAGAAAGACAAAAATTTTCTTTTAAAATGAGAATTCATGTCGTTAACCTCAGTGGAAAGGAAGATGCATCTTGTTGACTTTTTTTCCTTTTGAATAATTACTTAGAGTTCTATCACTTCCAAGGAGCTAATTTTGTATGCTTAAAAAGTACATTTATTTAATAGCATTGTGGTGTTTATTTAATAACTTTGAGATGTTATTTAGTCACTAGTGAGAGGCCTTGAAAGCAGGCAAGAGAAAATTTTGCGGTTAAAAAGCATAATGTAACTCTTCTTTCAGACATCAGTCTGTGTATGGCATTCTAAAGTGAATAAAAAATATTCAAGTTACACTATAGAAGCAAACAAGGTACATTCAAGGGCAGAGAGAAGAGGATTGCAAAAACTGCACAGTACAATGTAGGATTGTTCCACAATGCATTGACTTTATATATAAATTTAGGTATTATGTTTGATTACACAAGAAGGAAAAAATCTATTGGATAAATCAGATCTCTAAAACTAATTTCACATAGCATGCATCCCATCTCATACTCTCAGGTAAACTGAGTGCTATTAATTGAAACAATTGTCTGCATTAGCTCTACATTACACCCATGCTAATTGCCAGCTTTTTAACACAGATGATTAACCAGGAATAGAAGCCTGTGTTAAAGTACCATGCTTGCACTCGATGTTGCTTCTTTACATCTACACAATTTTTTGTGCTGCATAGGCATGCCCTTAATAATGTCATTATGTTCAAGTTTGTTATCTTTGGCCTATTATGTGTTTTTTCACGGGAGGTAAAAATTTCAGCTTCATCATCACCAAAGTCGTAATTTTTGGCCTGCTAGAAAAAGTAAAAAATATTTCCTTTTCAATCAGTGTGCACACAGGCAGAGAGAAGCTGTCACTTGTTTGTAATTACATCTGTTTTGTTCCTGGCTCAAGATATTTTTATAAGTATGAATTTTCACAGTTAGCATGGAAGAAAGTAGAAGTCACTGTGTTGCTCATGACAGCACTCCATGCTGGTGGGAAGTTGAAGGTGTGTCTGTGGTAACTGGATGTTGAGCTCCCTGCAGCTGGTCAGGATGCATTACTCATTCTTGCGTCACAGGCATGAAGGAAAACCTACAAAGAGACAAAGAAAATCATATTTTTCGCACGTAGAAATGGCAGCTGGCCTACAGAGGCTGACTTCATGCACTCTGTTAAGAGCCTTTCTTGACTGCATCATGACACAAACAAAGTTAATGCAGAGAGCTTCTTCTCAAAGAATAAAATAGCTACTTAGTATTAACCTCTGCTATTTGTAGTCTCCAAAAGAAGCTATAAAAGGTAGATGGTGGTAAATGTTTTGATCTCTATCTGCTAGTGTGATAAAACTTTACTGGATAAGTCAGTTTTAAGACCTGATTGGAAATACCAGCTTCTCTGTGTAGAGCTAGAATATTCAAGGCAAACATGAAGAAGCCTGAATACTTGCTTAACTAGCTTACTGCACTGCTCTTTTGCTGTGCTTAGAACACCTGCCTTGTACACAAAGGCAGTATATTCCTCATGGAGAATTTCTTCATTTGAGCTAGTGGTTTTTGGCTAAGGAAATAAAGAGCTTTAGTGCTGCCGGTTTGACTGGCTTTGACCAACTGTGTTGAGAAGCTTTTGGTGCCTTTATGTATCAGACTGCTTTCCAGGGGAATTAGGAAGTTTGCAGACTGATTTTAGATATTCTGCTAGGCACGCAATAGTACAGTGATGAAAGAAGCTACTCATCTGAGATTGCTAGGAACGTATAGAAAGCTAAGGTTATCCACAAACACAAGATTAAGCTGTTTTCTGATCACACTGTCCATCATAGCAGCTTCTATGGAGTGCCTTGACTCTTAGAGAAACACGAGATCTCATCTGTGTCTCTGTAACCACTGCTTTAAAACAAGCAATTAAGAATGAAATGACAGTTAAAGAATTAAGGAAATTTATGATTCTATGTAGAATTCAATAGATAATTATATAATAATGAAGCACAGTAGCTGGATTTAAAGGTAGAAACACTATGAGTTGGTGTGCAATTCTTTAGTGATAAATGAGAGTTGCAGTTACTTTCATAGGGGTGGCTGGATTTGGGGGTTTTATTAGGAATGTTGCACCTTCCACTTCCTCTGAAACAGATATGGCAATAGTCACTAAAATTGAGCATCTGTTAAGGGATCGGTGGAGGAAGGATAAAATTGTGTACAGTAAATAAAGTTTAAGCACATTAATTTTAACAGTTTAACAAGCACAGAGGTGTTTACCTCCCTTCACAATATGCAATTTACTTGAAGCTCAAGAGTGGGTTTCATGGGTATTTAAGTTAGGTGTGCCTCTTCTTTATTAAATTAGCATGAAATTGCCTCCTACAAATAAAATGCCGCCCAAGGGTGTAAAATAATATCATTTGTTTTGTAAGCAGATCAAACGACCTTTATTAGATGGCAATGACTGTGAGAGAAGCAGTATTTTATTAACATTTGAATGTGTACATCTTCCATTCATGATATTTAATCAAAGAATAGATTCAACAGCAACATAGGGATTAAACTTCTTTGCTTTCATGTGCACTAGCCACTGCAACTTCTAACTGCAAAAACTGGCTTTCTATCTTCCTGTTCTGATGTGTAACATGAGGGATCTAAAATAATTACAAAGTGGAAGGATGTGAAGATCAGGGAAACTCAGCAGCTGTGTAGTCTGAGGGAGTAAATTCAGAAACTAACGGGTGCTAAGGATTTCCTTGGGGGAAGACCTGTGGGCAAAGAAGAAGAGGAGCACTACATGAGAATATACTCTCAGGAGAGTCTAGTGATTTTCTTTAGGGTTTCTTTAACATTTCCACGCTACATCCATGATTGTAAAGTTGTGTGTTTAAGAGCAGGATTTTGATTCCTACAACCATGCCAAATTCAGATAATACCACTCTGTCCCCAGTGGTATTATCTGAATTTGATCTATAATAGATCCTTTTATTAGTTTTCCTCTTGAAACTCTGACAAAATTATGCTGTACCCTTGCATGTGAAGCACAACCCATGACTGTAAAAAGTCTAGAAATTTAATTCTAAGTCTGGTAACCACCCTATGAGATATTCTCAGCTGATATCTGGATTACCGTAAGCATCCTTGGCTGAGGATAGAAGTAAATTGTGGTTAGATTTTAGCCTCTTTGACAGATGTCTCTCTCCTTTTGTCTGTTGATTATCTCCGTTAAGCACTCTGCTGAACAGTGGAGACATTCTCCCAGTTTAAACACAGCAGTTGTTTCTGCATTGACCCTGAGGACATTTTGGTGTTCTAGGACATATATGTATTGAAATAGACAACATGTAAGATTTATAAGGACTTCATACAAACGTCCTCTAATTTCAGCTGGGGAAAAGAGGTGTCTGGAAGTGAGAGCTATAGGAAACAACTTTCCATGGCTGATTTCCTCACCCATCTGCAGGATCCTTGGTGTATGATCAGAGATTTTAGAAGCATTGTATCCTTCTGTGGACTGTTACTGAATCATAACACATCTGTGTGTGTTTCAGACAGTTGGATATTTTTTTTATCTTGGCTGATCCTGTAGCTAAAGAAAGGTTATTTTTGCTAAGTCTGTAATCCCTTTATCTCTTTGCCAGGAGCTGGGAAGTACTTCTTAGTTCTCCAGTCCTTTCTGTCTGGACCTTGGAGGGAAGAATGCCATCCCTTCTATCTCAGAAGAAACAGAGACAGGACACCCTTTGGCCAGTTTCTAGTTATTTCTCTCTGTTGTGGTTTAATCCCATCTGGCACCTAGGTACCATGCAGCTGCTAACTCCCCTCCCCACCAATCTCCCAGGGGGAAGAAAAGATTGGAAAGAAAAGGTAAACCTTGTGGGTCGAGATAAGAACCATTAAAAAAATTGAAACAAAAATACCCCAACTAATTAATTAACTTATAATTACTATAGCAATAATGATAATAATAATAATTATAATAATAGCAACAACAACAACACCAACATTATGAAAAGGAGAGTGAGAGAGGAATAAAATGCAAGAAAGACAAGTATTGTACAAAACAATTGTTCACCACCCATTGGCTAATGTCCAACACATCCCCAGGCAGCAATTGGTAGCCCCTGGCCAACTCCCCTTGGTTTATATACTGGACATGATGTTCTGTGGTGTGGAATATCCCTTTGGCCAGTTCAGGTCAGCTGTCCTGGCCATATTCCCTCACGGTTTCTTTGCACGTACTCGTGGGCAGAGCATGAGACACTGAACACTTGACTCACAACCAAACTATCAGCGAGAAATCAGCATTATTCTCCTACTGAATGCAAAACACAGTGCTGCAACTGGTACTAAGAAGAAAATTTTCTGTCCCAGCCAAAACCAGGGGACATTTTCTATGGCTAGGCTGGCTCTCACATTAAAGTGTAATCATGGATTAAGACATCTGCTTCTTATACCCTTGAGAATCATATGAGGCAGAGGGCAGAAAAAAAGACAATCATAAGGCATGGGGATATGTGATTTCATGAGTCAAGTTAGCATTTTTAGCTTGAATATAAGTTCACAAGGTCTTCACAACTCCTCAAACTGCAAAAAGGTCTTACCAGTTTAGCCAATTTGCATTTGGAAAATAGAATAAAATTTCCTAGGTTGCTATCAGGTCAGCACCCCTAAATGTCTGGCGAGGGAAAGGCAGATTGAACCATATTGTTAATAACAATAACAGCATCGAAATAGGGTATTGGAGACAACTGTGCATAAACACAGAAAAAATATGAGGTTGTCATTTGGGTATTTCAATTTCCAATCTTCACACTTTCTCAGAGTGAAAATTTACTTTTCTTGAGTAATCTTACATAAGTTGCTGCCTTCTAGTGGTGAATGAAATGCGGGAAGAGGAATAAACATAGGGGTAATCGGTAGTGTTCTCTTGGGTTCCTGGCTCTCTGCATTATAAAAGAAAAAGTAATCTTGATAGATATATATGTAGTCACTGCTTCATGAACACTTTTATGAAATCCCATGGTTTTAGGAAGAAAAGCTGTGAAACAGAGAAGTGTTTCCTTAAGGTGTTGCTATCCCAGAGTTCAGTTTCACTGGATTTTGGGCAATTCAGCGGTAAGAAATGTCAGCTTGTGTTACCGTTCTTCCTCCAACGTTTGGCAACATCTCAAAGCATCAGAAAGTTTGAATACTGAGATTGAGTTTGTGTCACCACTGATGCAAGCTCAGAGGTCTTGTGCTGGAAACAGCTGGAGTTCCATGTCTGCAATCATGAGGCCCCAAGGACTCAGGGTTTCCAGATATTGCCAGGTCTGTGTAGCTTCCAAGCCCAAGTAATCCAGTGCCTGTCTGGAGCTGCAACAGTTTTATTGCCCGGTTCATTAGTGCTTGTTACAATCAACTATTTTGCCTTTCAACGAAAACTGTACAGCACATCTCTGAAAAAGAAATTTAAGGTAGCAAAATCCAGATCATGATGGCAGAGAAACACAGCCTTGGGTCTTTACTAGATCCTTCACATGCTCATTAACTCCATTGTCACTTCACACTTCATCCTAATAAATATTCAGTCCTATAGTACTCAGAGGAACATAGGATCATAAAAAGTGTTGAATAAGTGTTGTTTCCTGATTTCAAGTAAACCCTCCTGCATGGTTTTGAAATTTTAATATGAGGATTTATTGTCCAAATATGTAATATTTATAAGCTAATATCCAAAACATCAACATGAGACAAAGTAGCCTTCACATTAGCACACATTTCTCCTCAGGCAATTAAAACCAGGAAAACTTAGATTTATCTAATTATATGGGGTTTATCCTTCTGTTTCAAGCCAGTGGTTCTGAACTGTTTTATGACATTCAGAGTATTAATTAAAAATAATAATAACACAAATACAAACAAAACCAAAAATGAACACCAAAACCCAAACCCAAATGAAACATCCACTACACTAAAATTAAGCTGTTATGCTTATTCTGGTAAATTTTTCTTGTCTGTAAGTGTAATATACCTGGCCTCTATTGCTTTATATGTCACCTTAAAAAAAGTCTGTTTTGAACAAGAAACCATCTTTAGTAGCAAAGTCGAAGTCAGCCAACTGATTTTACTAAGGGGATGTGCAAGGTCTATTTTTGTCCTCAAACTGGTGCATGAGTAGTATGAGATTTTTCTATTCCTAACACCGACAAGAAAAGACTTAAAAAAAAAAAAAAAGGGAAAAAGGAAAAAAAAAGGCGAAAAAAAGGAAAGAAAAAAGAAAAAGGGAAGCAAAACAAACTCACTTCTGAATAAAAAGAACAGGACTCTATCTTGTGTGAGAAGGGTTTATGGTGTTTAATCCTTCATGCACTCAACCAAACCAGGCAGCAGAGCTGAATGTGGGGTTCCTGTGCAGGGTGGAGGCCAGACAAAGCGGCTCAGGGATGCACTCTGGAAGTGCAGAACTTACAGCATGTGCTGTTTCATTTCCTCTCCTCCCCTGTGCTTCCAGACATCTATACCCACCTTCATTTTGTTAATTGCTGTTTTACTGAAGGCCAAGGCTTGCTGTAAATTGGCAGCTCCAAGAGCAGAAACTTTTAGACACCATTGAGCTGATCAGATTAGGGACACACATACTGCAGCGACTGGCTACTGGCTGTGAGAAAAGATAAATGGAAAAATGCTCTCTTAACAGTGGTTGTAACCAGCTGTTGCAGTAAATGTGTGAATTGTCAAGACTCCGTCAAGAAACTGATCTTTATTACATGTCTCTATCCACACGCCACGATTTAGGGTTAGACAAGTCTCCATTAGTCATGTGACAGGAAACAGTTTCTGGGATTACTACTGCAGGTTTTTTAATATGCAAGTTTTAACCTGACCTGCTATGTTTTGCTTGCAGCTTGATGGCCCTTTGCTAGCAAAGTTTTATTAAGGAGATTTTCAAGTAAAAAGTATCTTTCAAAGGGCATTAGCAGTTTCAAATAAGTTTAAATCCTATGGGTGCCATTCCTTGAAAATTCAATTGATTTAATGAAAGTGCCTTTGCAACTGCCAGTTACTTAAAGTCACTCTTTCTGTAAAGTGAGCCTGTATGGGGGTAATGAACTTGATTGCCTTTGATTGGCAGGACTGGAGTTTCTTTGCCTTCAGTGGTCTGATTTGTATAGGATGGCTTTGAAGACCATGTCAGAAGTCCAGGTTTTATGCTCCAGTGCTTCCCTGACTGTTTCATATGTTGCTACCTTTAAATGGAAAGAGGATTACTATTAAAAAAAAAACAAAATAGGGGTGAGTTTCTCTCTAGGGCTTTAAAGCTGGTTTGGACCAGAATATGGAATGTTCGTGTCTTTGTATTGCTAATTAGTAGCATTTAGCTTATTTAAAAATCATTGCTGTCAGCGTGCAATGCAAGGGAAATGGTGCTTTCTGTGCAAAACCTTCCCTGTGATTATCTCGGTCAGTCAAATGCTTGATACATTGACAGTATTACTACTAGTGATCTAGGAATTCAGAAAACCCATATCATTGATAAACCTGTAGAGTCTCTACATAAATGCTCAGTGTCCTAGGTTTTCAACAAAACTACTGGCATGATCTAAGGCAATTTTTCAATTCTTTTTAACTGAGAAAAAAACCCAAAACTGCAGGAGGGGAAGGAAGTCTATGAGTTTGTTCTCAGATACTATAACATAGTAGTGATTCTTTCAAGCAGCTGAAACCTGTAGACAAGAATGGAAAAAAACCCCAAAATTTCATGTTAACCAATATTGTGATACTATTCTAAGTTGTTACATACTTGCATCCAGACTGTTCAAGGACAACTGTTTCTGGGATTTCTAGGTTAGCTTTTTAGTTAATAGGACTGTTTCACACAGT
This sequence comes from Dasyornis broadbenti, assembly GCA_013397935.1. Taxonomy (NCBI): domain Eukaryota; kingdom Metazoa; phylum Chordata; class Aves; order Passeriformes; family Dasyornithidae; genus Dasyornis; species Dasyornis broadbenti. The sequence goes on from VZRN01001755.1 coordinate 216,297, forward strand.
TTGGATACGAGATAAGTTATGAAACACTGAATAACATCTACCTCTATTTTTGCCACCAGTCATATCAGAGAATACAGGGCAGCTTTACAATGTGTCAGCTTTTCCACAGGCTTTGAACTTGGGACTGGAAGAAGGATGTAATACTAGAGCCAAGAATCATAGAGTCATAGAATTATAGGATAGCCTGGGTTGAAAAGAACCTTAAAGATCCTCTAGCTCCAAACCTTCTGCTGTTGGGAAGGACATCTTTCACTAGAAAAGGTTGCTCAGAGCTGCATCCAACCTTGTCTTGAACACGTTCCAGGGATGGGACATCCACAAATTCCCTGGACTATCTGTTCCAGTGCCTCACCACCCTCATAATCAGATTTTTTTTCCTAATATCTAATCTAAACCTACTCCCTTTCAGTTTGAAGACATTCCCCTTCGTCCTGTCACTACCTGCTCTTGTTAAAAGTTTCTCCATCTTTCTTGTAGGCTCCTTTCAGGTAGATAAGTAAATGTGAGCTCAAGTTCAGCATTCCCTTGCCCTTGAAAATATAGGTTGCCTGAGATATGTTTTTGGGACACTTTTTTGACTGCAGACACTGATGTTTCCTGGAGCCAAGGAAACTGCTTTGGTATGAAGTAGCTCATGAGTTGTTTGGAACTTGCAGATCTAAAGCTTACCCTTTTCTCATGCCCAAAGCTCATGAAAGAGGAAGAACTGCCCTTTTTGTGTTGAAGGGAAGGTTAATTTTTAAAACAACTTAGACTGACAGAATAATAGGATCATTTAAGTGAGAAAAGACCCTTAAGGTCTTCAAGTTCAACCTCAACTTAGCACTGCCAAGACCACCACTAAGCTGTGTTCCTAAAGCACCATGTCTACAGGTCTTTTACATATCTCCCAGGGTGATGTCTCAGCCACTTTCCTGGGCCATCTGCTTGAAGGCTTGACAACCTGTTTGGTGAAGAGGACAAAAAAAAAAATCAAAAAATATGCAATAAAATTTAAAAGGATTACATAACTTTTGCAAGATGTTGCCGTAATGCAATATCAATACAAGCTAATGTAAAATGGGAGCAATGGACAGCATTAGAGTAGATGAGGACTGTGCTTCAATCTGGAAGCTAAAGATATGTTTAAGATGAACTAGTGAATACATTTGATATTGAAAATGCTGATACTATAAGTTAATTTAGATTTAGTAGTGGATACAATAATTCATTGGTTCACTGAAGTGAACTTATTCTTGCAAAGAGTGTAGATGATCAGCATGTCTGAAAACATGGCTCATGGCACCACTAGAGAAGACCTCTTTCAGAGAAAATGGAGGCTGAATATAGTGCAGAGTTTTAAATGCCAAACTTCCACAGTAATCTTACCTGTAGGAAAAGCCTGGAAGAGGTGTGTATTAGCCTAATTGCTTTCAGCATCGTAGGTGAAGTGGAAAGAGATAGCAACAAAGTTTTGTTTGCATAGGGGGAAAAGACAAAACTTTTTTGTACGTTTCCAAATTCATTATAGGACATAGATCTCTGCTAAATGGAAAGGGACCCTGAAAGAACTGATGTTGAACAATTTTCTATTTGAATTGTCACTTGAGATTCTGGTAGGTGCCCTAGAAAATGTGCATTTGTAAACAATCACACTTGTGAGAGACAGCTGTCTTAGGAACATGGAACAGAAGACTGTGAATACTGTTTTGATATGTTGTTCTGTTCATTTCCAGCCTCTGCTTGATATGTTATGGTATGTATCATTGATATATGAGAGTCCTGTCTTGGTGCCAACAGAAGTTTTATTTGAAAAGCACCAGCCTTTTTCATGGACACTACTGCAAAAACTGCAGAACAAAACATGTAATCAGATGCAAGAAGACTGGAAGGCAGCAGCGGTTTATGTTCTTCTGAAATGAACAGTGACACTGAGGATGCTACTAGTGCTTGTTGCATATGCCAAAAGGCCAGACCAAATTAATGAAAAGTGTCTATGCAGAAATTGGCAGACACTTTTTTCCTACTGGGAGAAAGCTGTGCACTTGTTAGAGACAATTAGAAACTATTACAGACTATTACTGTCATTTCCCTCTGATGACCTTGCTAAACAAAATATTATGGTCAAAAGGCCAGTGAATGGCCAGAGTTTAATGAGCACGAATTCAAGGACCCTGTGGTGGAAAGCTCTTTCAGCTGCACGGTTGCCATTCCCTGTAAGCCCTGGTCCCACAGAATGGAGAAATACTACAATTTAGAGCTGTTAAAGCTGCAGAAGGGTGCTGATGAGGAATGAATTGTTAAAAAAAACATTGATGCCAGTAAAGGCAACTTTGAGAACATTTGTGGTAACCAAATAAAAAGAGACATGAATGCTGTACAAGCAAATTCTCCAGGGAAGACACCAGAGTGCCAATTATTGGACTGGTCGGTGTCATTGTTCCTTTTGTTGTGTAGCTTCTTTTGTTCCTCCTAGTCACGCATCACCTTAGTGCTGCTACATAGAGAAGCTGAGATTTCTATGCTATTAACGTATCTTAGCTAAGGTGTTCTGGAACTTCAGGACTGTATTTGAGCATATTGCACCTCACAGCTGTGTTCATTGCACCATTTTCTGCAAGTGAAAAGAAATTCAAGAGGTACAATCATTCATCCATTGGCACAAAAAATACCTTTGTAGCTTATTTCTTTGCTTGCAACTCGGCAACAACAAACACATTTTATGTGAAAATATAGCATGGGAAATTATCTAGATGTCTTGGTTTGGAAGACAGGCGTCTGCTAAGGCAGGTGGAAAACTGCCTTACAGGATATGACCCTCCCTCCGAATTGTTGTAAGGTTGAAATCAAAGGCTCTCAGGCAGAGATATGGGAAAAGGAATAACAGTTTTTACTCGTATCTATAACGAGGGAACAAGCAACAATAACAGTAGCAACAACAAATAAACAAACCAGATACCCGGTGGCAGCTTTCTCTAAGCAGCCAGACACCGCCCCTCCCCTTTGGTGCAGTTACGGTCACGGCTGGCAGGGGTGCTGTGACGTGAGCTCAGGTCCTCGGTGATGGCAGACGGAGCTGAGGGCGAGGCGGCCGCACGGCGAGCAGAGCTGCAGCAGGGAATCCCAGGGCAGCAAACTGGGCGGCAGAGCTTGTCCACTCGAGCCGGCGGACAAAAGGGCAGCAGAGACTTCAGCAAGGAAGGAAAAATCCAGCAGCGCTGAGCTCCCGCGGCAGCAGCGAAGGGAAAAGAAGAAAACAGCAGCTGTCTCCTCCAAGTCCCAGGGACAAGTGTGTCTCTGCCCACGGCCAGCCACCTTTTTCTTCTCTCGCCACACCTGGCTATGTTTTTAGTCTCTTAAGTGCGTCTTTGTCCCTTAGGTACTCAGTCGTTATCTCTTAGGTACCCAATCGTTGTCTCTTAAGTACCGTCGTTAAGGCTCGTTAAAGTCTCTCTAGCCACAGGATGGAAAAATTCCCAACCTCCAACACTAGAGATTATATCTGTTTACAGAATTATTTGGTTTGAACCATTGCTGGAGTGTGTTTAATAAACATAATAAGTAGATCACATTCTGTAATTTTAACTTGCAGCAGTACTCATGGTTGCATCTCACTGCAAAAAAAAAAAAAAAAAAGAGAGAGAATGAAAAGTCTCACTTCAAATAAAATCTTTGGACTTAGCACTCCTTGTTGAAGCAAAGGTACTGGTTTCAATTTCAGTGCCATTTAAAGTGGTTAAGATTCACTTACATAGATTTCCTGGACCTAAATAAACATTATACATTAAAATCTCTAAATCTTGTTATCCACATAATTATTTTTATTTTATATTTCTGTGATTAAAAGGTTATAGTTTCACTTGCTACCACGATCTCTATGACCCTTGTTTCTTTTCCTTCTGTTCCAAAGCTTTTGCCATTCTTGTGATGATATAGGTAATAAATGGAAAAACTGAGTCTATGTCCTACAAGATAAAAGACTATTTAAAACCTTTCTTCTTTTAGATTTTAGGGATGTAAAGCATACTCTTTATATGTAAAACTAATTCAAACTTCCCTGGCTTCTGATTTTGTAGGAAATTGATATTAACTTGCTTAACAGTAGCAAACAAAAATCTATTTTATATGCATGTAGGTAGGTTGGTATTCTAAAGATGTGCAAAATTAAACCTTCCTTTGCTACCCACGCTTGGATGAGACATGTCTGTGTTTGCAGATGCAGACTCCACACTGTTGCAGTGGTGTCTGCTCATGATGCTTCTAAGTCTCTCTCACTACTACGCACAACTGAACTGTGCTTTCAGTAGGAATGTCTTACAAACTGCATGGGAAATAAGGGGTACCCTTTTCTTGTGAGCAGAAAAATTTCTGCACATCAATATTTTTTTTCCTCTGGATGCACAGTACGATTTCCATGGTGTGAGAGGAGCTGGTGTTGGACATTGGTAAGTTGGAGACTTAAGTAAGATCATGTAGAGCCCACCTGTCCTCTCTGGCATCTTCGCTGCTGAGCTGCTTGGTTTGAATATGAACGCAATCAGTGTGTGCTATGCTCCAGTAAGCAACCTGTAACTGGTGATTATTAGTACTGTCACTTTTGCAAATTTATGGTCTGTAATACCTGTCTGAACTGAGATTTAGACAGTAGAAAAGTTTGGTTCTTGTGGATGCTGTATCTTGGAAGCTGTAGCACATCTAGGTTTATTCCATTGAATAACCATTCTGATCTCTTTTACAAAGTCCTAACAAATCCAAGACAAATTGTAGTCTACCTGTGCTAATCATGCACCACCTTTCTGTTAGATGGTGGTTTTGTGAGATATTACAGGGTTAAGGTACACAAATTAGGATAGCTGTTGGCCTCTCATGTCCTTGCATGGACATAATATTATGCATTGTTTGCCTTATCTAACTGTAACTTCTAAGTGTCCTTTTATTTGGTGATACCTTATGCTTGAAAGTACTAGCTATGTCCCAATAATTAGAATTTGACTTTGGCACCAGAGTGATATTTGTGATTAGGCACCAAAATTTGGCATTTACAAGGCTAGCACTGCTTTGGTGGCTGAAGCGCAGCTTTAAAGTCCTGTACCTTATTCTTGCACTGCTTGCAGTCTGCTGGTTTTAGTTAGATGTAGTGTTGTGCCTAAACCTGTGTAACAAAGACCAACTGATAAGCTAGAAAACACTGTTGTGATTTTTCTTTGATTGACTTAGTGACTACTGCTGCCTTCAACCAATAACATAGATGCAAAACAATACTATTTTTATTACCAAAAAAAAAAGGCAAACAAATAACTTATCTTGCAATTCTCTTTTTTCACTCAGCACTAAAAAGTCCACATCTTGTAGCAGGAAGATGTCAGGTACTTGCTGTAAAATACTAAAGGTAAATTATCACAAAATGGAAAGGTGTTAAGTTTATGACAAGCAGCTGAATAATTATATCTGTAATTTTGAAAAATGGAAAAATTTTAATGGAAACCCAGAGTGTTATCATTTCTGCTAGTTTCTTCTATATATAAAGAATATTAAGTAATTTGAAAATATTTTTCTTTAGACTGAGTTTACAAGCTCACTTATCTATATTTTATATCATATACTTAGGCAAAATAAAATTCTACTTGCATACTCAGTATGTTTGGAAGTAATCAGTATTTGCATTGGAGCTGAACATAAACTGGCTGTTGTCTTTCAGCAAGCAGGTCAATAGAAATATTTTGAAAATGCATTTAAAGAAACAAAACCTTTGTCCTAAACCCGACCGTGGCTTTTTGGAAAAAATATGTTACGGTATTTAATCAACTATGTAAGGGATTCAGGGTCCCTTGTTAGGAATAACAGACTGGGATACTTCCAGCTACTCTGTTGTATTCCTTGAAGTCTCATAAAAACAGTACACACCTTTTTTTCTCTGTGTCATTTATTCTCAATGATCTGGTTATAAATCTACAGTATTTTTGAAAGAAAAAGAAAACTTAGCATTTGCTATTACAATAGAATACATAATTACCATTTTAATAGGATATGGGAGAATGAAAATTCTCCCATATGAAAGCTGCTTTGAGATGCAAGCAGTATTCCTGAAGTAAACCTCTGCAAATATAATGATCTTATCACAAGAAAGACACAGGTGAGAGCCTTACAAAACAACGTACTATGTCATATATAGAAAAATAATGGATTTTGTGTATATTTTAATACTTCTTTCTAGTTTAATTATCCATATTTTGAAGAAAAGAATGGGTTCTTCTGTATAGATACAGCAGTAATAAATGTGAGAATTGGAATAGGGCAGAAAAAATAGTAGTTTTGTGTTGTGTCATGTTCTCATGGTGCAAGATCTACAGGTAAATCAAACAGGTTATTCTGCAGAAGAAAGAAAGATTCTATTAATCCTCTGTGGTTTAATCTGAAAGATTATTTTGAAGTTTCCATTCCTAATAATTAGTTGATCAGTTTTCTGCAGGAATTGACAACACAGATTTTAAATCGGTTTCAGATGACTTGGCCTGGGAAATTGGTTCCACTGAGCTATCTTATGTTTATGAGCTGAACTGATCCAGCTAAACTTAAAGAATTCAGATATGGAATTTACAGGTTCCAGTTTAATATTCTCAACCAATTTGTCACTGTTTGTTTCCAAAGCCACCCTATCTGTCTTGTCCCACAGTTCAAACATTCTTCCCTCCTCCTTCTGGACACTGTGTTACATCTGGAAACTGTGAGTCTCAGGTACAGGATACAGCAGAGCAGTGTTTCAATGGAGTGAAGAACACGTCTCATAAACTAGTATTTGTCCATTTCTAGAACATAGCTGGAGCATGAAGGAAATCAGCAGAAACCCATAACTAGGATTATTTCCAGCTGCCTTCCGTAAATGGCAATGTTTTTCCTTTCTGTTTGCCAAATCCATCTGTTTTAGAATTGTTTGTATCCATACACTGTCTTTGTTAACAGGACAGTATCTTCAAGTTCACTTGTTAATAAAAACTTTAAAAACTTTTCTCTTTTTTATTCATGATATGGGAGCTAAATTCCATTTCAGCATTTTGTATATATCAGATTAACTTCATAGTGCTCACTGGAGCTACATTAGATTTATGGCATCATAACTGGAAGATAATCTGGTCTCTGGTCACCAAGAATATGATGTATCATGAAACAAAGCTAGTAGGATGATCTAGAAACAATCTCTGATTGAAGCAGAAATTTAGGTAGAAAGAGGCAAATGCCAAGTAAAGTTTAGGATCTTCTATTCTGAATTTGGGTGATATTAATATACTTATTTTTCAAATAGTATGTTACTGAGAAAGCAATATGCACAGATATTTGCAAATAAATTGTTCTGTCCTTTGTATGTGGTTACTTTAAAGGCAGCTGCTATATAAAATAGCTGAGCTTTTTTGTGATGCTAACCACAAGAACAGTGCAACACCTCCTTTTCCCATGTAGCTTGTGTTCTACTACATGGAAATACTTGCTGTAACTGAAGTAGTTCTCCTGGCCCACAGAGTAATCGATAACATCACCCTCATTTCAGTATAATTATGCCATTTTTAGGGCTTTTGCTTATTGGTAGAAAAGTACCATTCAAACCCTAAAGTAAATAATTACTTGCATTCTGGTAAAACTTCCAAATGTAGATGAAGCCTTGAAAGTTTAGGAGCTTTCTCAGTGTACTTTCCATGTCATTGTAAACAAACATGAAAGGTAAAGTCAACTGTTTACCTGTTCATGATTTATTACACCAGATAAAAGAAAGGATGTTTAAGGCTTTTAAAATGAACAGTTCTCATTTGAAGAATTTTTCATACCATACTCTGATTACCTGTCTATGAAGGGAAAACAGCAAATCAATAGATTTTTTCTTTATTTGGAAGTATCTTTGAAGCGCATGAATAATCATGGAGTTTCAGAAACAGAATTTTTCAGTAGATTTAATTTCAGAATTGGACTTTTTGGTTTTTTGCCAATACCCAAATTTTTTCCTATCTCTTTTTTGTTAAATAGTCTATAAGAGCAAAAAGATGATATTTTGGCTAAATAGCCTCAAAGTGTGTTTTTTTTTTTTTTTCTCCAGATTTGAATGGAAATCTTATAAAATTACAAACTTGCACAATACAGTATTGCACTGTTAGTTTATTGATGTGCACCAAGGCTCCCCTAGCTGTAAGACTGCTAAACTGCTGTCCATCATTTACCATCAGTCCTGGCTAACCATGGGGGACCCAGGAGACTGGGGGTTGGCCAGTGTGACACCAAAGCGCGAGAGGGGCCAGAAGGAGCTTACAGACCAACACAGACCCAACGGTCTCACCTTGGCACCCGGCAAGGTTATGGAACAGATCTTCTGAGTGTGGTCACATGGAACCTACAGGACAACCAGGGGATCAGGCGCAGCCAACACAGGTATGGGAAAGGCACGTCCTGCCTCACCAATCTGATCTCCTTGTATGACCAGGTGACCCACCTAGAGGATAAGGCAAAGCCTCTGGATGTTGTCTGTCTGGACTTCAGCAAAGCCTTTGATACTGTCTCCTAGAGTGTTCTCCTAGAAAAGCTACCAGCCCACACCTTGGACAGTTGCACTCTTCGCTTGGCAAAGAACTGGCTGGACGGCTGGGCCCAGAGAGTGGTGGGGAATGGTGCTGCATCCAGGTGGTGGCTGCTCACCGGTGGAGTTCCGCAGGGATCAGATTTGGGTCCAGCCCTGCTTAATATCTTTATTGATGATCTGGATGAGGGGATTGAGTGAACCCTTAATAAGTTCACAGACAACATTAGGCTGGGGGGGGATTGTTGTTTTGCTGGAGAGTAGGAGGGCTCTGCAAGGTGATCTGGACAGGATGGATCAATGGGCCAAGGCCAACTGTATGATGTTCAATAAGGCCAAGTTGGGGCCCTCACTGCAGGAAAGACATGGAGGTGCTGGGCAGAGTCCAGAGAAGAAAAATGGAGCTGATGAAGGGTTTAGAGAATAAGTGACATGGGGAATGGCTGAGGGAACTGGATTTTTTTAGCCTGGAGGAAAAGAGGCTCAGAGGCAGCCTTATCTCTCCCTAAAACTTCCTGAAAGGAGGCTGTAGCCAGGTCGGGGTCAGTGTCTTCTTCTTGGCAACCAGTGACCAGACAAGAGGAAATAGCCTCAGGCTGCGTCAGGGGAGGTTCAGGTTGGACATCAGGAGGAATTTCTTCATGGACAAAGTTGCTAAACACTGGAATGGACTGGCCAGGGAGGTAGTGGAGTCAACATCCCTGGAGGCGTTGAAGAAATTACTGGATGTGCACTTAGTGTTGTGGTCTGGTGGACAAAACAGTGATCAATCAAAGGGTACACTTGATGATCTCAGACTTCATCACAATCTACAACTTCATTACGAGCAGAAGAGGAGAGACAGGCACTAAGTGATGGTGGCCAGTGACAGGACTCAAGGGAATAGTTTGAAGTTAAGTCAGGGGAGGTTTAGATTGGATATTAGAGAAAAGCTTTTTCACTCAGAGGGTGTTTGGACACTGGAACAGGCTCCTCAGGGATGTGATCATATCACCAGCCTGACAGAGATCAAGAAGCATTTGGACAACTTTTTCAGGTACATGGTGTGACTCTTGGGGTGTCCAGTGCAGAACTAAGAGTTGGACTTGATGATCCTATTGGATCCCTTCTATCTCAGCATATTCTGTAATTCTGTGATTCTGTACAAGAGCTGAACTATCACACCATATGGAATTGAAATTCTGTTCTTAAGAGAGATTTCATGCTAAGTGGCTTGGATATATGTATTCTCTATCCATTTTCTGAAGAGCAAATACCTGTTTTAGGGGAGAGATAGATAACATCTTGAAGAACATTGCTGAGTTGGAAAAAGATAGGCAAGGTATCAGCTGATAATAGTAGTATCTTCTTTGGCAAAGTTTATCATGACAACTCTGAAAGTAATTTAGTACTTCCCCTACTTTGCTTTTGCAATAGAAATAAAATGTCATAGGGTGGATCTGTGGCAAATTTTCTTGTAATGAAGCCTGGCTGTTGAGAGTTCTTACTGAATCTGCAAGCTGTTTTCCTTGGTTTTATGAATCTAGACCTATAAAAAATTAATTACATCAGTGTCCTATATCCTATCAAAAGTTCATGCAATTCCCATGCAAACATCCTTCTGAAGCAGTGTTAATATAGGTAAGCATACAGCCACAAAACCAAAAAGCCATGCATGCCTTCTTTACTTGTCTCTGGGTAATGTTTCTTTTATAATGTTTTTCTTCAGTGACCTTCTGCTGCCACCTGCCTCTGAAGAATTTTTATAAAATCTGCAACAGAAGAATGAAGCTCAGAAGAACTCACTACAGTGTGTGCAGAGCTGGCACTGGAGATTTATTAGTCAATCTTTTAATAATAATAAAAAAAAAATGTTGCGCCTTTAAAGTACAGAATTTCAACCTGTATCATAGATGAAATATGATATGACATGACAGAATGACTACACAATGTGGGTGTGAGTTTTTCATGGTTATTTTTCTGTGAATTTGTGTAAGCTCAGAAGTATTCAAAAGCTGAAGTTAATGTTTCCACTGTCATGGAGGCTGCAATATACATGAAATGTTGATTGATCAAGACTTCCACGTGTAAAACGTGTAAAGTACTTCCAGTCTCATTTTCACTTTTACATAGACAGAAAAGTTGTGCACAAGTAGTGAAGGAGTAAAACTAGTGAGTTAGCGCAGGGCACTGTGCCATCTGTCTGCCTCAGGTGTTCAAGTCCCCTGCCCTGTAGTAGCCAAGCAATTCTTTGTCACTCACTAATTCACTCTTGCCACACTTATTCTGGGCTTGAGAGTGCTAAGAAATTATACATATATGATTCATTACGGGTATAGTTGCAGTTACAGGCATGTTATTTCAGCAATAAGACTGTTGTACAAAGAGTCAGCGCACTTGAATTCCTCTGTGATAGACTGGTGTGTAGGGACAACAGAGATCACGTGAAAAGGTTTTTCTAGTTACAACAAAAAATGTCCTGGTACAGGAACACTGAGAGTCAACACTTCTAACGTGATAATAAGAATGAGAAACAGATGTGCACATACACATGGTGACATGTAGCTCTCAGCGGATGAATTGTTGACCTCTCTGTGGGTTAACATGCCTGGGAGGTGCTGCCAAAGCTTCTTCAAGGTCAAGTGGCTGCATTAGATAGAAATGCAAGATACAGACCGAGAAAAGTCAGCTCTTGCAATCTTGGTTAGAATGGCAAAACCACTAGATTTGACAAAATATTTGAAGTGCATAGATCTATTTTCCACCAAGCCCTAAATATGTTTTACAGGCAGACATCCTAAATAACATATCTAAGAGTTTTCTGGAAGAAGTTTGGTGATGAATTCTTTTCCTTCTGCTCTGTGCAACACCTGGATGAACCCGATTACACTTTTTTTTTTTTTCTGGCTGCTTTCTTTCATTGGTTTTCTTTTGTTGCTGGGTGGGCTATTTGGCAGCAAGTAATAAGACTTTGTGGTTTGATAATTTGAATGATTTTACAATTATAACCCAAACAGTTAATGCCTGTCAATAACCGGTCCTGGATGAATGTAAGTTCATATAACTATGACATATTATAATGTGTGAGGTATATATGGATGTCCCAGGAAAAGTGCCTGTAAATTTTGATTGTTTGAGGTTTCATGACAGGCTGAAAAAAAAAACCAAAAAACCAAAAAACCCAAAACAAACAAACAAAAAAAGAAATGTAAAAGAAGTATTTTATATGAGTGCAGAGCATCACAGTAATGACAAACAAAAATTGCTTTATTATGAATAAGGCAATCCCTGCCTTCATATAGAGTCTAACTATAGTGTGATTGTCAAAATCTAGGGAGTGACTTTTCAAAATATACTTTCCTATCACCACTTTTATACTTTCACATGGCTGAGAAGTGCATCTGCTTGAATCTATTAACACACATGCAAAATTGCACATTTTAACTCACAGTTGGGTCATCTTCTGAGTTACATCAAAAAGTAGATAAAAACATTGGAAGTGTGTCACCTTGCATGGCAAGATGCTACGGTGAAATCTTTAAGGGAGCCTCATAGTCACCTTAGCAATTTTGGTAAGTTTTGAATGACACCATAGCAGAGCTCGTTGCTGCACATCTGCCATTGCAGATCCCAATTGCACCTCTTATTACAGTTTACATTTTGCTCTATCACTGTGATGAAGGCCCATCGATGGTGAGCCTACGTATTGAATTTTTGTCTCCCCACAATTTTCTTTGCATTTTCTAATCACAGTGTAAATATTTTCATTCCATGCCTTTCTCATCTCAGTTATTGACATACCTTCCTGTCCTTCCTCCTGCACTTCAGCCACCCTTGATACCCCTTTAAACCCCTTTAAACTGAGGCATTTGCTGTCATCTTCACCCATTGCCTACTTGTGTTGGCTCCTTACATGTGAAATTTATTATTTCTCCTTTTCTCTTATTTCAACCTGTTCGAGTGGTTGCTCACAGTTCTTGCTTCTCTCATATATCTGTCTCCTTTATCTTTGTTTTACCATGTTTCCCTGCATCTGACAATTCAAGATCACCCTTACCTTACTGGCCTGCAAAGCCAGGTCTTGCTCAGGCATCTTTGTTCTGCATTGTTTATTGATTTCTTCAATGAATAAAAAATCCTCTTTTGTAAGTATTTTAGTGTGAAAGGAAAATCATAAAATCACATATGGTGCAAGGTCAGTTGGTTAAAGGAAGCACTGGCAGATGTCCTACCTGGCCCACTTTTTAGCAGCTTCTACTTCAGATAGAATGGGTGGGTGCTTTCATATGAGTGCAAAAGATGTTTAAGTCTAACCTTAATAAGATGATTGAATTGTTGATGACTAAGTCAACCCAGGATTTCAGATTTGTATATTTGCCTGCACTCAGTCTCTTAGCAATTCTTTTCTGGATTTGAAGAAATCCATGCAAGGATCTCTGCAGAGTAATATGTAACTACTTTTCCTCCCACTTTGGAAGAGGGTAAACTCCTGCAATAAATTCTCTCAGTGTGCTATTCTTCCACTGATACCTTGGCAGGCATTCATTTGGCAGTAGAGGATGCTGATTCTTTACTGAAAAAGGGGAAAATCAGGAACACAGTGACTTCTTTCCCCTTCTCACCTTACTTGTCTATATGTTGCTTTGTTTTTTTAAGCTGTGTATTATTGGGGTGGCAGGGAGAAAGGAAGAACATGAGTTTTAGCCTTTTTTTTGGACGTCTATCCATCGAGGTGCACCTCAATTTTCACTAGAGTCTCACAGCCTTTGACTCTCTCAGCTTTGACTTTCTCAGCTGCTCTTGTTCTCTTCCATGACTAAACCACTGTACAAGTATCAGTACAATGTCATATTTTCATTTAGGAAGGCTTCAGAAAATATTTTGTTACGAGTTTGGTTGAGATGTTTTCTCTGCAGACATTATTTATGTTGTGTTAGTGGGGTTTCAATCTACTTTGTTTAGAGGTTTTGGGATATTTTTGTGTCTGTGTGGCTTTTTGCATCCCAGGAAAAAACACACATATTTAAAGCTTGTTCAGAAAAGTATGCTTTTGTCAACTTTATGCCCAAGAAAGCAGTGACTGTTTGGAGTGGTTGAGAATAGGATAAAAATAGTGTATTTCTACCTTTGTAGAAAATCCCTGTAAATATAAATACAAAATGGTAGTTTCAGGGGGTTTTTATATGAGCTTTGATAGCTTAATAGAAAGAAAAGTTTCTCTTTCCTGCTTAAAAGTTGTGGAGGGCGAAGACTTAAAAATACGAAGTAGGTTCTTCTCCGTTTAAAATCTGTACTGCCTAAAATATAATATCCAGACATCCCATTTAGTTTCATTCCCACTGACATTCTGTGGGGGGTTTTTATCCTCTATGCCAATAAAATTCTGACTGCCCGTCCAAACCACGAAATAGTGAGGAAAGGATTTCTTGCAAAACCAATGTGGGGGAGCTCTTTGTCTCCTGTGAGCATCCATTTGTATCAGTCAAGCAGAGTGCTATTGAAATTTGTGGGATGAAAGCAAAGGTCATGTCGAGGGAGTATCTGAAAGATTTGTTTTCATGGATGGCCTATTCCCACTAGACACTTTCCATTTAGCTGTAACGATATGAGCATTGATAGTTCTTTGCCAGAAACCCACAAACCTCTGTCATTTGACCTTCATTAATAGCATTAAATGTTTCCAAGACTGATGCAGCCCCTTCTGGACTAGGTCACTGATTTTCTACATAGCTGTATGAGCCAGCAGCAGCGGCCACTAAGTCTGATTATTTTCATCCCATTTTCTCCTCTTCCATCTGAGATGGACCACCTAGGATCTTCTTAGAAGCACAGGAGTATCTTTCTTTAGTTCTCTGAAACACGTTTGAGATTTGACATTGAGCTGATATTTTACTACACCTAGATAAGAAAAATTAATGTAGGGAGCCTGATTCCCTGTACTATTTCTCGAGCTTGCTGTTAGTGGGATTAATGTAAACTTTACACATTCAGTCTTATTTTATCTCTGCAATATACTACAACCTAGATAACAGCAGCATCAAAGCAAATTAATTTCCCAGATATTTTCTGATTTTGAAGTTGAACAAGGTATATTTGGTGAGAAAACATAAGTGTATCAAGGAATAATACCGATGTCTGTAGAGCAGGATGGGTGGTTGCCATAGCAGCAATAAATCCACTAAATAGGGAATAACATAAAATGATTCAAAGACAAAAACTAATTTCGGTCAGGGAATAACACTTCATAAAAAGAGAGACTTCTCTGTGACTTTTTGTTTTGCTTTTGTGAATTCAGTTACAATTCATATTGAGAAAATGCCTATTTGCTACAACAAGTGTGTTAGGACTCGAGAGCCCTTGAATACAGCAAAAAAACAACTTACCACACTCTTGCCAGCTCCAGTGTCAGCTCTAGAAATGTGTAGATAAAGTGATGATCTCTTGTTTGTTTTATGTTATTTATGGATTCCTTCCTCTCTAACTGATGAAAAAAGCATTCCCAAGATGTTACGTGAGTGCTGTCCTCTGCAAGAATTTGGATGAACTCACACAGAAATGTTTGTCTGCCCTGAATTTTAGGAGTGCCGGCTTGCCTCTTGGAAATGTCAGTGGTATATTTGGTAGGTATCCACGTATGTGTTAGAGAGTGTGTGTGTGTGTGTGTGTGTGTGTGTCTGTGTGTGTGTGTGTGTGTGTGTGTCTGTGTGTGTGTGTGTGTGTGTTTGTGTGTGTGTGTGTGTGTGTTTGTGTGTGTGTGTGTCTTTGTAGGTGTGTATGTAGACAATTTTTTAAGGAGATTCTAGAGAAATTAGGCTGAATCACATTGAAATCAAAATGTTTCCAGATAAATAATTTCCCCTACTTCTTTATGAAAGTCTAGGGATGTGAATACTGAGGAGCTGTTGATCAGCTTCAATCTCACTGTGGTTTGGGGTGTGGGGGTTAGTTCTCGCATCATGCACTTGTGAATGAACAGAGGTTGTCTAGTAAAAAAAGGCTTCAGTTTCTGAGCGTTTGGCAGTGATGTGACAGGCACTGCACCTTAACATTGAAGTCTGGTGCCCAAAGTTTAATGTACAAGTAAATAAATCAGATTGCTGAAGCCTCAGCAGTGAGGTGTTATTGGTTGTAGGATTAGGTGACCTCCTTTACAGGGAAAAAATATTGTCAATGCATTTAGATTGTGGAAGGGAAGATTAATGAATGTCTTGGTGAGTCTTTCAAGTTAATATTAAGATGGGAAATAGAAACTTAAGAAGGGCTTCTCACTGTAGTAATCAAAACTATAGCAGTAATTGAGGGAAGTTGAAGGTAAATAAACTCTGATTAAAGCAGTACACACAGTTTGGGCAATGATGAAATCAATCACAGGAATAATTTGTAAATTCCTCTATGAGATACTCCATCATGTTAAGTTTTACACAGAGACTGTAGACTCCTCTAGAACACATGCTTTAAGTTAAGCCCTTGCTACAGAAATCAAGATGATAGGCCTCAAAATCTCAGTATGCCATCTACAGAGGTAGGGTTAGATCCTTCTCAGCCCATGTCGCCAAGGTCTGCTTATTCACACTACTGTACAAACCAAAAGCAGTCAGCACTGCACAGATGAACACATCCATCATCATGCCTATGCGGTATGATGAAAATCCTGTTGTGGAGATATTTCTTGATCTGTTACAGCTTCCTTGCCAACTTGACCTCAGCTCAAGGTGAAACACATTCATTATGGTTATGTTTTTCTTTTCATTTAAGCTAAAAACCTCTGCTTGTTGTTGATTTGGCAGTTACTGACTTGGGTCACAATGACTCAAGATCTGATGACAATCAGCAGTGATTTTAGGCCTGATTGACCTGGTGTCCTATGAAACCACTGACACAGTGTGCAAGCTGTGTGTCTTATATCTTATTAACTGCTCCCACAACCAGTGCCACATGCTGTGTGCTTTTAGTAATTATCACTCATTTTTGTATCATGACATGATTGTGGTGTAGTTTTCCGTGTGAACACATAGCACCAATGCAGTAAAAAAAGAAGTTTTATCCCCTAGGTAATATATTTTCACATGAGCAGTATTCTTTTCTCATTTGTAGCCTGACCCAAAAATTCAGCTGAGAGCACAGCATGGTGTTTGAGAGCACCCCTAGTTCAGTTATTCCCCGGCCCCTGTAAACTGCCCTCCACAACGTTTATTTCTGAGTGTTCTAGTAATGTGGTGAATTTTATGGTGTGATAAAATTACCTGGGCTTCCAAGTTATTGATAGCAGTCTTCCTGGCCACAGGCTGATTTCTCCCACAGTGCAAAGTTTGTGAAAAATGGTGTCTTCCTCCAGCACCTGTGGTGATGGCTGAACGGTGAGGTTACCATATGAAATGTCAGCCTGTACTTCTAACTCAGTGATCAGTTTTGGTGCTGAGGTTAGATTTTTTTTTTTAGTCCCTCATTTATGTGTACCAGGTCCCACCTCTATTTATTAATTTTTACTATATCTGACAAAAATAGCCTGAGGAACATAATCTCTTCCTTAGCTGACTCAGCATTCCTTCTCTATGCCCCTTTTAAAAAGTGGGTTTGTTTGTAACATCTTGAATTAGAAAGGTTTGGGATTAGTATCCTCTGCCTATGGTGGGGAGATCTGTTTGCAAGAGCCCTCACTGCTCTCATTGCTGTATCCCATATCCTGTGCTTCAAACACCTTCCTTGTCCTTGCCAACCTAAGTCACCCTCTCAAAAATGTTCATTGTAGTTATTAATGTAAGAGGCGACATTGAGCTACTGGTGCAGTGAACACTGGAGACGTCCTTTGGGGGGATGATTTTACTGGCATTAGCCTATGGATCAGATTTGTTCATTCTTGAGACTCATAAGCCATCTCACTGTCATTGCCATGTCTACTGTAAATGAACAATATCTCTTTACCTGGACCTGGTCAGTACTTGTCTCCATATCCTATTTTGCTAATTACCCTTTCCTTTGTTATGATAGGTGACAGAAAAACTGTGCAAAAAATTTGTTTCAACTCTGTGATCAGAGCTCCTCCAAGGCCTTAGGTGTTTATCAGTTGACTACCACTATTGTTCTGCTAATTGAAGAGCAATCCTTAATCCTGACAGTGAGTAATTTTGGTCATCTTTTTTTAATGTGCTATTTGTTTGCCTCTATCCCTTCCCCACCTCTTAGAAAGGAAAACAAAATCTTGAATAGCTGCCTGTAGAGCAGGAAGAACCAAGAGCAGTTTCCTGAAATTCCTGAAGATCTTGTAATCAAACACCCTCTTTACAGAACTTATCAGCCATGACCCTGATAAGGGGTAAGGGGATGGGTTGGAAACCTTCCAGGAAGGTCTTGCAAACTGAGACAAAAGAAACCCTCATATTTTCTAATATATACAGGTAGGTCATGCAAGCATGAGATTTCCTCACTGTGAAGAAAATTACCTGTCCACAAAAGCAGTATTCTGATATTTGAAATTGAAGAATTGTCAGGGATTTAAAGCTTTATCACAAAGATCATTTGCTCTGTGCTGGTAAGCTTGAAAGACACTTAACATAACTCAAGCCTATAAAGTAGTCTTCAGCTGGTGATGTCTTAGGCAATCATGTAATTTCATTTCAGATACAGCTTGTACATTTGTTAGACAAATTGCATGTGTGTTATGTTGAGTGTTGGCACTCATGACACTCTGTCTCTTGTCCCACGTAGCTGCATCAATGATGTAAAACACCAAGATGAAAAGCCAAAAAACCCTGTTTACACCCTTGTGGGAACGAAGTGTCCTGAGGTTTCAAGTCCTTTCTAAATTTGTGTAAAACTGATACAATTCCAAACCTGTGTTTGAATTTTTTCCTTGCTTTCGTGTTTTGCTGATATTTTTTTCAGTATATTGATACCTGAAAAATTGAGAAGAACCATTAATTATAATTGCCCAATACAGTCAGTTCCTGCAAGTGGATGTGCAATTGAGCAGAGGCAAAATGTTTTACTAATATTAAGCAACATATCATTATACTTACCTTGAGCAGTTTTAGTATTTATTAAGATTTCTTACTACATAAACAAAATACAGTGAGTTCAGTATTTACAGGACTGATTGTCCTAATTGAAAATTGTTCCTGCCAGTCATTGTTCTCTGGAGAAGGTGACAGTGAGATTGACAGTGGGATCAAGGACACCCTCATTTGCTGATAACACCAAACTGTTTGGTGCAGTCAACATCCTGGAGGGAAGGGGTGACTTCCAGAGGGACCTGGGCTGATGCAAACCTCATGAAGTGCAACAAGAGGCAGTGCGAGGTTTTACACCTGAGTCTAAGCAAATCCCAAGTACGCATACAGGTTGTGTGAAGTGATTGAAGCAGCTCTGCGGAGAGAGACTTGGTGTGGTAATTGATGAAAAACTCGAGCGGGCAGTGTCTGCTCACAGCCCAGAAAGCCAATGGAATCCCTGGGCTGCATCCAAAGAAGTGTGGCCTGCAGGGTGAGAGAGGGTATTCTGCTTCTTCCCTCTGCCCTGGTGAGACCCCACCTGGAACACTGCGTACAGTTCAGGTGCCCCAGAAGGACGTGGAACTGTTGGCCACCAAGTTGATAAGAGGACTGTCAAGACAGGCTGAGAGAGCTGGGAGAGCCTGGAGAAGAGAAGGTTGCATGAAGACCTCATAGCAGCCTTCTAGAATCTGCAGGGAGCCTACAAGAAAGCTGGAGAGGGACTTTTCATCAGGAATTGTAGTGCTAGGACAAGGATTAATGGGCACAAACTGAAATATGTGAACCTTAGGAATTTCTTCCTATCTTAGGTTAGCTATTAGGAAGAAATTGCTTTCTGTGAGGGTGGTGAGGCACTGAAACAGGTGGTCCAGAGAAGCTGTGGATGCCTCATCCCTGGAAGTGTTCAAGGCCACATTGGATGGGGTACTGAGTAACTAGTCTAGGGAAAGGTGTCCCTGCCCACAGCAGAGGGGTTGGAGCCAGATGGTCTTTAAGGTCCCTTCCAACCCAAAACATTCTATTTCTCTATTTTATGATTCTAAGGTGGAGTTTGATAGTCTTGACTTTTCGCAGTAGTAATGCTGCAAATTTAAGAGAAATAAAATTTCAAAATTTGTGATTGTTGGTTTTGTTTTTTCTACTGCTAAGAAAAGGTATTTCAGTCATAACTTGGTATGATTCAGGATAAATGGAATTAACAGGAATTTTTTCCTACTAAGAAACACTGCCAATATTTCAAGATTCGTAATTGTGAAGTTGTTTTGTAGCTGGAAGCATAATGAGTTTTTCTGGGTGGTGTTTTGTGATTTCAGATGCATTTGGGCAATCTGAGTTTAATCACTGCATCTGACATTGCACAAATCTGAACCCATGATAAAGATCTATGATCCATGATGGCTTGAGTAATACTTTTGACTACAATCCAAGACCTCAGTTTTGCATTTTGGATTTTTTTAAATCTTGTTTCTTCTGTGATACCCAAGGAAAGCTACATCTCTCTCCATTTTTGTGGCTCCAGCATGAAAATGGGGAGAACTCCCTATTTTGTAAAGACATCATAATGTTTAGGACCATAGGATCTGAGAACAATTTAGGCCAATGGGAACTTCAGGAGATCTTCAGTCCAACCCCCCAGAACATTGCAGCAAAGCCAGAGTTTTGTGGCTGCTAGTGGAGATCCAGTCCTTCCTCAGTGTTCCCCTTCTGCGTGCATTTGTGTGCATACACTGGGATGGGAGCCTTCCACCTGTGATACCCTTCCTGAGGTCCCTTGCTCCTCTTGCTCTCTACCCTACGTTTTCCAAGCAAATTAATCGGTGATTTTTTGTGTTTCATGGCCAGGTTTTCTCACTTGCCAGGTACTTCTCTCAGCCTAGAACAGTTTTGCAGGGAGGTTCAGTCTCATTATCTGCACGTCAGTTTTGTTGTGCCGGTTTGTGTTGAAGAGAAAATATGCTTAAGTAGTGGAACTTTCATTTTCTGTCAGTTATAGTGTCTCTGGAGCTTCCTCTGCCCTAGCCCTGGGCAGCTTGCAGTTTCCTAAGCTCAGCAGTGCAGCCCAGCCATTCATGCTTACTCTTATTGTATGGCCAACCATGACACAAATTGAGCCAAATTTTGTAACAATTCTCTTCAACAGACCAAGAAAAGGGATGAAGCTGATACGTTCATACAATACTTTAGATGAGAGCAGTTTAGCAATGTCACTGAGTCTTCAGAAAAAATAAACAGGCCTGTAGTAGAAGAGGTGAGTAACAGTGAAGTGACAGAATGAATCACAAACACAGCTCTCTGCATAAGTGCATCTCTTTTAAATGAAAGAGATTGTGCCCTGGGGATCGCTTTATGCCAGAGGAGCAGCTGATACCATCCTGGTTGTCAGACACTGCTGCAGCACTAGGCACACCTGGCCCCCAGCTCACACCTGATCCTGGCACTGCATCACCTGTACTCGGCCATTTCCTGCACCACAAAGCTATGTTAAATTGCTGTTTCTATCTGGAAAAAACCAGCTGTGTCAATTTCAGCTCCTTTCAGGATACAAGTGAAAAATATTCTAAACCCTAGCATTTGAAGGGACGATGTGCTTAGGGGAAAAGAGTGTTTTCAGATTTCTGAAAGGAAAATTGAAAGTAGAGAAACACACATAAAAATAAAAGTGTCTTTTAGTAGGTTTGATTTGCTTTTGTGATTTACTGTGGTGGTTCGTGGTTAGTTTTGGTTTGTTGGGGGGGTGGATTATTTTTTTTAGTAAAGCTACTAAAAAGTAGAGCTAATGAAGTTGATTTACAGTACTTATTTTTATCCCAAAATGTAATCTTCCCACTTCGAGTTTTATGACTGTCACAAAGGACAGAAGGACAGGAAGCAACATTCCATTTGATTGCTTTATCTCAGTAGGACTAAGAAAAAATTGGAATAGAAGCTAGTAAGATTGTGTGGATGTACGAATACCTGCAAACACTTTGTCCAGATGAGGGCCGCCTATGAAAAAAGCCGTTGTGAATCATGTTTTATTATTAAAGTTATTTCTATATTTCACGTAGAAAGACAAATATATTTTGTTGCAATTGTAACCAAATGGTATTGAAAGTTGTTATTACTGACCAATGTTTGCTTTTTTACTTTATCTTTTATACTATAAAATACATGTAGTTGGCAACTTTTAGGACTCTCTTCAAATGGTGAATTTGAAAATGAAAATGAAAAAGCTCTTCCTTTTTTCGGCTCATAATTTCATTATTATTGCAATGGTGTGTTTGTGCATTGACATGACATTAAATGCACACAGAAAGTTCGGAGTCTGAAGGCTGAATGTTGTAGAATCAGGACAGAGAGAATTTATGTCCCATGGAGAAAATGAGCATTCTCAATGCTCTCATCCACACAAAAAATGCAGCTCCCTTGAGTAGAATGAAGATGTTTCCTTAGGTCCAGTTCAGATCTCATGGTGACAGAAGAAAGAAAAACAAACCGAAGATATTACACTATTTCCACACACTGTTCTGTACCTGTGATTTGCTCTCCATGGAGATTGCAAATCTCTAATTTGTCTTCCCAGTGATATGACATAGACAATAAAAATCTGTCCAGCTAAACAGAAATACTGTTGCAACTACAATGCAGTTATCCTGTGAGAAATTAATTAAAAAATATTAATTTGGTATGCTTCTGGATTCCTGGCAGTGATAAGCTACCATGAAAATCACTCTAAATTACATCAACCTGCTTTCCTCTTATTATGTATTGGAAAAATACTGAATTAAATAAAAATCAGCCACTTTTAGCATTTCAAGAGATTTTTCTTTAATTTGCTTGTGACTGAATTAATGCTGTCAGTTGAGGTTTTCATTCATCTTTCTTTTTTCTTCTTCCCCTTTTTTTCATGTTGTATCCTATTCTGTAAAAGAGACATATGACTAATTGAAAAGTGAAATTTTATATATTGTGAATGACCACAGTACACATGGAGCTACTTACACTGCAGATATCAGTTAAAAGTTAGTGCTCACAACATTTAGTTAATAATGCAGAGACCGTACCTATGGTGAGAGCTGTACACTCCTGTTAAAATCCATATCATGCAAACTGCCTGCTCTCTCTTATTGTCAAGCAAATAAACATGAGTTAGTGCATAGTTTTTACTGGGCAGAGATGATGGAACATTTTACTTTTGATTAAGAGGGAACTTTATATGACTACAATGAATATTTTTTATGAATGAAGGAAAAGGAAATGGCATGAAATGGAAGGAGGGTCAGTTTTAAAAGATAAATTTATGGACCCAACATGAAAGGGGAAAACTCCTTTTTTTTGTGTGTGTTTTGTCCACAGCAATACCATATGGTAGAGAAATGTGACAGGATTGTGAAGTTCACTAGAGTTTTCAAATCTGTGCAATGATTTGAATGTTCAATTCCCATTAGAATTTGACGGGAATTTTGCTTCAGACACCTTTTAATATTCTCCCCTGTTGATATTGAAAGCAAGACTGTATACAAAATAAAAATCTCTTTGTTACACTAATTTTTCACCCTCCATCAGCTCTTTAAAAGGCATATATCTGTATGTTCTCCAAGAAAACCTGTACAGTTTTAAAGGTATATTTAACTTCTGCTAAGCAGGTGACCTGAGGCCATGAAGAAGATTGTGAATAGTACTGCAAAAAGGCAGACAAGCACATTAACACACCCCTACCCTATATACAGGCACTGACTCGTGAGATGTGTGTTCCAATTCTTTAGTGGCCTGAGCTTTCTTTCCACATTGTGGTTCCTTCTAGTCACAGTATTTGTCTCCAAGTTTCATATATGAGAAAAGACCTACTAATTTTCTGTGTAGCCTCTCCAGGCAAATGCGCTAGTCAAGGCTTTTCCTGTTGAGCTATCTTTGGGAGTGCTGGCCAAGGAGCTTTACTGGGATTTTCTTCTACTTCATCTCTGACCATGTCTCCTTTCCTAATTTGTTTAATTGAGAAATCATCTAACCAGCATCTGCGCTCTCTGGCTCTGGCTCCCTGTGAGATACAGAATTTCTGCACCACTCCTATTGCAGATCCACGTTTCCCAGCGCTGCTGCGGCCCCACTGCCAGGTCCCCCGTTCCCTGGCAGTACCTTCCCCAATAACAGCAGTAGTCACTGACTCTGCATGTTGTCAACAAACACCTGAGCTGTGGCCAGTGAGGATGGGTTGTTTCTGGGACCATGCTTTATTACAGTAACAACCTCCAAAGTTTATTCGCAGTCCCCCATCACCCAGTTGCTCCCCTTTTTTTTTAATCCCTGCTAGAGGTAGCAACCACAGTACTAGTATAGTAGTATTAGTAACCCCCCAAGCATTATTTTGCCGGTATGTAAGATCTCTTCAGGTTGGAATGGCTACTACATATAATTCAAATTTATCTGTGGACATTTTACTTGCCTCGGTAAAGTGCTGAGCTGCAAAGTTTGGATTCAGGTCATGATTTCTTGAATTTAAGGAGCCTAAAAACTCATGTCTTCCTGAAGATGTTCTTACTGTACTTGAAAAAAACCATGAAAACAGCTTTTAAACATCCAAGTTTATGTGTGGACTGTTTGTGTCCCTGACAGGGATATTGATCACAAATGCTTAGCGGAGATAATCTCAGAACTGCTAGAACTGTTGAGTCTTGGACCCTGTATAGACTGAGGTCCAATGAACATTGTTCATGGTGCTATGGAAAGCGTGGGTAACATACACACAGAGGCTAACTGTGCTTCTGCTAATATTCGGCACTTACAAAGAATCACAGAGGTGGGGATTACAATATTCATATTTTAAATCTTAGAATGATAATACAAACTTGAACTTAAAAAAATTACACTACTATGGCTTATATAGAATAAGCACAATGGATATGTTTACAGAAATATTTGCATGGTTATAATTAAAAACAGTTTTTCAATGAAGTTTCTGTAAAGCAGCAACTCCAGCCTTTTAAACATCATTATCTTTTCAGCAATCTAATTCCATCACACCAGACTAGTCTATACAAAATGTTAAAATTAGGAATGTGATGCTGTCCAAATGAGCACAGTTATCTTGAAATGCAGGAAGCTGCATAATGGGTGTATTTGGCTCAACTGGAGATCTTTTGTGTTCTCTCATGCTTCACCTCAGCAGATTCCTACTCAACAGGATGTCTAGATTCACCAGAAAAAGAAGACAAGTTAGTGGCACTTATAATCTCTTTCCCTGAAAAGCAAATAACCCCCTGCTTTCTCAAAAGGTGATTAATGGAAATTATTCCTGTAGAAATACTGATCAGCCAGTCCTTTCTCTTTTTCGTATCTTCTTTTACAGGATTTAGGCTTGTATTTTTTCTGCCAAGAACCCCAAAAAATTATATGCTGCTCATCTTGCTCCAAAACCTCTTTTGCCAAAAATCTCTCAGAAATTCATATTATCTGAGGAGCATTAAAAATATTGGAACTACCTTTCTAGGACTCCTACTCTATCCCAGAGAAGTCTGTAACATATCAGTTGACTTCAATAGGAATGTGCTTGGTCCAATATAATTAGCATCCCAGTACCACCTTCAGCATTATGGTACTTCTTACACAAACTGTGAATTTTTCAAGTGGAGTGCTAGTTGAAAATTGCTCTTTGGTAGACCTGTATATACATATTGTACATCCTCTTTAAACATGTCTGTGTACATTTATTAAAATGAGACAGATCTCAACATGAAAATTGAATTAATTCTATTTATGTCCAGAAGATATTTTGCATCAAATGTACAATATACATGAAATGCCCTTGATAAGGCTGTTCACTTTGGTAGGAAATTAATATTTATTAAATAAAGCATTAATATAGTTATATCTAGAAGGCTTGAAAAATTGACTATTTACAGCCTGTGCGATAGTAATTGGTATCTGCTATGTCTTTTTTCCCTATTCCATCTAATTAATACTATATCAGAACTCTAATGGCATTCTAAAAGTGCTACATTATCTATGTGCTTTAAGAGCCATTTCCTGCCAGACTTGAAAAAAATCACATCGATTCCAGGAAGATTTGATTGCTCCTGGTCTTTTACCATTTCCGCCACAGCTACCTTGCTATTTCCTTTACAATCTAGTCCTGAAGCCCAACAAAGGTGCTCCTTACTGATTCTTTGTCCTATTTAGTCCTGCGTTGCCCTGGCCAAAGTCAAAACTTACCAGTTTTGCTCACATCACACAGAAGTGAAGATGCAAAGCTGGAGATCTGCTTCCCACTCTGCTCTGTTCTGTGCAGAGTCAGACATGGGAAAAGTATTGTGTCCTGTGCTAACGGATACAGAGGATAACCTGAGTCCCAGTGCACCGTGAGTAACTGGAGTCAGGAGCTAAAATAACCGCCACTATTGAGAGAAGTTGAGCAGATCTCCCATTACACATAAAATATATGCAAAGGCTGCTAGAAACAACATTTCATTAATGGTGCAGCTTCTGGGGAGATTTATCAAATTATGCACTCAAGACATCACTTTATTTTCTTTGGTTTTGGTGACTTCCCCCTGCCCCACGACCCACAATGTGTCTGGTGCACCTGACTCACTCTCTCTGACACCTGTGTAGTGCTCAAGTACCTTGAAGGTAATAGCCCCACCCTAAGAACCACGTGTCTTACTTTTTCTGCTCTCAGTACTTTGTGTTAAGTAGAGCTCCAAGATGGCAGGTGGGATTTTTCAAAGCAGGTCTGCAGTGAAAAATAAACATGCTATCTGTTGACTTGGTTTGTCTGTGTGGCACTGGGCTCAGTAGACACTCCACCTGCAGCAGGAAGAAATGCTGTGCTGGTGATGGAATTCTCTCTCTCCAGTTCTGGATAAAATTATTACTTGGAAGCAAACTTTGTTTCTCCTTTCAGACCTCAGGCTGCTCTTTATGGACCCAAACTGAGTGACAGAGAATTAAATATCACTGAAGATGGCGGAGACAGCCTCATTTATTGGCCTAAACACTGAAGTGAATTCAGAGCAGCCTGGAAACTCAGGGGAAAGGTTTGTTTTTCTGGTGTATTTCTGTTAAAACTAAGTGTCCCAGTCTTTATAGTTTCCTCTTTTGGTTTGAACTAGACATATCTACTGGTTTAAATGGTTTAAATTCTTGCTGCTTTTACAGCATGAAATGAACAACACAGAAACCCCAGTATTTCAGCAGCTGCAGACCAAAGACAAGCCAGTAACCTGTACAATACCTAATGATTTTTGGTCTTTTTCAGCTGATGACCTCTACAGGAAAATATCTTGGCTCTGTTTGGTTTTTTTTCTCTGCATTCTGCTCAAGCGCTTGAAGGATCACCCAGTAGTTCCGGTAAAAAGATAATTCTTTTTATCTCTACATTTGCATTTATAGTGCTGCAAGTTGTCTTTTGCTGTGCTGCAAGACTCTGGCTTCATATTTTAAATCATGCAGCATGTAAACAACAAAAATATTGCCATTTGCAATGGAAGATTATTACAATTGAGGTTTTGGGAGGATGTGGTTTTGGTGGGGGTTTATTTGTTTGTTTGTGATTTTCTGTTTGATTATAGCAATGAGACATTTCCTAATGAGAAGCTTTTTGTTTTCTTTAAAGGCACCAACTGTAAGTGATTTTTTTTTTTTTTTTTGGGATGGGGTGCTGCTCTTTTATCTCTTCATTATACTTTATGATGTTTCTAGGGACTGAATTATGTACCTCCATTTTCTCAGAAACTGCTTGATTGCTGACAATAGTTTATCGGAACAGACTTTTTTTATACTGCTATGAATTCTGTAAGTACAGTAAATTCTGTCATACCACTGGAAGCCTAATGGAATAATAATAATAACATCTTGTTGCACAAAACCCATGAAGAAGGTGTTAATATGTGATCTACTACTCATCAATATTTGATGGAGTCCTCAGCTGAAATTCAAGGTAAATCTGCAATAACTTTCAATTGCACCAAAATTTCAGCTTTCGATTAATTTTTACTTAATGAGAATGTTTAGAGATGTACAAATGTATATTCTGAATAAAGTGGTCAAAGTATACAAGCTAATTATCAACACATAACGGCAAATATAATGACAGCTGAACAATTTTAATTTGGTCCTGTTTCTGTTTTACCTAAAGATACCGCAAATTCTTTAATCATAGTTTTGCGAAGGGCTCAGAAAGTCTTTTCTATCCACAGGGCCTAGGAACTGACTCTTCTGTCCCTTAACAGACCAAAGTGTAGCCTTATTTTCTGAAGCTAGTTCAGCTAGTTCTTGCTCACTCCTGCTGAACTTGGCTTCCCAGCCACTTATCCCAATTTGGGTGCTTTTGGCACTTTTGCACAAGTCTAGGTATTATCGTCTGTTCCTTGCTTAGATGAGTTGAGGGCCACATGGTGTCAGGGTTGTCATTCCAAGCAATAATAAGTTCCCTGCTCTTGTCTTAGGATTGGACATGGATCCGTTGCGGCTCTGCAAGCATGGAACCGTGATCATGAGGAAAGTGGAAAGATTGGGGCATTCATGAAGTAAACAGCTACATCACTGCTTGGCATGTCTCGGCTGGCAAGTGGGAACTGCTGTTTTTTCAAAGGTACTGTGGCAAAAAAAGAGCATATTCCTGTCATAAAAAGTTAACTCCCTGGCAAAATTGTGCATCTGTTCTTTAAAGCATAAGAAGATAATACTCTCTGTTCGAAGATGAGTCAGAGAAAGGTTTTCTTTTTTTTTCACTTTTCTTTTTCCTTGCCTCCTTCTTAGAAACATATGAAACATTTAAACTTTCCAAAACCATTCAGCCTGAAGGAAACCACCCCCCAGCATGGAAGACTCCAGGCCAAGATATAATCAATAGAAAGTAATCTTAAAATGAGAATTTGTGGGGTCAAGTGTGTGTAGTTGTGACCAATACACAACGTCTAGGAAAATAAGGAACACAAGAAAAATAGTTTCTAGAGGTCTGCTAATTTGTTAATGTGGATGATCCTAGGACATAGTATTATTTATGTGTTACCTATGAAAAGGAAAATTGTGTTGACAGAAAATAGTGTTACAACTCTGCTTGATAAAAATGACATTTTTCTAAGAACCTCCCTTACCGTTAATTGCTATTACCACTTTTCCCTAGACTATTCTCACTCACAGCCCACGTAAAATGTCTGAAGATAATTTCAAAATTAGGATAGTTTAAAATTTAAAACACTTAAAAGAAAAAAAAAAAGAAACAGTTTGTCAGTACTAGAGGTGTGGGCTATAACCTGCCAGAGAGAAACTAGAGAGGGGCAGTAAGACATTGTTTTTAGGACTCTGAAATATACTAAGTGGACATCTTTTAGGGTTTCTCTGCATGCAGTAATTTTCTTTTCTTAATTGCCAAATCAGGAATCAACTCTGCACAGGAAGCTTAAGTCACATTTTTCAAATTCATGATCTCCCACAAGTGCATTCTTAAACTTTATTAAGGCAACCACATAAAAATCCCACCCTGTCATATTTCAAAGTATAGAACCTTGCTGGTACTTCATACCTGGGGCTGAGCGATTCTCCTTTCTATTCTGCTACCATTTCCAGTAGGGAGGAGAGGGGATTCTTCTTTTCCTTTTTACATATCCCTCTTCATTTTGCTCTGTGGATCATTACATCTAATATTTTGAAGAAGATTAATGTAGCTACAGGTTACATGAGTAAGAATTTCACAGTTTGAGCTACACTGTCCAGCCATATGAATTACTAATGCAACAGGAATTTCTGTGTAGAGTCTGAGATGTCTTTGTACCAGACACTCATAAGAGAAATATCAGTTCCTTTAGAGACATGAAGATAGTATCCCCAGCTCAGTTACTTGTGGACAGGAATGCAAGATAAATAAAAGGTGAGAAAATGTGTCATTCTGCTTTACTGGAGAGGGTGAGGGATGAACAGGACAACAGAAGACTTGCTGCACTTCCAATGTTATGACACTTTGCCTGATGATTTTTATGGTGCTTGTGGATGACCACATTAGAATTGCTGCTATTAAGTACACAAACATGACATCACTTTGTTTCAGAGAAGTACAAGCAAGGATGTTTGTAGAAGCTCAAAGATGTACCAAACTCTGGGTAATCTGGAAGAGGAGAGAAATTTGGAAGGAAGTGGATGTAATCTAACATTCAGCTTCTGCACCTCTATCTTAGGAGAAATCAGACCATAGCTCCGCCTCAGGTTCTGGGCTGACCAAGCGTGGCTCAGCCTGGGGTAGGGTTTTTTGATACCTCTTTCTTATGCCCATCACTGGATGGACTACTTCAGCTTTTCAGCGCTATTTTCAAGTCTGTTTCAAAGCCTGCTCTTGAAGGCTTGAACCTTAGAGGATATACTATTTATGTGTCTCGGGTGTAGCTGGAGCGTGCTCTTTCCTTTCCCTGTTGTGACATTCCAGAAGTACTTCCTTGCTTGACGGCCTCTCAGCAGTACAACTGATTTCTGTGGCACTCTGAGAAAATGAAGTGAGAAACCCTTTTTGGAGAGGGCTTGTGTCAGGTGGGACGTGATGTCTTGGCTGAGGAGATATATGGTGGTGGGTTTCATCCTATGTCTTCTGTCTTACAAACGGCCTTTTCTGACCCTGTTTGCTGTGCACAGCACTAACTTCTTCGAGGAATGTTTTGCCAAAATTGTGCTATTTTTTTTGTCAAGGTCAGCATGGTCAAAAAGATCTTCGTAGACAGGAGTTGTAATACAAAATGGATAGCTTATTCCACTGATATGATTTTTTATACTTCGTAGATATTATCAACAAGGTCATTCAGTTTTCTGTATCTCAGATGCTCGTGTTTCTAAAACTTCTGTCGGGACAATTCTTTGAAGGCAGTCTGTGAAGACTCAGGTAGTGCAGGGTTCATCTGGGGCTGTTGAAAGGCAAACTACCTTGGCTGGGCATTAGCCTCTTGGGGTGACTTGCCATCTGGCCTTTGGGTAAAGCACTTACTGTTCTGGTTGCATTATAGAGCAGAAGTAGTGCTTCAGAATGATGGTGTTTGATGAAAATAAGAAAAATCAACACCCAAAACAAGATGAGGGTGGCACTATGGAACAGAACTCAGTGGGAATCTGTGGGCCAGGAGAGGAGTGTTTGTACATAGCAGGGAACAAATAAAGTACAAAGAAAGAAATGTGATATCAGATTTTTGTAACATGAGAACTCCAGGGGAGCTGGTTGTCTCAAAAGTATTTAATGAGAACTACTTATCAAAAAGGTTTTAACTAAAAACCATAATTTTAAAATGAAGTGGTTTGTATTTTATTTTTCAACAAATGTTAATTTTTATCAAATGTGGCTTTTGTTGAAGATAAGTTTTTAAACATGTCTATATTTTTCTCTTTTGAAAGTATGGGGGAAAAAACCAAAGAAATATTTGTTGAAATCTCCATGTGCTATGAAAACTTTTGCTGTGTAATAATGTAGGAAAAAAGAAGTTGTCAAAGAAAAAGAGATGAACTTTAAAGACCATGACACAGAGCTAAGGATTATCAGGGATGACTCTCTGCTCTGAGTTCAACACATAATCTTTTCAGAAACTGGAAGTCTTTGCTGAATTGAAATCTGTAAATTGATTTCTTTTTCAGGTTTTTATTTCCTAGTAACACTTCCTAGCTCTGAATGAAGTCTCTAATGAGTTGAGCTCACATAAGAGACATAATTTTGTATACTGTGACACTAATAAGTGTGACTTTGGAGAAGTTTTTTTCTTAGTGAGGCAATATGCTTGTCACAGGATGTTGCAGAAATACTGGATAAATATTGAATACATTTTAGCCAACAGGAGAGATTTTTATTGTTAAAAGGAAAAAGGTGTCAAAAGGCAATGCAGTGATTCTGCCTAAGAAAAGAGAAGAAACAGGACAATTTTGAGCTACTGCACTGTTGCCAAGTAGGTGATAAAGTTACCTGAAAGAGTGCAGAACCATAAGTGTAAAGATTCTTCCTGTTCTGAAGAAGTGTTTCAAGTTCCTGGGTCCATGGCCTTCCTTGTTTGGTCAGAATAAAGACAGGCATTAAAGGACATTACAAAATTATTTCCAATTCAAATTTACAGTGGTCAGAGAGAAGTCCTGACTCTAGGTTCTAGTCTGTCCTCGTTGTCGTGTCTGTGTTCATGGGGAATGAAGGTGTCCATGAAGCTAATACTGAGCTAAGCCCACAGGAAGCCTTGGGGCTTGCATTGGATTTTGGCTGAACCACTTGAGACAAGCAGATGTGAGCATGTGAGACCGGAAAAAACTGCCTATGAGAGATGGAGGTCCATGATGCTCCAACCTCTACTGTTGGTCCTATCTAATATGTAGTGTTCAGAGAATGCGGTTGTTTGCTACAGCCAGGGCTCTGCTACGTGTGCTTGTTCGTGAATGTGTATGTTTGTGTAATCAGAACTGAATGATATTAAATGAAGTTGTCTTGCCCTCCTGAGGACTCCGTATTAAACACTTCCAGACAGCTCAGTGCTCGAGACAGAAGAAAGTGTAACCATAGTGATGGAATGGAAATTATTTCTTTGTTCCTAGGCTGCAGTATCCTACAGACACTGCCATTTTCAAGGTCAAATATATATTAGAAAGAGATAAAAATTGAAGAAAAATATGCTGGCTTAGCTACAAAAGCTAATTTATTTTATGCATTGTGAATTATGTTAAAAATTACTAAAATGAGATTTCTCAGCAAGAATGAAATGTGTGGTTTCACAAAACTAATTTCTGAAGATGAACACAATTACAGAATTTAGCTTTAAAAGCTTTTCAGGCCATCAGAGAAAACAGAAAAGCTATCAATTACCAGATTTCAGTGGCACTTCTGTCAGAAATATAATGGTAATTTTAGCATTCTCCTTAGCATTTACTAAATTAAGAATGTCTGCTAACAGATCAATTATTTGGAACATTATTTAATTTAATGAAACGTGATCCATCAAGGAATGCTAATCAGTCTTTTAAAAAAACAATCCATTCTGGCATCTCTTTCCAAATGGCAGGAATAGCAAGGCCCTGACATGGTGAGATGAGAGTTGTAATTTTGAGGATTTGAGGTTAAGACTGAGCATTCTTCTGAACAAGCAGAATCCCTACTCATCAAGGAATTGCCCAACACTGAGCTCTGATGTGTAGTGTTGCTATGCTCTACTGAAAATACCTTGTAGCAGGTAGCTCTGCCACCCCTTCAGTTAATCTGGTACCTTGCTCAGTGCCTTTCCCAGAGATGGATGAATATGCACAAAATGCTGTTCCCATTATGATGCTCAAAGTCAGTGTTAAAAACGCTGAAAGTCAGAAGTTCTACGAGACTGCAGATCTTCAGGGTCTCTCCCCTCTGTCCTGAGGAAGTACACAAAGCAGGTTTTCCATTACCTGTGCTTCACTGTAGTGCAAGGCTTGGCAGCAGGCACGACAGAACTTTGTGTGGAGGGAGGAACACATAAGGTGCCTTCTGGCAGACTGGTCTTGTGGTGAGTTTGAGGGAGTGCAGATGTGGCAGTTAAAATCAAGCTTTTTGTTTGCAGCTGAAGACTAAAGAATTCTTCTCTATGACTCAGAATTTTACTCAGAGTGATTCATGGCAGAAAGCCCATTCCCCTCCACCTCTGTAGTACAGATGTGGGCCAAAGCTGCTATGTCTGCTGTGGTGTGCCAAGAGATAGTGAAGTGAAAGGAGCAGACGTGGCTTGCATAAGGAACAAGGAGATCCCAGAATGAGCAATCAGTCAAAGAAATTCTGTGAGTCTCTTCAGTCAAACATGCCTTCTTCCTTTGAACTCATCCCATAGCCACCTTTACAGCCTCATGGTGGGGAAAGCTCCTTTGCACTGGCCAGGGTAAAATTACAGGAACAAATCTAAACAAATAATCCAGCTCTCAAACAAAAATGACAGAGTAGGAGGCCACGGTCACAGAGGCATTGAGACTTGTTCCCCTGTGACAGCCATTATTGAAACAGTGTTCTACGTATTGTTGTCTGCGTCTAAGCAGATGCAGGAATCTGATGTAAGTGCAGATGTGTAAGTTTAACTTGTATTTTGGTAATTCAGGGGTCTTAAAGATTCAGTCAGAGCATTGGTTCATTTCTTTTCTCCATACACTAATGTAACTCTAATGTTATGGACCTGAAGGACCCCAATACACCCATTAGGAGAGCAAAAACTGCTATAAGATCTCTGTGGTGGATTTCTTAGGATACCTTAACTAAAACAAAGTTTTGATGTTACCAAACTTCTTAGTGATTTTGTCTCTTGTCAGGGAAAGGCAATTGCAAGGTGAGATGTGACCAGTAAAATAACATTTACCAACAGACAATGAAGGCAACAAGAGGGCTGGGGTGACTGAGGCAGAGAGGAAGGGATAGCTAAAGTTGAAAAAAAAAAGAAAAAAAACAGCTGACGCTTGTTCTTCCTATTGTACTTAGCATCTGGACTCCAGCTATAGGAGCTGCTGCTGGGCGTGGTACTGTCTCCATGACTCTGGGAATGGAAATAAACTGCTCTGTACCAAAAAACATTAGGCCTTCTCTTTGGGGTGATGGTGATTTTCAATATTCTAGACCTCTGTCTAGGATATCTAAAGGTCTTTGGAAACAGTGGAGTTTAAGTGCTAAGCACTCACCCTGGGCTGGGTAGATGAGACCTTGTGTGCTTTCTGCAGGGAGCATCAGTCAGTATCACAAACTGCCTCTCTGGTACTAGTTTTTGGGGGGATTTTATGCTTCAATCTATGTCAAGCTTGCATCATCTCTTAATAAGCTTCCCTCTTTGAATTATTAGTGCCTAAACACTTTTGAGGAGGAAAGGGTACAGAGGACTGAAAGACTTGCAATAATATCTACATCTGAAGCAGCTCCCTTTATTAAGCTCCAGTTAGTCTGGGGTGCAATCATACGATTTTGTGACCTTTTCTCACCTGGAGATGTATCTTGTCCCTGAAATGTGTATTTTCTCTGCTGCCTGAAAGACCTATTTGGTGTTCTTAGTTCTTGGAATAATCCCCAATGCTTTTCTGATGACTGCTTCTTGAACAACCTGTGGGAATGGCATCCAGAGCCCCAGTTTCCTCTGTAATTCACAAAATTTGTGTCCTTCTCAGGAAAAATTCCTACCTTCATGTAGTGACTCTTTAAAATAGGTTAGATGAACTGAGCTTCCAAAAAACCACTTCACTCCACTGGCCATGAAGAGCATCTAAACATTGATCAAAAGTAAACATTTACTTTCTAAAGGTTGCTGAAATTAATCCCTTTCTGCTGAGGGCCGTGCAGAGACAATCCTGGCTCATTTCCTCATGGCACAGTCAGATAACCACAGCTCAGTTCTGGAGAAGGGTTTAATTTGATTTTTCAATACTTAAACTGCCACCTGATCTTCTTGACATTGATTTCCTAAATCAAAGACAGTTTTCTCCTTCTGCATGCCTCACTAAAATTCAACTTGCTTTATTTAAAATTATTTTAGAAGTACAAGAAACAAATATTTTATATCATATTTATTTTCAAAAAATGAAACAAATGACTTTTGAAATAGATATAACTCTCTTTGCACTCTAAACAGCTTTTACATTGGAGAGGTTACACCACGGATGCACATTTGTTTGGGAGACAGTGTGGATGTGGAGCAGGGTGATGGCTTCACAAGAGCAGCACAAGAGCAGACCAGCCATTTTCACAATCTGGCATTGATCAAATTGTCAGAGATTGTCTGAAACAGACTGATCGTCTTCCTGTTACCTTCCAACCTGACATTTCAAAAGCAACAAATGGCCACCAGTGCCACACATTTGTGGCTAGCCATTCTGAAATATCATAAAAGGTTTGGGCTTTGAAGCACAGGAGGTATATGGGCAGGCTGAGAACCTGGGTTGGTTCAGCTGTGCAGCAGCAAGGTGAAAGGGAGCCCAGTTGGTGGTTCTCACCATATTCGTGTGCAAAAGCTTGATGACATCTACTATCTCTAGCAAAGCTGCCTTGAACACCAAATGCTGGACCTGCTTCAGAGGCCTGTGTGAGCCCCAAGGGTATCTCTGTGTGAAACTGGTCAGAATGATGCAGCCACTACCTGACTTTGTTTCTGCTTCTCGCCTGCAATTCGTATACCTCTGTTCATTTAAAGTGCTGGGTGCTGGATGGAAGATGCCTGCATGCTGTTCTGGGTCTTAGCTGTGTTAATTTCCTGTTGCTTTGCCAGATAAGAAGTTGGAAGGTATCATGGGGTTTAGTATGCTCCAAATACAACTCATTATTATGTTAAAAACTCAGTTCTTTTTCTCCACAAAGAGATTGAATACATAAGTACATAATCCTTTCACGATTTGAGTAACTCCTTCATTCAAATAATTTACCACTGTTATAGTGAATTAATTCTGGGATGAATACTGAAGCAGATGAGAGTGAGAGAAAGAGAGGGGGAATAATGTGATGAACTTTCTCTCTGGTAAGATTTCCCATTTCTGCATCCATCTCCCATTCTGTGACTTCTGGGGGTCCCCTCATGGCCCTTCTGTACCGTGGAGACCTTCTTGGTGACAAAAACAAAGAGCCTTGCCTTACCTCAAGGAGATGGACCTCTGTGTGTGAGATGGCAGGGGATTGCTCTGGCAAGAAGGGACAGAAAGAGGAGCAATAGAGCAAGATTTTTTCTGAAATATTGCAACAGATGAGAGGTTTAGGGACAGAGTCAGAGGCATCATGCAGTACTTTATCACTTCATCAGCTATCAGGCAGTACTTGACAATGCTGCTAGTTTCCTCACCAAGCTGGTTGGTCCATTTGCCACTTCAAAATAATGATTCACTTTCTAAATAGGTTATAAAGACACTGATAGTACTTATAAAGGAATAATTAATTTAGACTCTGCTTGGAGAAATTGCTACTGGTGCTTCAACTTTGATGTGGTGTCAGCAGATAGAGCAGTTGTATTTGCACAGCCTGTGGACCGCTGTGCTGCAAAACCACCTCCTTGGTCATGAGCTCCAGCAGCAGAGGAGCATCCCAAGGCCAACATCAACAGAGTGGGAAAAGATTTTGTCATGGTTTGAGCCCGGCCAAATGCCAGGTACCCCCAAATTAACACACCCACACCCAGGGCTCATGAGTTGAGATAAGGAAATCCGGGAGAAAACTCACTCAAATAGGCAAAACAGGACTAACTTAGGTTGCAAAGTGATCTAATTTATTACTAACAGAGTCAGAGGAGTAAATGAGAAGTAAAATAAACCCTTCAAGGCCACCGTTTCTCCACTCACACCCCTCCCTCCTTCCCAGCAGCTGCACAAGGGAACAAGGCATGGGCGGGGGTTAGGTCAGTTCATCACCCAGATGTTCTTCCCCTGCCCGGGGAGAGGCTCTTTTCCTCTGCGTAGCCATGGATCTCACTTGTGGCAGGCCGCCCGACCCTGNCTCTCTCTCTGTCAAGGCCTGTATCTCCACTAGGACTCCCTCTGGACCATGGCCTGCTCCAGGGTATCCTCTGGCTTCGGCATGGGCGAGTGGATCTCAGCATTTCCCGTGGGCCCCATGGGCTGCAGGGGCACCTCCTGCTTCACCATGGGCCTCACCACAGCCTGCAGAGGCTGCAGAGCTCCGGCGCCTGGAGCTCCCCCTCCCCCTCCTTCTCCACTGACCTTGGTCTCTCCATGTTGTTTTCCCTCACATACTCTCACCTACTCCTCCTCCTCTGGCTAAGAAAAAGTGTGTGCACCCATTGTTTTGATTTCTTCTTAAATATGTTCTTCACAGAGGCGTAACCAACCAGCCTTGGCCAGCAGCATGTCCATCATCTCAGAGCTGGACATGGTGAAGGCTTCTTTGTGGCCCTCCCCCACTAGAAAAACCTGGGCCAAACTAAACCATGATAGATTTAAAGAGTTCAGTTCAACCACATGAAGCTTAAGCTGCTGGTGGAATACTAAGAAAGGTTTGTCATGAAGAGATGAGTCAGTGGGAATGTCTAGAGATAAGGAAGGATGTACATCTTTTATGGCTTTTGGGGGGGTTTGTACAGGCATTGTGAAGTTATATTAAAGTCAGAATTCCAGTTAAAACTCATTAAAGATATCCAGAAGGGTGTATAAATCCTACGTCTCTAAAAGAAAACTGATTAGATTTCAAATCTCCAAGGTCATCTTCCTTCTCCAGAATGAAAAAAAGAGCAAAAACTGTACAAAAAAACTGACAGGCTGAGAACCAAAGTGAAATCCTGGTCTGGCAGCAAGTCTTGCACCTGTAAACAGAAGTGGTGTAGGTTTCTCATGGCCAGTGAGAGCCTTTCTGGGCCAGCCTGGCTTTAAAATAATGTGGCAACAAGAATTGGGCATAATTCTGGAAAAACAGTGAAAAAATAATGGAAATTCATCCTGCAGATTAACAGAAACA
Organism: Dasyornis broadbenti; assembly: GCA_013397935.1. Classification (NCBI taxonomy): domain Eukaryota; kingdom Metazoa; phylum Chordata; class Aves; order Passeriformes; family Dasyornithidae; genus Dasyornis; species Dasyornis broadbenti. Next base: position 254,161 of record VZRN01001755.1, read on the forward strand.
TCCTCAAACATTTCTTTCCCTTCTTGTCATTAATATAACAGGAGTGGCTTGTAAACTTCACTGCATGTTACTATTAAAACTTAAATGCAGGTTGTTTGAGCATGCCTTATCAGGATTGTAGTCGGTCAGATTAATGCAAAATGAGATGCTATTCTAGTAAAACTAAAGTGAGTGGTCAATTACCCATTTATATGAACCCTTAAATCACTGTTGAGTGTGCTACATATTTCTCTTCTTCCTCTATACTCACACACACATACACACACACACACACACATTTCCTCTTGTGCTATAGAACGTTCATAGCTAAATCAAAATAAGTTCATTTTTATATCTTTTCTGATATCATTTGGCTATGAGAATTCTCTTTTCCTCCAAAGAACAGGCCAGAACATTTTTTTCTCTTGAGAAGAGACTCCAATCTGTTTGATTGGTTGTGACTGTTGATGGAACTCTGATTTTAATTCTGCCTCAGGCTGATAGAGCATGAGATTGTCTCTCCTTTTCTCCTAAATTTTGGTGCTTCTGGAAAAGACTGAGATCCTATGACATCGCAGTATTATTGGCAGGTGTATAAATTGGCAAAGGGAGGACTGAGAAGGGATCAATTCATGAGGACGTTCATGTTCCACTGAGAGCTCACAGATCCAGTACAGGCATATCTCAACATTCTGCGAAGAGAGGAGGATGATGATGGAAAGCAGTTCTTATATTGCTGCAGAAGCAGGACACATATTCCACATGCTTTGAGGGATACAAAGTGCTTTTATAGGGATTGAAGAAAGCAGATTGAGTTAGTGGAAGATGAAAGAGTTCTGAATTGAGCTATAACTATTTCATTACTTTACATGAAAAAATTCACAGGTTTCCTTTTCAATGACAGTTATATTGCCAAGCTCCCTGAACACAGCCTCCAGGAGACTAACACAGAGAGAAATGTTTTGGTTCTGATGCTGAGAGAAGCAGGTCAGACACCGCTCAATGCTGGATTCTCTACAACGGTTTTGTCTATTCCCACATTCTTTAAGTTTAAAGGTATGGTTTCAGGACTGAGAATGGGTTTGTTTGAGGCAATGATGCAATTCATGAATACGGGCATGTTTTTAACTAGTTTTTAAAATATTTGGAATATATAAAGCACAATTAAGTCCTATTTTGAAAAGTTATGTAGCAATGAAGAGAACTTGAACAGATTTGGTAGGGACTGAAATTGTAGATTTTGTAATGGCAGGTATTGACTTTTTCACTCTCATCTGAATGTAGTTGATGTTTCATTGGTGACTGTCTCAATATTGCTTGTCAGCCTTTCTGAAATGAGCCTGTGTTATTAGACTGTGTTTTCAAGTAGAACATCTGTCTGGAACAAATCACTTGGCTTGCAGAGTAGCTGTGCTTTGCTTTTATTCTTTCTAGGCCTGCTCATTGGACCAGAACTAAGCAAGATAGTAGGAGAATGGCATGAGGATTGATGTGCAGCACTGTACAAAATTCTCCTTATTATCTGCTCTGGTCCTGGCACGCTGCATGAGATGTTTTCATGTTGTGTCCTTTCATGGTTTCTTTCATAGGTTCAGCCATGCACAGTAATGTGGCAGATTGCTCATGACACGGACACACAGAGCAAGGCTGACTTTACACTTCTTTGCCTCCGTGCACTGTCTTCTTGTCTACTTAAATGGAAATATTCACACTCAAGTGTGTCAAGCACCATTAGCTCACACCAGAACACAAAAGCATGTGCTGGTACTGGCAGGACTGAAAAGAGGCTGATGTTAAAGGGAAACATTTGTTGCAAAATTGTAGTATGTTTTAATTATTCTTGGATGAACTATCTCTGCTAATCTCACTTATACATGAATTAATCCAACAAAATACAATCCCTTTTGTTGATGTATTTTGTCAGGAAAAAAATCTTGATCCTCTGGACGTGAAAAGAGAAGGCCTAAACCACAGCCAGTGCTAGAGGGGAAAGAAATTCTCTTAGGCTGTCAAAACCAGCTCAAAAATGCAGGGAAGCAGTGTATAAATTGCACTGAAACTCCTAACAGTCATAGTATGGTTCATTGCTTGTTTTTTCATTACTTTTTATTTTTAAAATTTATGCCTGCCCACAACATGTTATTTCATTGGCCAACAGATATTATTACCATTGTTATGATCAGCTTTCAATTTCCTTTCTCAAAATGTATTCTGGTATAATTTCTTGTATGGATCAAATCTGATCTTTGCTCTGAATGGAATTAAACATTCAGATATGTGCAAAGTATTAGGTAAACAGACAAGAAAGAAAAAAAAAAAATTTGACTTAAAATGTCAAAATAATTTGCAACAAGCATGCCAGTATCCCTTTAGTGGAGATAATTTTTTTTTGGGGGGGGGTGGGGGGAGGGAAGATTTTTTAAGAATGCCTACAATGGCTGGATGGTGTTAGGACTGAATAGCTCACTCATTCGTATTCCTTCATTCCAGGGAGTATCAGAAGAAACTAAGTGAGGGAATGATTGAAAGATCCTCAACAGGTGGAAAATATGAAGGCTCTTCTGTATTTTTCCTTAGCTGTCTGTGTTCTTAATGCCTTATCTTGCCTTTAAGTACTTTTCATAGAGGGAAAGTGCTGTAAATAAAAGTAGCACTGTTTTCTAGAAACTTTACAGTGTGGAGTCTTCCCTGCTGATAAGAAATTGCCGGAGCCAGGAAGCAGAGAAACAGCATGAAAACCTGGGATGATCTGGGTTAACTTGACCTTCGTAAGTGCCAGTAAAGGGCAACAGAGTTATTTTGAAAATTAAACATAGGAGCAGCTGGCAGGTGTGTTACATGAAGATGCTGCACTGCAGTGTCCTGCGCAGAGCCCATGAGAGTCCTTCTGAATGTGAGAGTCCGTGGCAGAAGATGAGACAGCAGGACTGAGTGCCTTCTAAGGCCCCACAGTCTTGCTCTCAGAATTTGCCAGAACTTTGTTTTAACTGACTTGTTCAACATTAGGAATAGAGTTAGCACAAAAAAAGGTGTCAAGACAGACAAAGGCATTCCTCCTCTCCTGGCATTACATACTGGAAATAGGTGGCTGTGAGGCCATCATAATGTGATTATTGGGGATGGTTCTGTGCAGGGCCAGGAGTTGGACTCAGTGATCCATGTGGGTCCCTTCCAACTCAGCATATTCTGTGATCAAAAGCCATTCTCATCTTTGCTGTGCCACTTTACGTCCTGATTCCTCTGTGAGGCCTTCACTGCCTTTCAGACTCTCATCTCTGTCAGGACTGAGGGTGTCAGTTTGATTTTCTGCTTTGTGAAAGTAACCCAGTTCATTTTTGCTGCTCTAAAAAGGAACAAAAATGCATTTTAAAACTTCTTGTAGAAACACAAATCTTTACATACATGTTATGCAATCAATCAAAACATTCTCAATGTCTTACATAGAGGTATTTAGAACAAAAATAATACTACCTGGAACAGCAATTCTAAAATAACTTTATTTTAAAATGGCTTTGTTGTTCTGCTTCCATCACACATCATGGGCTCTGGGCATGAAAATCATTCTCTCGAGGCAGAATTTGCTGGGTACTTGTCTTAAATATGGACCCCGATGAGGAGCTGCATACACTTCCAGCAAAGACTGAATCCCTAACAGAGTGGTACCTTCTGACCCATTTGTAGAAATTAATCTCTTCTAAAATAGCAGCCTGTTTATGAACCCTCTTTCTTTCAGACTGGGTGGATCCTTTGCCATATCATGTAATGCTGCAGACAGGATGCTGTACCACAACAGAATAGCTACAAGAAAGGGAGACGAAATATGCTACATGATAGGAGTCAAAGCTTTATTTTATTTTCCAGATTTAAAACCTGCCTTACTCCAACTCTGCAATTAAATAGATTTTTGTAAGCAGTATTAAGAGAAGTGAGTTGAGCTGTGCTTTATCAGGTAAAATTAAGAACTATCTGTAAGGAAAATGTACATATTTATTCAGACATCAAGTTTTACCTCTTGCTTTCTGGAAAACAAATTAAACCCGACAAGGAATTAGAGTAGCTTGAATCATTTAGCTAAGTAAGAAAATGAACCCATCAGCATTTGTAGAAAACAGGATGTATTTACATACTTACTGGTGCCCTTCATCTTATCTTTGAAACCAAAACAGAGCAAAAATTGTTTTGTTCTTGTTTATACTGGGCTGAATGTTTATGTTGCATGTAAAATAAACCTCTGTTGTCTCCTCCTCCTGTATTAGAAACCAGGCAAAATTACAAAAAGGTGTCTTTGATTACTCTCAGATGTTTGCTTGTAACTGAAAAAAACAAGGTAATTGGCTTGGATTCAAAGATACTTACTATACCTTTTATAAACCCTAATTTGAAAGGAAAAATATCTGCTTTGTTGCACACTATTTAATCACTCTGTGTGTTTATCTTACCAAGCTAATCTGTCAAGATGAAATCTGTCATTTTTTTGCATTTGTAATGCTTTTGTCACCACAGTAGCTGGGAAGTGAGAACTTAAATGGAAAAGGCCCCAAAGCAATCATGCTTCCCAATCTTCACTGGGTTTTGATTGCTTAGTTTTTAAGATCAAGAATTTTATAATGTTTTGCGGAGAATTTATGGGGGTTTTGGGGTTGCTTTTACAACCAAATGAAATTGCAGTGCTGTGTGACAGAAGTAAAACCTAAGCATATCATTACCTCTAGCTCTTCCATGGCCCACATTTCAAAAAACGTTTGCTGCTAAGAAAAGAAATGTTTATGATTGACCTAAACTGTAAACTAGGAGCTTGCCGTGGTATCTACTCTGGGCTGGGACTGGTTGGAAACTTTGTACCAGGTGTGCACTCAGTGCCAGGTGTGCTTGTTTTAATTTAGAGCCAAGGGAAACATGGACAATGGTCATAATTCGACTAAAAGGGAACCTGCTGTTCCTGAGTTGTTGGCAGTAAATTTTAAAGAAACCCACAACGTTAATGTATTGTGCAAACAACAGTGGGAATGAAAGCCACAGTTGCTTCAGCTTTCAAGTGCTTTCCACCTTCCTTTGCCCTTCCTGTTTTTTTAAACATAGGTTCGATTTGGAACTAACACAAGTGTCTTTACTCAAAGCTGATGAAGGAGCTGCATTTTAGTGTCCATTTACCAAGAGTTTTTAAATTCTCTGAGACTTTCCCATTGAAATGAATTCAGGAATTGTTTCTTTCTAGAAGTTTTCAATATTCATGTTGGTGAGAAGATTTTAAATTCATAAGGCTGGAATAGTTTTGGTTCAGCCCATTGTGGTAATGTAAAATAAAAAAGCATTGCCTGCTTTTTTATCCCAAAAGGCTTGTATTTGATAATTCTTTTCCACTGTAATATCTTAAAACCTTTCTGCTTTGATGTAATAAAACCACAAACCATGGATTCGTGGTGAATGCTCTTATAAGTAGCAGTAACACTTTCAAGGTTGGTCATCTGTGTGTCGTGTACAAATGGCCCCAGTGTATCAGTGTATCAATCCTCTCTTAGTGGTCAGCCTCGCTCAGTGTTTATCTTAAAACTGAAGATCAAGGAGTCTGGAATAGGGCTTATGTTTGTTAAGGCTGCTGGAGTTACATTTATTTTTTAATGTGTTGAGAAAATTAATTTAGTTTTTTTAGGGCTGTGGGAGAAATGTGACAGTATTTTTGAAAATGTCAGATTTGCATTTTACTCACTGCAGTGTGGGTATTGATTCCTTTCTTCTGAAATGCTTTTCACATCATCACCAAATGTAGAATTAGATCAAATTTTTTTCAACATTTTTAATAAATGGAATTTTGACCAATTTAATCGGATTTCTCTGGGAACTCTGCATGTGAACAGTCTTCAATGAGCAAGGAAAGGTGTTTCATTCAAACAGTAAAATGTGTTGTAAATATTATAACCTCTTAATTCTTACCATCAAACTGCCATATTTTTAAATTCTTTGTTAAACAATGTTTCACTTGGCTCCACTGAAATACTGAAAAATGCTAAGTAGACTTGGCAATGCAGGAGGTCCGTAGCTACTAAAGTACTTTGTGCATTTGCAAGAAGCAAAATTATTAATTAACTATGTATTTATGTTTCTATTTGGTTCACAGACTTGACTGGTTTGCTCTATTGACTGATTTGCATGAATGTTTCTGGGACTGCATTAGTGCATTATGAACAGTTGCAGCCAAGTGGCCTTGTTTCCTGATGGATACTGCTTGGAAAACAACACTTGGTTTCATCATGAGGTGTATGTGATGGGTGGAAAAGGTAGAAGTTCATCCTCTTTTCTGAACAGGACCAGATCCGAGGTTAACTTTGGTCTGGAGCAGAAGGAGATGATCCAGAGCCACACTACAGGCATGCAACATTCTAAATACATAGTCCTGTTTAGCTGGAATATGTGAGGTCAGAAATTTATTTTGCTCGCAAATATGAGCTACTTTGTGTTGAAGAAACCTGATTTAAATCACAAACGTCATATCTGCAGGGGAAAAAAACCCAGTTCACTTAGTCTAATTTTTTCCCTTTTTTTACTAAGCATTTACATTGACCTCTTGCAAAAATTCTGTTTCAGAGAACACTCAAAACAAATCCTGTTTCCTTTGAGTAAGGACAGTTTGCAGTTGTCTCAGGACTTTTTCTTATGGGTTGATCTCTGCTATCTCTCAGCTAAACAGAATATTTGAATAGTTATATTTCCGTGTTCTACTAAAAACGTTGCTAAAGCAAATAATTGCTAAGCATTCTACCCCTGAGGCATGGGGAATATTTATTTTTTTCCTTTTTTGTATATTTTAAAACTGTCCATATTTGGCATGTTACTTATCCCTTTGCAGTTGGGATTAGACAATTTAAATTGTGAAAATGAGGTTTATTTTCTAGCTAAAGTCTTCCAAAAGATTTCTAAGTGGTTTGGGATATAAGTATTCACAAATATATCTATTTTTCCCAATCCACTTTACTAAACTACCAAGACAATAGTTAAGAATCCATACCTCCTAAAGACAGCAAGAGTAGAAGTGGTACTCAGAGCTTCATAGGATGGTCTGGAAGGGAATTTAAAGATCATCTAGTTCCATCCCTGTGCCATGGGCAGAGAGACCTTCCTCTATCAGAAAGGGACACTTAAGTTTTGACTAAAAAGGAGTTAAATCAAGTTAAAGTCTTTTTCAATCTCATTTGCTGTGGGCTCTGTTTGCAGAACAAGCTGACACACAGTAGATGTGAGGAATTCGGGTGTGTAGTCTCTTGCTGGCTGGTTCTTCAGCAGATTTCAGAGCTGTCTCTGCCTTTCACATGAATATGACCCAGAAAGGAAAGATGACCAAGTCAGCTTAGGTCATCATCAGAGCTGTAGCCTTCACTGAGGTCTCCTATTTCCCTAAGGTTATCCTGAACATAAATTCCACCTTCTTGAGCAAAGTGCATCAGGCTTTATTTTCTTCATGTTTTGCCAAAATGCATTATTCAAAACTTTGTCTGCAGTAGTGTCATGAGGTTCATAATGATGAACCAATGAGAAACACAGTCTGGGATCGACACTATGTAAGGACAGTGCAGGAAAGTTGAGTCACTTTGATCGGTGGCTGCTGCAGAAGAGAATGAATAATTAAACTCTAAATCATGTCATTGAGGCTGACAATTGTCAATTATTATTCTTTTCTGAAGACTGTGCAATTTGCCAAAGGTTTTTTTCTTAGCTCTTCCAGACTGACAATTGCTGTGAATAAAGCATGGGCTGAAGTGTCCTCGAGCAGTTTGTACAATTTTCATATTGTGTTACTGGGCTGGTCTTGCTGTATGGGGGACAATCCCACTGCTGTGAAGAACAGGAGACACAACACAAAGGCCTGTAGAGGAAATTCCTTATAGCTTTCTCTAACAGACTCTTTAGAAGTCTGATTTTAGAAAAATATTTCTACTTCTGTCATATTAGGTTAATATATTTGCAGAAGAAATTATGTAATATAACAAGCAAGTTAAGTATTTAAAGAATTCACGTTACTATGATCATTAGATTTGTGCAACATATTTTTTCCTTTTGAATCATACAGACATAGAATTATGTTCAGTATTAGTCTAATATCCTTTCCCTGCAGGAATTTGGGATCCTGCAATGGAGTCAAGTCTTGATGTCTCTTGCAAAACAGCAAACACTTACTACAGTGTACCTTTTATCTCGCTCAAAGACTGAGGGGGTACCTGTCCGAAATGTGTCTTGAAATTCCACCATCCAGAGATCTTTGTGAATCACCAATTAAGGTAAATTGCAGCTGTGTGTACAAAATTCATAATTGCTCAGAATTTGGAGCTATTCCTCATCCAAGAGTGTGAGTTATAGGCAGTGCTGAGTTCTCAAATGTTTTGCTGGTAGAAACCACCTGCTCAGTCACTTTTACAGTCACCCACCCCTGAGCTACACCTGAAAGCTCATTACACAGTTTAATTGTGGATCCACTGACATAGAATTGTGTATGCCAAAGTACCGAATCTAAACTCCAGAGCAGATTTCATGCTCAGGCCTTTCTGATAAAGAACATCACAACCTGTGTCACAAAGAGTTTCTGAGGAGTGAGAGGAAAAAACCTGGGATTCCTAAAACATTTCAAGACAGAACCATGTTTTTATACATCCTGTGTGAAGACAGTGCAATGCAAGACAGTGTGGATTAATATTTTTAACAGTATCTAAGATAATCTAACTTGAATCTAACATCCAACATGCTGAAACACAACTTCCTATATAGTCCGGCCAGTTTGAATTCAGGCTGACAAATTGTGGATTAGCTGTTGAGTGCAAAGGGAGGAAATTTCTGTCCTTGTTACAGCCAAGAATAGAAGAAGGAATAGGTTATCTTCTTTATTTCTCTACATATTTCAAATGTAAAACTGTTCAAAAGAGGCTGAAAATATATTCTTAAATTATTAGAAAGAGATGGATAAAAAATATTTGCTAGGTTAATTGTTTATTTATGGACTTAAACCCCATCCACATTCATGTATGTATGGACTCTTTCAGCCATAAGAAATTTGACAAGAGAGTCAGACAGAATGCTCTGTGATGTTTGCAATATTTTAGGCTGGTATTTTGGGTTAAGTAAAGTGAACGTGAGGCAGGGAATAGATTGTAGGGAAATGTATTGTTAAAAATATCACATAGAAATAGGTCAGTACATGGAGACCAAAGAGAAGAACAGGTGTAAAAAAGAAGGATGTGAAGATTTAGGATAGGCTTCAAAAGTGAATGGGAGCATGGCACCAGCAATATTATAAAAAAAAAAAAGTTTAATGATATTTCTAACAGAAGATCATGGTTTCGACAGTCTGCTGGCTCCTGCTGACTCAAGTCTCTTCCCTCTATCTTCCATCTAAATGCTCAAAACACTGACTGCAGCTGAGGCTGACAGTTAGTTATTTTAATAACTGTGTCATCACTGTAATATGTGCTGCCAGAAAGATCATTCTGCACTGCTAGATTTCCTTTCTTTTTGAAGAGTATCATTATTATTAAAGAGACCTGTTTAGTTGTTTGTATGGTTTTGTTTGTGGCCACATTTCAGTATTTCTACATACTCTTTCCCAGGCACTTCACCCTCTGAAATTCATTCATTTTGAGAAGAGGGAAGGAGTGGAAAAATTTGAAGTGAAGTTGTTCTGTTGATCACCTTGAGGCAATTTTAATAATAAATGACTTAGAATGCTATGATTCAGATAGTAATTAGAATAAACAAACTAAGTTAATGAAAAATATTTAGCTGTATAAACTCTCTGAAGTACTTAGGGCAATAGTAAACTGTGATTAAATTTATAAAAAAAGCTTTCTTATGTACAGCACTAAGCAAAGATAAGAAGTATTTTAATTAACAGGGTATTTGAATGTTAGTCGAGGTAGAAAAATCTGGAATTGCAGCAGCAAATATTTGGCAGTCCCTATGCCCATTTACTATCCCGAGGCCTGGAAAGAAGTCCAGGAGAACAAGTTACCCCTGCTGCTCCGGTGGCTGGATGCTGTTTTTCTCTCCAAGATCAGTCTAGGTAAAGGCTTCTATGTAAAACTTACTTGAGTCTCCCTATGTCTTATGTGCACAACCACCTGTATTTTAATGATATCTGATAATTATTTGCATGGGTGAAAAGTAAGCGAGGTGCTGGCCAGTCCAGATGGCGTACTGTGAGCGTCATATCTGGAGGGTTACAGCAGGCTATTAGCACGACATTCAGAGGACACTAACATTTGCTTTTGTATTTGTTTCTCTTCTTAGTCTTCATGTCAGTCCAAGCTGCACCCCACATGTTTTGTGCTGCCGGCACCATGAGTTCCCTGACTCAGTGATCTTCGGATATGGAGGGAGCTGACTCTGTGGACCAACACTGAAGGATGATCAAGTTTCAACAGGGATTCTGACTAAGAGGTGTGTATGTATGTATGTATGTTGGGCCATATACATTCTTCTGTTATGGAATAAATTGGTTTTGGAAAAAGAAAAACATTTTTATAAATTAATATACAACTAGATAGTTTTATAAGATGCATATTAGTGACTGAAGTAAATTTATAATGAGACATATTTTAAAATATAGCAGCTGTAATCTGGATCAAATGTTTCTTCAGTGTGTTTTTCATTAATCCTGTAAGGGAAGCAATACAATTTCTAACTATTTTTCTGAAAAAGCTATGCTGCTTGAACAGACAAATATTTCTGTCCTTAGTTTGTAAACATTTTTAATGCTTTGGTTTATTGTACAATCCCCTGACTGATTATCAGTTCATTTCCCCATCAATTGTTATTTACTCATCACTCTTTTTCAGTTTCATTTTACTTGTCTTAACTATACCTTTTTTCTACTGAGGCCTCCAGTCTTTGGATTGCCATACTTTAATCAGTGAATTAGTTTTAATGAAAAAGAGAAAAAATAAAAACAGGTTTTTGTTCTTCATCCAAAATTTAAACAGAATCCATTTATTTTTTAAAAAATTAGGTAGTTGGATAAATATTTGTTCATTCAACTCTTACTAAACTTTCTGGCTTCTTTCGATATTAAAAGGAAAAATATTGAGTTACATTAGGAAAAACTTCAGATTTATTTCTGATTCAACATAGTGTAGATGAAACTGGGAAACAACTTCATGCTGTCACTGATAATTTAGTGTCTCTAACTTACTAGTCCTCTGACCTTCACTCAGATAAATTTGTGAGCTATCCTGTTAAGTCATGGGCATACCTCATTTCATGTTTGCAGTGACTGGTTGATGGTTTAACCTTACAGTGACATAAACAAGTAATTCTATACTCTGCAGTAATAATCAAAACCCACTCCTTCTACTTAGCATTTTCAAAGTGGTCAGGCTTGTGTGCTCCCTCTGCTTATTTCTAGTTTTCACTGTTGAAGCCAGAATAGAGGGATAGATGGACCCACCATTCTGACCCTGCAGGGCAACAATTTTTCATCTCTTTTGGGGCATTGTGATTTAAGAAAGACTGGAGAGAAGGGAATGGTAGGAATCACTACAGGTCTACAAAGCATGATTTCTGAAGAAACAGAAATGAAAGCAGGGAACAGAAGGGAAAACATGGAAACAGTCTTCAAATATGTACCTAGCTACAGCCAAGGAAAGGAATAATCTCTTCATGATGACTGTATTAGCTAGGAAAGAAATTATATGCTTATGTTTTTACGAAAGCAGTGAGGACTTGGTATCAGGTAAATCATTCCAGTAGAGCAGGTTTGCTGAGAGCAGCTGCACAATACCAGCCATTACAGAATAGTTTAGAACAGGGAATGGAAAATTACGGCACAAACAACACAGGCACAGCTTTAGATATGTCTTGGGGGTTGGAGATGTAGAGTGGTTGGTTGTCCTTAGCTCAGATGTTATTTTGTGATTTTGTGAATTTAGGAAGATCAAATGGTCCTTCCTAAAACAAAGCAAACTTACAACGTAGTTGCTAGGATAAGGCAGAGATTCAGGATGTTATCCCAGCCTTGCACCATGCTGAGATAACGAACATCAAGAAAACAGATGCTAAAAGACAAAAGAGTGGTTACTTCTGTTAGTTAAATAAGCAATAAGCAATCTAGCTTTGGTAGTGGAAACAGCCTCATTTTCCATTACATGGAAAATGTTGCCGTGAAGTAGCAGTTACTACCATTTTGTTTCAGGTCACTGGCATTTCTGCAGTAGACCTGCACCTCACTGAGGCCAACTGACCAAGCTGAGATGGAGGTTCTGTGTTTTGACTGCTTTAGCTGCCTGGGTGGGCTCAGCAGCTCAGATATCCCCATGCAAGTGATTTCTTCATCACTGAAGTGTAGGGCGTGTACTGGATCTGGCTGGAGTGAAGTTAATCTTCTTTACTGGATCCTGTACGGTGCTGTGATTTGGATTTTTGACTGATAACGTGCCAGTGTTTGGACTATCGCTGAACTGTATTTGCGCGCTGTTAAGGCCTTCTCTCACTCTGATCTCCTCAGACAGTAGGCCATGAGTGGGGAAAAGGCAGGGACCACACACAGACTGACAATTGACCCAAACTGTCCAAAGGTGTATTTCTTGCTCAGCAAAAGAAATTGGTGGGAATAGTCAGAACTTTCCAAGGTAGCTGTTGCTCAGGGACAGGCTGGCATTGTCTGCCTGTGGGAGGGGGTGAGTGATTGCCTCTGCATTGCTTGTTTTGTTTTTCCCTCTTCCTTAACTTATTAAGCTGCATTGATCTCAGTGCACATATTTGGCATATTTTTGCCATTCAGATTCTTTCGCCCATCCTGCTGGGCGGGTGGCAGGGTAGTGAAGAGTAAATAAGTGGCTGGGTGATTGCTTAGTTGCTGGACAGGGTCAAGCCAGCACAGAAGGTGTGAGCACAGCCTGGCTCAGGGATGATGTGGACCCTGAGCAGGGCCAGTGGCGTGTTTGAGTGATATGTGGCAACATGAAATACAGCTATCTCTTCAGATGAAATATGGGTGGATAACAGTTTGGCTGCCAAGGCTCTGCACTGCAGTAGGCAATGGGGATCCATCCTTGGACATGATTTGCTAATCAAAGTCAATACAGAAAATTATTTCAAAACTGTTGATAATACTTACTTTACTGCGGTAAAATAAGAAAGAAAACAAACCGCCTTACCCTCCCCTAAAATTCCAAACCTATGTCTTATAACTCTGATAAAATTTTTGAATATATATGCTGTTTGAGTAGCCTGTCCAAATTAAAGTTTACATAAGACTCTCTGAGTCAGTTGAGCTAAAGATAGAAGTGTTGCATCTTGGGGAGAAGACAATTTGTCTTCCTGTCTGAGAAGGGCCATGAACATCTGAGGGCTGAAAACATATTCCCATACATTATGAAACACTAATTGCTTGTCTAAGAAGATGTTTTATTTCTGTGCCAGCTCTGCACAACAGAGAGTGTTAGAGTGAACAGAGGAGCCATTCCCACTAGGAACTGTTGATTTGGGTTTGTTATTCTATTTGAAAGCTTATACAATGTCAGAGTGACCCTGAACAGTGTGTACTAGCAGGTGTTCATGTAAGATTGCATCAAATGAACATAAATGCTGTGAAATTTCTGAATAATTACTGCCTAAATGAATAAAACTGCCTGTCTGAATTGGTTCTCACAGTTAGAGTGGAAAGAAAACTTGAGGGAGCATCAGGAAAAAGCAGAAAATAAGCTCTTAACACCACAAAATATGCACATAAATCTTACTTGTGTTTTCCAAACATGCTGATGAGTCACTGAAGATATTGTCATCTCCAAATTTCAGTTTCCTGGATGCAAAGGGCTCCACCCTCAGTTTCTTCCAAGGAGTTAGTTATCCCACAGAACAGGATCAAAAATTCAGATAGGTGAGATGTTCTGTCTGCTGCATGGGCTCCCTCCAAAGAGAGATAAGTAATTACAACAAGTTTATAACCTCTTTTACAGAGAAAGATCCTTCGCCTCTAAGCAGAAAACACAGAATTGCATACCAGATCAGAAGGTTAGGAGATGAAATAACGAGATATAATATCCTTCTTATACCTCCATCTACATAAGAACATGAGTGTTCTCAGTTGGTTGTATTCATTATTTAAGAATGTTCCCAGTTTGACAGAGAAAAGGGACATTTTCCTTTATATGTGTGCTTCTTGGATTAATATATAAAATTCTTCATAATGCAAGACCCTATCTTTGAAATTACAGAAGAACTCAGTAATTTTCAGTGGTGAAATAAAAGTCAACTTCTAGAATTTGTTCATAACATGTGAAGGAAGTGGAGCAATAACAGGTGAGGAACTCAAAACAGCTTTGCCTTCCAGACAGATGGGAATAAAAATGTGTATTCTTTAGTAAGGCCACTGTTATCCTGGAGCTTACACTTGTTGCTCTAAACTAACCATGACCATATGCAGAAAAGATTGTGAAGTTCTTCATAAACATGATGATAACTGTTTTACTTGTTCAGACTTTGTTCAGGTTATGATGACACTGAGTGGTGAGCACGACCTGGTAGCTAGGGTCCATCCCACCACCCTCAGTAAGGGGGCAGGGTAGGCAGGAGGCAGATTTTTTCAGGATGTTTCTGTGACGAAGAGAAAAACAAAAAGAAAATGAAAACAAAATTGCTGTCTTTTATATCGCTATGCCAATACATATCTCTTTGTTGGGGTTTCTCCTTTTCCTCAAGTGAATTTTTATTCAAAAATATGCTAAGAGGACTAGAGAGGCCATTTGTGCAAAGAGCCCACAATATGTTGATGTTTTGAATGGTAAATAAGACCTTTGAAATAAAGTGTGATCAACTAATCTTTTAATGGATGTGTTTGTTAAAGTCTATTCTGAAATTTACTCCCACGTGATAACTGCATTTTGGATTTCTTATGATTTATTATTTATATTTAAGCTCCAGTCTTGAAAAACACTCTATGATTACTTGATCATCTGCATGAAATATCCAGTTATCCATCTTTTAGCCAAGAGACAATACCTGAGTGTAGCAAGTGGGGTGCTGCAGGAGTGAGATCTCAAAGGGATATGTTTGGAAAAGAGCCATTTTTCTGTTGTTGCACATACTTTACCAGAGTGAAAAGCAAAATAGCTTATCTGCCTTAGTAGGAGGCACATTTGAAATCTGGAGATATCTCAGTACAGAAACTGGAAGGGGATATGTGTGTGTGCTGGACATCCCGTGTGGGTGGATGGCTGAAACAGGGAATTACTGATGCCTCATCACATCACTGATAATTGTACAAGGCAGGAACAGAGAGCATATCTGTGCTGACAGCAGCTTTTCACTGCTGCAATCTTATCCTTCTCAGTGGTGCAAGGTGAAAATGTTTGCATCCAGGAATGAATCTGAAATTTCAGGGAGACAAACAGATGTGTCGCAAAATAATATTTGCTTAGAAAAGTCCAGCACAGGGACAAAGCTTTAGGGAACCCACAATATGAACCATAAACAGTTTGACTGATGGACTTTGGCTTATCCAATCTGCTAGTTGTTGTGTAAAACTTCTAGAATTCTGGAAGAAAAAATATCATTGCTACAGGCTCTTGCTGCATAAAAAATACTTTCGTTTGAGTTTGCACATTTCATACGCCTTGATTTATGACAAATGACATCCAAGGGATTATCTTCCTTTATATACATATGTCAGGAGCAGGAGACCATGCTGCACTTTAAAAATCTCCTTCCTCCCAGGTCTCAAAATACAGGCAAAATAAATACAAGCAAAACAAAGCTTTTTTTTCCCCTCTGCATTCCCATTTGTGAAGTTCTTTCTTGTATCTCATGGGAGAGGAGGATTTCTCATATGCAGTTATTAGAACGGGTAAAGTCTTGCTACTAGTAAGTCACCATGCTCTCAAGGTTTTTTCCCCCCCTTGTCTTCTTAGTTGCTGCTCATTTTTAGGTACTTTAGTGTTCTGCAATCATTCAGATTATTAAGTTTTGGCATTTGTAGCTTGCTTTCATTATCCAGTTGATAGCCATGTGGTTGACTTTTAAAGTGTTTCCTAAACTTTAGGGTGATTTAATATTTTTCAAGAAGATATATAGTAGAAATATTTTGTCAGCATAACTTCAGCGAGGAATATATTTATATTATTAATGAGTAGCTTAAAACGATAAACACAAACATATCAGCAAAATAATACAGTTCATTACCATTTATAATGAGGACAGCTGTGGCAATATAAGATTTTATGGCTGAGATAAAGATGAGACTTTGATGGTGATGAGAGTGTGAAGGTTTGAACCTCTAAGTCTTTTGCATAGAAAATTACCGTTTGTTAATCAGATGAATTCAGAGAGCCAGTGAGCACAGAGTTGAGACACATGGTAGACTGTGCACTAACCTCCATTTTGCTCTAATCTGCCATTAGGGTGAGCCTCTGGCAGCCAGGGGTGGGAAGAGATCAAAGTGACAGCTGGGAATTGAGCCTCTGCACAGGGTGCACTCCTTGCCATGTTGCCCAAAGAATGTGCCCAGAAACTCCCTTGGTCTCACATTATGAATTGATGTCCCATCCAGGAATCCATCCCTATCCCAAATTAGATGTAAACAGGGTTTGGTCAGATCTGAGGGTGTACTTGGAGCAGGGAGAGCTGGGCTGTGACTCTTTGCCTCTCTTTTGCTCCCAGGTGTGTTTGTTTAACAAGCAAACTGTTCAGCACACACTCCCCATAGCGGTGAGGAGAATCCAAGGCTGCTGTCTTGTCCTTACGTTTGAGAGTAAATATCACAACTCAGAGGCCTCTTTCTGGTGTAATACGGAAATCTTTCTAATGAAACCAGCTTCATTTTCCTTTTGTTCTGACACTACTACCTTTTCTTGGGAAGAACTAAACTCTTCTCTTTGCCTCAGCCTTCACAGAATTTTGCTGTGTTGAAAGATTAGTTTTAGTTTGGACTATAACAGTCTCAAAATATCAACTTGCAGAACACCTAGCCAGAAGCAGGTGAGACATTACCAATGAGCCTCCAGTGCACTTTTCATTGTGAATGCAATTTTTACTTGGTGTTTCAGAAAACCGGCAGAAGAAAGCTTTCTCTGCCATCCTTTATTTTACATATAGACCTTATCTCCTTTAATCACCCTCTCGCCATATAAACTGCTGCTTGTCTCTAACAGCCCTTCAAGGTACTGCATGAATTGTGTTCCACTTCCATGAATATTCGTATTTATTTTTTCTATCATTTTTTTCTTTATATTGAGAAAAATGTAGCAGACAAGGTAGAACACAACATATTAGCAAAACTGATGTATATAAAGGTGATGTATTGTGAGTTTTTAAAATTATATTTACTTGTGATGAATTTGATAGTGTTTAATGTTACAGCATTCAGATCACAATGTAAATAGAAGAAGAATAGAGACAGAAGTTTCAAGTGCACATCCATGAAAATGAAAACACTTAAAACCTTGTTCAGATGTGAAACTTCGTAACCCCAGGTTGCATCAAAGTCAGATCATGAAGTTATGTTAGTAATTTTTAACTTTTACACAGGGTCACCAGGGACAGGAAAGTTGTTTTGCTTTTTCCGTACACTAAAAAAGGTATGAAAAGGTACAAAACTTGTTGTATAACTGTGTCTCTTTGACAGAACAGTAACAAGTGACATTAATGGGAAGAAAGTTATCTACCTCCTCAGAAAATAAGGCCCCCTGTGGCTACTCGCCTAAATTTGGACACAGCAGGAGACCTACTCGGGTACGCAGTATTGCAAACTCTTTCCGTTTGCTACGTGTCCTTTAGTAAGCTTAATGGAGAAAATAATCATGAAATTTTTTCAGGGCAAAACAATTTTCTTGTAGTTTATTCAAACAGCCTGTCGTATTTTCTCTAGGTGAAGAAGACTAGCCATTTTCCTGTCTCTCCCTGTTGCGGATTAGACTACTTATGGCGCCTAAACCAACACCAACCCACTAAGTGAGACGAGGCAGCCCAAATACAAACTTACCAGGGTGCAGACTTACCAGCAAACATCACTGCCATGGTAAGACTTACAAGTGCTGAGGTTCACTCTGAGTCAAGGGCTGAAGCTTGTGATGGCAGCAGAGTGTGCCAGCAGCAGAGGGAATTGGTAAATTAGGTGTTGCAGAGAAACCATGTTCTCACAGGGACATTTTGGTAGGCCATTGATAGAAGACAGAGCTTGACCAAGCTCATCTACTGCTCTCATGAATGCCAGAGCAGTGTTTCATTGTAGAAAGAGATGGTTTTCTCCAGTGGGTTAATATTCAAAGCACTGGCAGCTAAAGGAGCATGGCCTATTTTACTGACAACAGCCATTTATTGTGGACTGACCAGTGGATATAGATAAATGGTGTAAGACTGAGTCAGAAACAGTAATCCACTCCAATCCATGTCAAGTATCTACAGATGAAACAAATTCATACAAATTGTGCCCTATGGTAGGTCTGTAGAGTACAGAATTAATGTGATTAATGGTCTCTGGTATATAAAAACTGGAGCAGATGAAGGAGTGAAATATGGTTGATCATTAAACAGTTCAGAAATAAGGAAGTTCAGTCCAAGGTCGAACGTGAGACAAACAGAAAGAGAATTAAGCACCATTATATACCCTACAACAAAAGCTGTTCTGACTTCTTAAAAGCTAGTCCTGTCAATTAGCAGGTACTATGTGTTCATCTCTTAGAAAATATGATGGGAGATTACAGTAATAGCCTTGAGTGACTTCAGGAAAGTGTATCCCATACAGAAGCTGTATGAATTCAGACGGTAAATAATATTTCTTATGAAAACAAAATTCCATAGTACTGATTATAGATATTGTCCTAATTGATGAGGGGGAAAAAAAAAGGGGGGNAGTGGTGCACAAAGAAAAAAAAAAGGGGGGGGGGGGGGAGAAAGAAAAAACAAAACTAAAAAAGGAAAGGAAAACAAAAGGGAAACCAAACAAAAAAATGAAATTAAAACTGAAATGTAAGAAAGCTGGTCTTGCTTTTTTAGCTGACACTAAAATAGGATATGAGGAAAGAATCACAGAGCCCTTGAGCATTATATTATAATACAACAAAAAAATAATGCAAAAAATAATTTGCTTCCGCCAGGGCTGAAATGTTCTGCAGAAGTTGTTTCTTGGACAAATTTCCACCTGGAAGATTTTTATGTTGTCTAACCAATGAGAGAAACTGAAATTTGTATTCAGTTGATGTAAATGCCACCTAACTTATTTGACTAGGTATAGCTGTAAAGCACACAGAAGCAGCCAGTAACAATACATAGATTTTTAGGACCATGATCTGATCTCCCATCAAAGATGTATCTTGGACTCTCTTGGGCTCAGTGAATGGGGCTGAACATCTCCCTGACTAAATGAGTGAAGGAGAAACCTGCATGTCCATTGTGTGCACTCTAGGCATCTTTGACGGACACAGACAGGACATGGTTGTACTTAGGGACAAAATGTGCAAAATATTCTGGGTTGCTCTTATATTAAACAAAGAGGAATTTTATGTTGAAATTTTAAAAGCTCATCTCCATGCACATTCTTTATCCTTCATCTTCAGTAAGTAAACTTCAATCATTTGGCATTTTCCCTGTTTAAACTTAATGTCAGACTAATAATTAGTTTGTGTTTGCCTGTGACCTTATGCTACAATATAAGAGTACTCTTTTAATGTCAAAATTTTAATCTTTATGGGTCCTTTTGATCACTGATTCATATAAACACAATGAACTCCACAAAATGCAATGAGTGAAAACCTTTATTCTGGGTCTGAACTAGACTAAACACCTGAGTCTTTTGACCTGACAGTGAAAGCTCTTTTTATACTTGTACAAGGAATTTTTCTTATGGCTGAAATATTTCCCAGGCAAAAAAGCCCTAACTACTATCTAGTCACAATTAACAGCTTTGTTTCCTATAGAAGAACAGATTCTGTCAGAATTATTTGATGTACAAGGATTTGATAATATAACAGGAAATAAAATGATCATGACATTTAGACTTGCCTTTGTTGGTTGTCAGTGAAATCATGTTCTCCAGTTACTTTTACTTAAGTGCTACAGATGCTGTAGCCCCCTGAATCTGTTGGTGATAAGTGACACATTTGGCAGTCTATTACAGGAGAGTCAAAGGCAGACAGCTGCACAGTTTGTATGGAAGGGCAGAGCATTTCCCCTTTCCAGGCTGGGTCTTTGTAGGTGGCAGAATGAGGTGTGACTGGGAAACAGTCACACTTCGTTCTGAGATGTATTCTGCACTCTGAGTGCAGACTTGTCATCGGAGCAACAAAGTAATTTGTGATTAGGATTTCTACCTCTTTCATAGATGTGAGGAATAAAAACTGTAATTGTTTAATGTAACTTAGCATTCATGACAGATTTTGAAGACCTAATGCTGAAATAACATGTCAATTCATAAAGTTTTTCTTGTGGAAAAAGTGTCCCAGAGCAGTGAGGCATTTTCCTATTCTTCCTGGCTGCAGTGTGGCTATTATAAGCATATCCTTTCCCTGAAACTGCATTCTGTCTCACTTAGAAAGGGACTGCTGATCTAGAAAAGCACAGAGAATACAGTGACAGTGGGAGAGTCTTGGGAATAGCGACCTCTGGGGAAATTTAAAGACACAGCATTCAAAAAGTACACACATGCTTTTTAGGTCTACACCCTACAGAGGTGAGCAAACACCTCTAGCAATATTTGCCAGCCCATGACTATGTGCCCATATGGCTCCTTACCAGGACCTGCAAACACACTCTGAAAAAGTTGTGCAACTAGATCAGATGAGAACTTCACGAAGCATGTATTCCTTTAACGGAAGAGTTATCTTTACACTGATAAAAGAATAAGCACCAATGATGAAGACCTGTTATATGGAACACTTAAAGGAAAAAAGTATTCATACAGGGTGAATAGAAGGCCAGATAAGGTGAGTTTACCACATGGGTTACATGAACTATATGTTCCAAAACTCATCCTGCAAACATTGTATTTCTTGGCACAATGAAACCATCTACAGATAAATTACATGAAAGCAGTATTATAGAAAGTAATTCCTGGTGTGAAAGTAGATAGAACAAATGACCCCTTCCTTCTATTTCTTGCTTACATAAAGTATATATTGTGCTTGTCCCCTGTGTAATTCACACAAACTCTGTACTGAAACTTTCTTCCCTTTGTAAGGCAGTTGCAGGTCTGCAGAAGAAAATTGCTGCATAAGAGTTAGGTGGTGTGATTTATCAGAGTGAAATTGCTTTTCATGTGGAATTGGTAAATTGTAGGCAGGAGATGGAAGCACTGAGGAGCTTCCTGCACCCAGCTCTGGGGTCCCAGCACAGGAAGGACATGGACCTGCTGGAGTGAGTCAGGGACAGGGCCACAAAGATGATCAGAGGGCTCGAGCACCTCTCCTGTGGCTCAGAGAGTTGGGGTTGTTTAGTCTGAAGAAGGAAGACTGGAGAGACCTTATAGCAAGCCTTCCAATACCTGAAGAAGGCCTGCTGGAAAGCTGGAGAGGGACTTTTGGCAAAGTCCTCTAGGGATAGGAAAAAGGGTAATGGGTCTAAACTGAAAGAGTGCAGATTTAGATTGGATATTAGGAAGAAATTCTTCACTGTGAGGATGGGGAGATGCTGGAACAGGTAGACCAGAGAGATTGTTCCCGTCCGTGGGAGAGTTCAAGGCCGTGTTAGATGGGCCTTTGAGCAAGCTGGTCTAGTGGAAGGTTGGGCTGGAACTAGATGATCTTTAAGGTCCGTTCTAACCCAAGCCTTTCTATAATTCTGTGGTTCTGTGCTTCTGTGATTCTGTGACTGTGGTCTGAAAAAGTATGAAGGAGTCCATTATCACCCAAACAGCAGCTGTTATGACAGTTGTTTTGTGTGGTGAAGTGGCCACTTCCTTACACAATCTGCATTGTTGTTGATAGTGCAAGCTTCAGTAGAGATTCACCTCAGACAGAAAATAAAAATGAAGGGCTTCTGCCTTCCCTAGTTCGTGATTCCTGGTAACTCCAAGGCCAAATGCAACCCCTCAGCCTCTATGCCTGGTTGCACAGAGACCATTTTTTTACAGATTGTCTTTCACTAAACTTTCAGTTACCAGAATATCCAACTTTGCAGAGAAACACCTCTAGGAAAGGCGAACAACCGTCAATGGAGGTACAACTTAAGTAGGCCTGTAACTGCACCAACCTCCAACCAAACACAAACAGGAATTCTTAGCATTGCCATTTTTCTTTGATAATCAATGAAAGATGTCAACGCAACTTTACCTTGTAGCTGCTTCAGTTTACAAGCATTTTGTTTAAACCTAAGGGGCCAAACACAGTTAAAAAAAAAAGAATATTTTTTCAAGCAAAGGTAAGAGGGAAAAAATTAATTAAACACTTTGTAAATCTATTAATTATCACAACACTTAAAGAAAATGAGAGTATTTTTTTGGGTTTTTTTGTCAGCAATTTGTTGAAGGTTTATGGCAGGGTATGAAGTGACAAATGTTTTATTACACTTTCTAAAATATCCTACTAGTATCCATTGAATGTTATTAGTTTCAGCTCAGATATATAGCTATACTCAGATATATAGATTCCAGCTGTTTTGTTACATCATTTGAAGCCTTCTCATCTTTAGTCTTCCAAGTGTTAGAAGTGATTTTTTTCCTTCTTTAGCAGCTCTTAAAGTACCAACAAAAGTACTTAGATGCATTACACCTGCCAAAATCCTCCTGAGATGAATATTTTAGAGTGAAAACTCTATCTTCTCAGTCACAGCTACTTTTGTGAAATGTGTCAGTGATATATGAAAAAAATGAAGTGTGGGACTCGCCAATGTGCAACAGTTGCTCTGTACTAGCACCTTTTTTCCTTAAATTGAATTTTCTCAGATTTTCTTTTCTATGGTTCTTCTAGTGACCTTATTATCACAGAAGGGCTGCCTTGATGTACTCAACTGAGTTACTAAGGAACCTCAAATTCAAATTCTGACTTGCTTTTATTCTCTGAGCCCAGCTTCTTCTATTTTTTTTTTTTTTTTGATAATGTGACATGAATGTGAGGCTCACATTTAATTATGCTATATATCAACATCATTTTCTGAAACCTAGATTTCAGTTTTCAAGCTTAATAGTAATGGCAGTAAGCACTACATACCAATCAATAAAACACCATAAATGCCTACTGTCTGGAGAGTCAAAAATCTCAATTCAGAAGCCTTGAGCAGATACCTAGTAAAGATTTTCAACATGAAAGCAAACAAAGAAACAAACAAAAACCCCTCTGTTTTTCTAATTTCTGTCAAGCTGTTACTGTGCCATTCCTGAAGTCTAAGCAGCTGCATTAACTGAGTTTATGCTACTTAAGTATTATGTCACTAAGCAAATGTTAAACTGTGTTGGTTTAATACTGATTATTTCAGCAGGCTTGCACTGATATTCCTGCTAGAAAAGTTTCAGGTTCAACTTCTTTCAAGACATGAACACTTAAAGAGGAGGGGTCAGGCATATGTTCAAATCCAATACAGCTACCTGTAGCATGTGGGTTTAAGTGTTCTAACTTTGAATAGTCATTTTAATATTAGAGTTAAATTTCAGTCTTAATTGTTTTAACTTGATAATTTTCCCAGAGTATTCATAAACTGAAAAATTCCTTTTGTACAATGATGTCAATGTGAAATTCCATTTAAAAACCTAACAATTCTCAAATGTGTAAATGTTTTTTCATCTTTACATCTGTGTGTGTACCTGTTTCTACTTGCCTGTATGCAAATAAAAGTCTGTCCAGTTTGGGAGAGGGAAGAATCTAGTCTATTCTTTCTACCAAGAAATAGTGGGTGCCAGGAATAGCTGAGTTCATAGGAAAAAAGGAAGTATGAATTTGAGTCAGGTGGATTGGTCTTAGGCAGGAGTATCAGATGAGATGGTTCTTGTGCCACAAACCATTGCTGTGGGATTTTTGAGGGGTCTAGCAGCAGGCGTGGATTTGTTACCGCTGCAGTAGGTCACAGCCCACCTATGACCTTCTGCCTAAAGCAGACAGATGAGATGTTACCATTTTCTGTCCAGATGTTGAGAATATAAAGAAATCAAATAGCCTTATTTCTTTCTCTTCTTCATTCTCAATGAGAATTCTTCCTTTTAAGCATTAAATCACTTATATTTATTTTGGTTTTTATGGATAATAAGTAAATAATTTGACAATACCTGTAGAGAGATTTAAGTGTTGAAAATATTTACCCTGATACTCTAGGCTTTAGAAAGCATGTTTAATTTTTTGCACAATAATACTTCAACTTATGCTAATCTTTAAAAAATCTGATCATAACAAATACAATAAAAATATAAAGTAGTGGAATAGAAGGAAATAAATCCTGGAGACAGCGAAAGAAAGTAATATGTTAAACAGAACACTAGAGAATTTGCAACTTCTGTAAAGACAGACAGATTATTTTTTTACTTATGCTATTTCCATTCAAATGTCAAGGTGCTTAGAGCACCCTGCCAAGGAAGACAATGGAGTTATATTCTTACTTAAAAAAAAAAAAAAAGTATTGGGAATAGACAAAAAAAATTACATTGATTCATGAAATTTGGCAGAAAAAAAAAATCTATCAGCTATGAATACATATTGAGAAGTATTAACATTTGCATTGCATTGTTTCCTGGGAAAAGATATGTCTAAGCTACGTCATGTAATTAATATTTAGGTCTAATCTTTATAAAGAATAATTGACTTATTTAAAAGCTGATTAAATTAACGTTATTATGGTGACAATAGAACAGTTTAAGCACATCCCATTAAAAAAAAATAAAAGAAGCGTCATAATGCATGGGAATGCTGACAAAAAGTAAAGCAGGTGGAGTTTTATTTCCAATGTAGCAAATAGAATAATATTTGGGTCACAGAACTACTGTGCTTTCTTTTTTTTTTGCACTTCATCAGTGTGGTGAATGGTAAACGATACTTTTTCATGTGCCCTGATGTTGAGTAGGGACGTACACTTCTTGCTGCCTTTGTACAAGGGGCAGAGAGATTTCAGCTTCTCTTACACGGCCAATGAAGGAGTAGAGAGTTAAGGAGCAGTCTGACTGAATTTATTTTCAGTGTACAAGCCCCATGGAGCAAAAGTTTACAAGCATGGAGATCTGTGAGATCTGGCAAGTTGTAAGGAGAAAGGGACTAATCCAGGAGCTGATGTTAATCAAAACTGAGTCGTGGTTTTCTGTAAACTGAGAATTTAAATGTATTATGCAGTATTCACTTGTGCAAAAGTCGTAATGCAGACCATCACTACTCCTTCCCAATGCAACTGAGGCAAACTAATTATTTATTTTCTTTAATTTAGCTGCAAAACATATATCTGTGCTCTCTCCAAAATCTTAGTGGAAAAAGACTCTTTCCTTTCATAGCTACAAAGTAATAAACAGCCAATTTATTGTTTGGTTGTTTGGCTTTTTTTTTGAGATCGTAAGAACAACAGCTACTATTTAAAGAACTGTGATAAAACAGCACTAGTGTTGCTGCAGTTTATTGTGTCATCTCCTCCTGTGAGGAAGGAGAAGCTATACCCCAGGAAACAGCTCTCTCTGTGCCAGAAGTATTTCTGTGAATTTAGTTTTGTGTGTCGTGGTCGGAGAGTTTTGTGTCTAAAAAAATTGTTAGTTTCATCCTGTGTGGAAACACTAGTCCATGCTTTAGCCTTTCCGCTAAAAAGGAGGAATTTACAGCTTCTCAATTCTTAATGTGGCAGCTATTTTTGCAAAACTGATTGGTGTTTAATGACCTACAACATCTGTGCTAGATGTGATTGAAACTGATGACTGTTTCAATCAGTGGGGTAAAGAAGTAACTGAGAACACTCAGATAAAGGAGGAATTCATAAATCCTGTTTAGACATGAAAACAAACCAAAAGCAGAGAGAAACTGGGCAACTTAAGAAAAAATCATGTATTTCATTACACTGCTAATTACACTCTTCTCTGGAAGCTGGAGAACTGAAGTTTTCTGTGAGTTGCACTGATCCTGAAGACCTAGAGGTAGGTATCTTTTATGTTTTCCAAATATTTGTGTCCCTTTCTCTAAGAAAACAGTACAATCTGTCTTAAAGTCAAGGCAAATTCAACAATATCAGTCCCCTGGAGACTAGAGGGAAAAAAACCCACAGCCACCATGGCAAGGTGAGAGAACTTCTGCTATGGCTTACTTTGTCCACTGAAAATAGAAATTAAGGCCCATTACCTTAGCTAGCGCTTCTCTGGAAGCAGAAGGCAATGCACAAACACCACAGGAGCACCACTAGGCATGAGAAACTGTATCTCCAAACAATTTGTTATCAGCCACTGCTTATTCCTGAGGGATCCTTCATGTCCCCTTTGCTGCCAGTTCTGGGATGAAAGTGTGTCCGACTTCAGGCAGAGGCATTTGGACAGCACAGCTCAGCACTGCTCTGCAGCCCCTGGGGATACAGCCCCTTCTCTGGCCACCTCGCAGTCACAGTCACCTCACCAAGAGGACTGCTCACTGAACTTAGAATGTGCCTGAGGCTTTGTTCTTCCACCCACAGCAAATGCTGACCTCAGACCTGATAGACACGCAAGACACCTGGCATGAAGCCTGCTCCAGTCTCCCTGCTCTGCTCCAGCAGGTCTGCATGTGGGGTGGACATATTTTTTGTCAATTCTTCTGCTTTATGAATATTAGATACTGGGCTCTAGTTTTGAATTTCTTGTTTAATGTATCACAGGAGACTGCAATCCCACAGGGAGAAGAGGTGTTTGTATTACAGTTGACCACCTTTGCCTATTGTGGATTGTGCTACTTAGCTCAGACATGTCATTTCATGGGTGCAACAGAGTAGATGCTCACAGTTCTGCCACTGGTTTAAGGTAAGGATCTGCAATGATTTTATCTGTTTTGTGGTCTCAGATGGCTGTACATATTTTTCAACTCTTTTGTTCACTGAGCAAAGTCAGCCTCCTCAAGCTGAGCAGGCGTCTTGTTACTGGGACTGAATAAAATCAGCAATTCTTTGTCTCTGTGTGTGCTGCTCTCTCACCAGAATTTACCTCGGCTCACACAATTGGATTTTGTTCATACTTTCAATCATTCAAAAAAATACTATGGCTGGCTACCTTTTGAATTGTTGGTTTATTTTACGGCTCTGACTAGTGAGGTCTCTTTATGAAAACCAACAAGTGCAGAAGAAATAAAAAAGAAATAAGAAAAGAAAGTAAATAAATATCTGTATAATCCAGGGTATGCTTCAGAGCTGACTGACTCATATCTTTCCACACTCACCTGCTTCCATGCACAGAAGCACTATGCCACAGGCTGGTGACAAATGGGAAAATTAATGTTTTGTTCTCTTGAAACAGACAGCAGTACTCTATTTGCTGTGAGTTACCAGTATCAGCTGCAAATCACAATATTTTCCTCTATTTGTGATTTCTTATATATTTGTGAGTTTCACATGCATGCATTCATGTGAACATGAATTTATTATAGTAAATGGGGTTACATCAGGCTGGTAACCTGTCACTAGTGGGGTTCTACAGGGCTCCATTTTAAGCCCAGTTCTCTTCAACATCTTCATAAATGACTTGAACACAAGACTTGAAGGGATACTGAGTAAGTTTACCATTGACACTAAATAGGGAGGAGGTGTTGATTCCCTTGAAGGAGGACAGGCCCTGCAGAGAAACCTCTACAAACTAAAGAGCTGTGCATTCACCAACCACCTGACATTTGACAAGAGCAAGATTCTGCATCTGGGATGGGGCAACCCTGGATGTACAGGGGAATGAAATGCTGAAAAACAGCACAGTGGGAAGGGAGCTGAAGGTCCTGGTCCATGACAAGCTCAATATGAGCCATCAGTGCCCTGGCAGCCAGAAGAGCCATCCATGGTCTGAGGGGCATCAGGCCCAGCATCGCCAGCCAGGCAAGGGAGGGAATTGTCCTACTCTGCTCTGCACTGGGGCGGCCTCACCTCGAGTGCTGGGGGCAGTTTTGGGTGCCACAACATAGAAAAGACATTGAGCTGTTAGAGAGTGTCCAATGGAGGGCAACGAGGACGGCGAAGGGCCTTGAGGGGAAGCTCTAAGTGGAGTGGTTGAGGTCACTTGGTCTGTTCAACCTGGAGGAGACTGAGGGGACATCTCACTGCAATTACAACTTCCTGATGAGGGGAAGAGGAGGGACAGATCTCTTCTCTGTGGTGACCAGTGACAGGACCACAGGGAATGGCCTGAACTTGTCTCAGGAGGAGGATTAGGTTGGATATTAGGAAAAGGTTCTTCACCCAGGGGGTGGCTGGTCACTGTGGCTGCACTAGAACAGTGTTCCTAGGGAAGCAGTCAGGGTTCTCTAGGAAGCAAGCCTGCCAGGGTTCAAGAATTATTTGGACAATACTCTCAGGCACATGGTGTGGCTCTTGGGCATGTCCTGTGTAGGAGCAGGAGTTGTACTTGATGAACCTGATGGGTCCCCTTCAGGATATTCTATGATGCTATGATTCTAGGTTTCAAAGTCAAATATACTCATGTATGCAGACACAAAATCCACCAAAAGGTCAATATCACACTGTTGATAAGAATTATTTCCTGTTTCTAGCCCATACAGTGTAACATGAATTAGCTAAACACGCTGTGTATGTATTTGGAGTTAGGGAGGAAGAGACAGTTTTTGTCTTCTGATAGACAAAAAAAGTAGTTGAATTGCACAATGTGCAATTACAGGACACCAGAGCTAAAACCGGTAATGGATGCAACATGATAAGCATTTCCTTAACCATAAGGAACTGTATAAGACCTAGAGAATTTTATTTGCACTCATTTAGGAAGACCCTTAATAGAAGGAAGAAACAAATCTTTAGGAGAGAAAGCAGTCTGAGTGCATACTCTGATATGGTTTATCTTTTTGATTCAAAGAGCAATTGCTGACTATGTAGAAAGGCATAATTGGAAATGGAATTACTCTGAACTGGCAAAACAGATGTGCAATACTTAATCTACACTGCAGCAGGCTGCTGACAGGTTTTGGTAACAAAAAATGTAATTCCCTAGCTACCATTTTTTTCTTGAGAGAGTACAGTGCAACCACTGAGAATCTCTGTATCTATATTATTCAACTTTAAGAAAGAAATAATATCTTCGCTTTTGTTTATAGGGTGTGATGAGGGATAGTTGAGCTAAAAAAGGCAGATACTTTAGAACTGAAGGTCAAAAATGCATTTGTATTTGCAAAACTGAGCCAGAAAACCTCTGTTCTCTGAAAAAAAACCCAGACAGAAGTCCTACATTTTGTAAAGATCTATGCATTTTCTCTCTGTTTAGTTAAACCCCCTAATGTCTGATGCCACTCCAAGGGCCTGAAAAGCAACATACACATCTTTGATCTTTATGAGAAAGAGAAGGTCAAAATTGTGAAACAGAAATGAACACAGAACATTGCCCTGCGTATAACCACACCCCTGCCTTTAGTACATACACAAGCAAAAAGACATGGAATATTAAAAACAAAAAGGAAAAATTTCAAGTCCTTCCAGTAAGATTTATCTCCTTTCTTTTCATCCTATTGCATTGACTCCAAAAATGCCAATGAATATGTTGCTTGCTAGCCTGGGGACTTGGAAAGCTTTTAGGCAGCCATAGTCACAATTTGTCTTTTGATTCACATTTAAGTAATTTTCACTCTTCATACAGCCTCTTCAGAAATACCAACCAGGAGGAACTCACCTGCTCTGAGGTAAGAGTATTCTAAATTAAAAAGGCTTATTTTACATCCCATTCAGGCCCAGAAACTACAAATTCATCCCCTAACTCTCTGCTCTTACAGAATGTGAAGTCACTTATTGGATAGAGTAGGTAGAGACAGCACCATTCCCTTAAGTAGTAAGGTGTTGCAGCGTTTCTTGGGATCTTGCCTTTAGTTTCCCCTTTGTTATACGTTATTTTATCCCACTGCATATCTCTGCCTTCATATTTAGGTAATGACCATTTGGAGCAACTTAGATGCCATGGTGAAATATTGTGAAATGGTTTTTACTGCAGCATAGTACCAGTGCAAATGCTCATGGTTTCTAAGGTGAAGTGTTTTACCTGTAAGATGTCAGGCTTTTCCTGTGATGCTTTCTTGGTGCCTGCAAGAGCAGACATGATATCAGAGTGGTGAGGAATAGGGGGATAATGATGTCATGATCAGTGCACTAACACAAGTCTGTATTTTCACATTGTGTAGAAGTACCGGGAGATTTAGACTGAACCCCACAATACTTTTTGTATCCCAATGTTGGAGGTTGGGAATTTTTCCATCCTGTGGCTAGAGAGCCTTAAACGAGCCTTAACGACGGTACTTAAGAGACAACGATTGGGTACCTAAGAGATAACGACTGAGTACCTAAGGGACAAAGACGCACTTAAGAGACTAAAAACATAGCCAGGTGTGGCGAGAGAAGAAAAAGGTGGCTGGCCGTGGGCAGAGACACTCTTGTCCCTGGGACCTGGAGGAGACAGCTGCTGTTTTCTTCTTTTCCCTTCGCTGCTGCCGCGGGAGCTCAGCGCTGCTGGGTTTTTCCTTCCTTGCTGAAGTCTCTGCTGCCCTTTTGCTCACCGGCTCGAGTGGACGGGCTCTGCCGCCCAGTTTACTGCCCTGGGATTCCCTGCTGCAGCTCTGCTCGCCGTGCGGCCGCCTCGCCCTCTGCTCCGTCTGCCATCACCGAGGACCTGAGCTCACGTCACAGCACCCCTGCCGGCCGTGACCGTAACTGTACCAAAGGGGAGGGGCGGTGTCTGGCTGCTTAGAGAAAGCTGCCACCGGGTATCTGGTTGGTTTATTTGTTGTTGCTACTGTTATTGTTGTTTGTTCCCTCGTTATAGATACGAGTAAAAACTGTTATTCCTTTTTCCATATCTCTGCCTGAGAGCCTTTGATTTCGACCTTACAATTCGGAGGGAGGGTCATATCCTCTAAGGCAGTTTTCCACCTGCCTTAGCAGACGCCTGTCTTCCAAACCAGGATACCCAAGTATCTCACTGTGCTTCTATCAGTCCCACTGCATGTAATTGCAGTGTGCTGCAGTGCAACACGTGCAAACATTAGTGCATTACAGAGTCAAATTCCCATTTTCGGGAAAATGAAAAGAAGAGCAGGCTGGTAGCTTCTGGCTGATGTGTCTTCAGTGTAAAATAAAACATTCTATAGAACCAGTGAAAGAATGGAAAGAGAGAGATTGTAGNTGACTGGCAGTGAGCATGCAGGTGAAGAGGATCCACCACCAGAGGACTCCACCAGCAGGAATTTAATAGCAGCTAGGGCTCACTTTAGCCTGTTCAGGGATACAACTCTTTTAGTACATGACCAATTAAATGTGCTCAGTGCTGGAAGAATGAAGACATGAAATATAGTACAGCAGTGACAGTGGAATACTTGCAAGTAAAGAGCTATAGAAATATTTTATGTTAGAAGGCAGGAGATATCTAGCCACTGTTTTATTTCTCAACATGCTGCAGAAAGTTTCCAGATAGAAAGCAGATAGGACATGCACTCCCCATTACAGAGTGAGTAAAATCTGAACTTCATTCAGTTGAAAGAATGGGATCAAAAGGTTTTAGAATAGGGCTGTGTTCCAAAAGTTGATCTCTTTCATAAACTTCTGGTGTGAAATGTTTTGGTTGCAGTTTTTCTCAGCCTAGGTACCTGCCTGAACCCTTGTATATATAGCCAAATGGAAAAACTGGCACTGAAAGCAATGGCATAATGCATTTCTTATCTATTTCTGAGAAAAGTATTTAATCTCTTTTCAGAGCCTTTCCACTGACCCTAGCAGAGAAATCCCCAATTTAGACTAGTCGAAGTACCCAGGCACTGTGGTTGTCAGATATATTCTTTCTTACATTGATGACTATTCCCTCCTTATAAGGTGGGGAGAAGGACAGGTGGGCAGTTTGGAGGAAGTATGGCTTTTAATCTTATCAGAAGGACTAACATTTTTGTGACAATTGTAATTCAGGACAGGGTTCCTGTGAAGCTATGCAGATGCTAAACTGTTATGTATCTTTGGCTATCATCCAAGATAAAATTGAAAAAGAAAAAGAAAAACCTCTTCTGTTATTTTGTTATGTACCTCATTAGACATTAAGACTACCACAGCATTTTTATGAAACGATGTATTTAATATGCAGTTTTGGAATTGCAGTAGTGACAACATTTGTTCTGTGTGGTAAACAGAAGCCTTTTGGCAGTGGAATGCTTTAGTTTTGAAAACTGCCAAAAATTGTTTGTTTGTGTACGGAACTACAGCTACTCACTGTGTCTGTGAGTCATGCAGAAGGGGGACCAGGGTAAAAACAGAGCTGTAGTAAAAAGGTAGGTGTACAGGAAACATGCATTATTATGCTGGCAAGCTAAACTACAAGCAGCACCCTGTCATTAAGAGGGAGAAAGGGGTTTGGGGAAGAAAAGTTGAAGTCAAGCCTGGATATTCTAATGTAATTTGGAAAGGACTGCAGAGTAGTCTAAATGGTAATGGTTTTTGACAGTTTGATATGTTTTTATAGCTGTTGCCAGCCCTGCCTGAATATTAGATAGGATTATCTGGGATTTTCTGGGTTTATCACCACAGGCATGCAGGATTAACAGCCTGATGAAGTCAAAAAGAATTACTCAGCCAATCCAATCCCTATACTTATATAGCGCCCTTCACACAAGGTCCCAGAGGACTGCACAAGAAATACAATAACTGCCAGAAAGGACAGTGAAATAAAAATTTGCCATCTAGGCTTGAAATCCACCATAGAGCTGGGCTACAGATTATCTACTAATAAAAGCTTCCAAAGAGCCAGTGCCCAGCAGGGCAGGGAGTGGGTATCACTCATCACTCTCCCTGTTGGTATCACTAAAGACACATAAGACTTTTTCGTGCTCAACACTTCCACAGTGGAAATATACAGATCAATAAAAATTTCCTGAGAAAGCTAGAAGCTAGGTGAAGGGAGCTCCAATTAAAAGTACATACTAGATACATAGGATTTCCCTTTGCCACAAAACCAGTGGTCCATCCTACCTGCAACATTTATCTGGTTTTGTCTAATCCCATTTCTCTTTTTCCCTCTTCTGTTTCTGAAAGACTTCCCAAAAATTGTATCTTCAAACTGTGCTGTAGCATCCATGATGCAGACACAGGAGGTTTTCCTGATTTTGCATGTGTCACTCTAAATTGAGCTGTGCTGTGTCAAATGATTTGCTAGCCCTTCAAACTCACTTAATTTCTTCAAATGTAAAAATGCATCCAAACAACATTGAAGCAAATAAATTTGAGCCAAATTACAAATGAAAGGCTCATCACTCTCAACAGGGCAGTGGTAGAGACCCTGTTCACATTCCCCGTCATAGACTGGTAGAGGAGTCTTGTATCCCACACTAGCCAGCTATCAGAGTTTGTTTAAAGACGGGGCTTCCGAAGTAGTTGACCATAAATTGCTAAGTATTAGAGGAATGGTAAAAGACTGCTGATGTTGCCGGCTAACTGAAAACCAGTGGCTTCTTTCTGTGCTTTTCAGCACTTTAACTCATTGACTTGCTATTGTTCAGGAGCCTTCTAAGCAGATGTCAGCTGTACATAGAACCAGATAAAGCTCCAGGCTGCCTGAGATAAAGAGAAGAAGTCTTTCAGAAACAGTGCTGAGCACTGTGTGGCTTGGGAAAGGATGTTTTGGAGATATCCTAAAGGGTAAATATACCCAGAAAACTGCATTAAAGCATATACTTGGCTTAATGTTTGGAACTTTTGTGGTCCCATGGATCTGTGGGTAGGTATGCAAAGTCTGAAGTGTTTGCCCAGGGTTTTGCAGGATGGAGTACTGGTGATCTCAGCTCTTTAATCAGAGCATGCCTTTTGCAGAAGTCCTGTGGTGACTACAGTCCCTTTACGGAAAAATCATGTTTGGACAATTAATGCTCATTAGTATCACTCCTGACAAAATAGTCTGTCTTCAATTTTTAAACTTTTAGCCTAGACAGAGTTTGATATGTTTTTTTAAATTCAAGTATAGAGAATATAACAAAATGAGGCAACATATGCAATGCATAAGTTGTGGGATGAAATACAGATGTCACAGTAGCTTCAATACTTGAGAAAGGGTACCAATGGTGGTATTTTTGCTGACACAAGGAAGCAATCTCTCTGTGCTCAGTAATTATTATGATTACTGCATTTGTAGGTGAAGGGTTGCTGGCCATGTTCTCCTGTAAAATAAACCCATTTTTTCAACATTCAGGTTTTGACATATGCTTTGAAAGAATAGTTAACTAAATGTTTTCCTTGAAAGCTACTTTTAACTGCTTTCAATAAATATTCTTTTTTTAGCTGTGTTTTAATTATTGTAATAATAAAACAACATCATAAGCATGTTTATTTAAAAGAAGTTCAAGAGCAGGTTTTCCCCAAGCTGCCAAGTAATGATATGTTGGGTGTGCAGCACGTAAAAATAGCTACAAAGTTGGAGGTTGAGAAATTTTCTGTAAAATGAAATAGTAAGAGGGAAAAAAACCCCACTTCAACATAATAAAAATGTCTAATTTAAATAACACTGGATCATTGTTTTCTGATTCTTTTTTACTTAATAAGGTCACAGGGAATAAAAAAGTTCAAAATCTCCTTTTCAATCATATTTAGTCTTTTTCATTTTTCTTTCAAAACAGAATGGTGTTGCAGTTGAACTATATCAGCAAGAGTATTTGCTTTTTTCAAAGTGCCATTTTTGATAGAAGAATATTGGTTAGATACTGATGAGGTTGTCAGCTGTTTCCATAAGAGGAAACTGGATTGTATTTCAATTTATATCTCATTTTATAAAGTTTTCAACTTAAGGAACTTTCAGGAAAACTTCCTTCAGTAAGAATTCTTTTGCCTTATTGTCTCAATTTTGGTGTATACAACCCAGGGAAGAACTAAGAAACATCCATCTTCCATTTCATTTTTATATGCTGTTTTTCAGGAAGGCATTTGTTGGATTGTTCCCATATTTATGCTAGAGTAAGCAAGGATAACTGGGTGGCTTTTGTGCTTCAAGCAGGATGATCTGGGGCTGAACTGTTCTTCAGTGCCTGTGTGGAAATGCCAGCCCATGAGAAAACTTGTCTCATACTGAGGAGCTTCAGCATTGTTGCTGATGTAAGTGTGAGGTCTTCCAGCCACAATATTTTTGGGGCATGTACTGTACAGCAGAAATTATTAGAGAGCTTTCTGTTTTGATCAAAGTATTCATACACAAACATACACTGAGATACATGAGCACAAAAAACACATACACACATGCATACACATGCACACAGTTCTCCAGCGCCTCTTGAAAAAGGAAAAATTATTATCCTCATTTTTGTGAGGCCAGCAATAGGGTTACCAGGCTAATAAATGAAGCATGAATTATTCATCAGCCTGCATATCGTATGGTTCTTTTAAATTACAGCTGAAGAAATGGTGAAACTGTGAGCTTCTACCTTTCTTACAAAACCAATTTAATTGCAAAGACACAGTAATGTTTCTCCCCCTCCTTTAACCATTTGCTATTTTAATGAAACTAGAGGTAGCAGCTTACATAATGTACAGCTAATGAGATACAAGGCACATTAATAATTTACAGGCCTGAAGTGTGCTGGACCCTCATGAAAGGACCTTTTACATAGAATATCATCGCAAAAAAGTGATTGCATATTTCCCAAACACCTTATTTAACAGAGACATTGGCTGTATTTATGAATTTTGTGTATTAGCAGATGAATTTTGTAAATATCCTGGAGTGTACTAGGCAGAGCCAAGGATACACATTTTAATACTTCTACAAAATTAATTTTATTTAGGCCTAGCACAGGGAGATAGAAAAGTAATATTTAGAGGTATGAGGTTGTTTTACAATGAATGCATTTGAAACTATCTCTTGTCACATTATGATTCACACACCTCAACCTTCTCTCTCAGGGTATGTGTTTTCCTTCATTTTATTGGAAGTGTTTATGTAATTGCATAAAAGGCTGCATAAACAGTCCTTATACAACTGTATAGTAAATTGTTAATGATATTTCTACCCTTTTTGCCACTCAGCAAACAGATAAAAAGGCAAGGCTAAATTGAAGAAGAAAATTAATGTGGCAAATTTCAAATGAGGTAACCAGATCTTTCATAACAGGATAAAAGACTTATATTTGTTTATGCAACAGAGTCCAAGAATTTTTAATGGGGAAAAAACAAAATTAGAAAAAATAATGGCAAATTAAATTCTCTGTTTTCCTCTTTGTCTTTCTTCTGAAAGGTCGTATTAAGATTTATATTTATGCTGTCAATTTTTCTTATTAATCAGAGACAAGAAAATAATCTTCACAACAAAATATGCTATACATTACAAAAACTATGCAAACTATAGGAGAACTATACAAAAAAATGCAAAGCAGAAAAATATTCCTTCCATTAGTTATTGTCTATGCTTAAGTTCCATATTTGGACAGAAAACATTCAACACATTCAAACGTGTGCTTAAACTCACTCATTACTCAGACCATGGAGTTACTGAGGGTGTCCAGACTCTTACAGGGATGAATTTTTGGTGTATCTCAGTACTGTCTGTCAAATTCAGTAATTTGACTGATCCCTGGATTGAGAGCATAAGTAAAATCTTTTGTAGCTTCTGTCCTGGGTTTATTGCTTTGTTTGTTAGGCTTCCTTCCTTAGGCTTTAAAGCTTCTGGAATACACAATCATGTCTGCATAGAGAAGGACCAAGATGCATGTTTTTCCTGAATTAGTCTACTGTAACTCCACATGTAGCACATCATAAAACACTCTTCATAACTAATAATATGAAACACACACATTTTGCCTATTCTTCCATTTTAATAGTTCTCAGGCTCCTAACCATAAAAAATTTCATAGCCATGTTTGAAATGGCAAAAGTCTAACTGTTTTATAAATGCAGTTTGATGTCAAAAAAATTAATGTGTCGTGTTGACCAGAACTGATGGGAATTACATCTTCTTTTATGGTCATCCTTATGCCTGTGCTGGACACCTTCAAAAGGAGTTGAAGCATCCAGCAGACACAGTACCACAACAGGGATGTGAGGTATGAATAAATGGAAGACATTAGTTTTCAAAACTCCTCTGAGATACCAAAGCACTGCAAATATGAGACCATCAATATACTCACGTAATTCGTGCTTCTGCAGTGGTTTTCTGACCTCTAAACACTCAAACTAAAAACTCCAGTCAGGACAAATTCATTAAGAAGAAGCAGATAACTGTCAGTAGACATCACTAGTTTAGAATAAACCAAAAGAAAACTGTATTTTTATAGCTTCCAATCTCTGCAATACCCTAGTGCAAAAATATCACCAGAAGAACAAACTAATGAGCGGGGTGTCACCCCACTGTACTTGTTATCAACCAAGTTGTCAGTCGACTCCAAGCTGCCAAGTTTGTACCTGCAGACAACTTCAGAAGTAAAAAGAGCTCAGCTTGATCTTTCTGGTCCCCAGCTGAGTTTGCTGTCTGACAGCAGGAAAATGCATCTTCTAGCTTTTAAATTGAGCATTAAATATGAAAGAACATTGAAACAGAACAAATATGGAAGCTGTCACACACAATCATTTTTAGGGAGTTATTTTTGTGACAATTAGTGAACTGAAATCAAGGCTGAAAACACAATAAAACCACTGTTATGATTTTTTGAAGATGTGTGTCTCTGGAAAACCATAAGCATGGCTTTTATTGTCCCTATTAAACTGTCTTTATCTCAACCCAGATGGTTTTCTACCTTTTACCTTTCTGTCTTTCTTCCCAGTCCCAGCTTGGTTGCTGGCTGGGATTAAACCGTGACAGGCCTGCAGAAATCTGTGGGGAAGTGTTAAAAACCAGTACAAAACTTCAGGGAAAGCAACTGATGCTGAGATGGACCATATTAAACATCTGGCAGCTGAATTGCTGCTTCATAGAACTAAGAATTAATAGTGCATCATAAGTGGTGTTTTGCTTTTATTTTCGCCTGATACATTTGGGTGTTTTACCCTTCAAATATGTCCTCAGCAGAGGGGAGGAATGAAAAAGCACTTCTTCCTTCACTTTGCATTCCCTTACCTGAAAACCTGACACCAATATAGTCCATGTGACACTTCAGCAGAATACAGTGCTTTTGTGGTATCATGGACTGTGTGGTGCTCACAGAAAAATTTGGTTTGGAACAATAAGCTAATTCTGGTGTTACCTGAATATGCCTGCACAGCCACGGAGTAAATATATCTGCATAAATTTTAACCAAGCAGTGGTAATTATAATATATGCAGAATAGCAAGGGTTTTCACACAAGTCATAAACTACAGCATTTGGACATGTTAAGGGCTCCTTAGATATTCTGTAAGAATAAAATCAACACAAAGTCCTGTGTTGGTGTTTTCATTTCTTTTGTTATCTTGTTTTCTATCTAGGGTTTCTAGGCTTATGTTTGCTGCAATCTTACCCTCACATTGCTAAAACAGTCAATCTGTTTTATATAATGTACTCCTACCTCCGCTACAGACTGCACATTTGGAGGACCGTTGCCAAAGACAGCATGCACAAATGCCAAAATGGGAAAATGACAAATGGAATTTTTTGTAGTTCTTTGGTACATACCCCTTTATCCTGAAGTCTTGTTTATTTTAACACCCTTTTAATGGCCATCAGACTACTCTGCAAATGTAGCTAAACTGACTTTTGATCATGACAGCCAGTTCTGCTTGGTGTGATTCAAATGCAAGTGGGGTACATGCAGCCTTTCTTTTAACATTTAATAGCTGAATTCCTCCTTAAAAGGGGCACAAAAGAGAAATCTCTGTAGAACAAATGATGCTGGTTTTGGTAAGGAAAGGTTTGTCTTTTGAGAGAAGAAAGACTATGCAGAAAATTGCAAAGGAAATTAATGAAAATTGACTTCGAGAGTACGTCATGTTTTCAATACAAGTTTTCAATAAAATAACAACCCCTTTCCAAACAAACAGTTCAAACTATTATTTTACTAGCCACTGGAAATTATTAAATATCAAAATTCCTGTGTTGTGCTCCATTGCTGCAGTATTATTACTTTTCTTTTCTCCTTCCCCTGAACATGTGTTTATAGACTTCTCATACCAATCTAAGCTGAAGGACTTTACAAAACTGCTTACCACATAAATATTCTTGAGGTAAATTATCAAGTTAGTGACATATTACACAACTCTTTGGGAAAATATACCTTTCATCACTCAGTATTCTCAAGATATATTTGTCAAAACAGCAAAAGAACACCAGTAAAGGGTAAAAAGAACATACAACTTAAAAAAACATCTTGAATCTGCTTCTGGGCTTTTTTTGCTTACTAGGTAAACAAAGAGACTTGTAAGTAAAAGTAATTTGGGTTTCACCTTCCCCAGACAGGTGTCTGCTTCACACACACAGTTCTGTTAGTATCATGATTTGGTGGGAATTTGTGGTCTGCCATGAAGGCTAGGCTTCGTTTGGGCAGAAGGTTGTACTAGAGACTCCCAGAGATTGTCTCCAGAATCAATTATCTTATGATACTGTGCAAGTGGAACAGTGGGAAATTTTACAATAATTTCCCTCCAAAAATATAAGAAATGAGGCAGATGACATCCCTAGATTCTCCTGCCTGTACCTAGACTGTTCCCTCACCTGGTACTTCCCAGTACCATTGTGGACTCCCAAATTTTCCTTCGTAGCTGTACTAATGATCTCTTTCTCGTCTTCATCCTTTCCTCAGCAAAATGATAGACAGGTAAAGCCAGAAGACACTTATATTGATTAGGTCTAGAAATTTTAAGGTTATAAAACTGTGCCTTTGTCTGTCTGGAAAGTTAAAAGTTTCTTTTAGAGTAGTATAAATACACTAGTTTGTTTTTGTACTAGGCTATTTTTTTCCAAGCATTTGTGCTATTTTCCACATACAGGTTAAACAATTTTGTGTTACTGTTTCGTATCAACTGTGTTAGTCTCATTACTAACATAATGCCATTATCTCACCACTTAGCAGCATCAGTTGATTTATCCAAGATTCCTTTTGACACTGAATGGGGAAAAGCATCTTTGTTCTATTTCCATGCAATGTGCATGCAGATGGGAGTGGGCAGGGTAGCTTGTTTCTCATTCCTTCTGTGAAGTGCATGCAGGTGACACTACCTTACCTTGAATTTTGCCTCAATGGAGTATTTGCTTGCAGAGTTTTTCATCTGTGCTCTGTCTGGGCCAGGAGTTGTGTGCAATCTGCCAGGAAATCTGGAGGAAGGGAAACTGTTCTTCAGATGAGGAAGATACCTGTATTATTTGCTGGCAGAGGGTGGTGAAAAGTCACCATAAGTATTTTACCTTGGTGTGTGAGATGCCAAGTGAAGAAATCTGATTAGAAATACCTTACTTGTCAGGTGTCCTCTCTCTTCTATTTTCAGGAGTTTCTCTGATATTGCTCTTTTATACCTTCCCCCTTCAGATTTAAGAGTGAAAACATCCCTCCGAAAGTGTCTCTGGCTTGTCAGTCTGCCCACTGACCCCAAAAATGCATTGTGTATTTTGTGAATCCCACATCCTGCACCAAAGAGGACTTTGTATCAAGGAGCCCCCAGAGAGGGTGCAAACCCAGTTTCTAGGCCAAATCCAGCAGTCACATTTTTGTCTTCTGATCCTCTCATTTTGAATTTCAGGAGTGACTTCCCAGAGGCACTAGACCTCAGACAACAGGTGGCTTTTTCCTAGAAGGTTCCCTTGCACTGCTGTCTTCTCTGTGCAAACTTTTGCCCACCTTCTACACCTTACCTGTGTCATTTTATCACATCACTGAGAGCTGGAACGTTGCATCCTGACTGAGATACACAGCTGGTTTTCCTTCCTTTCCCACATTGATTTCTGGCAACCAAATACCTGCGTGTGTACTTGAATTGGTGTTTCTTGTGCTGGTGCTGGTAAAGCGGTAAATTTTTTGTTATACACACTAACTCCATACAATGTTTTTTATTATATTATCTTGTATTTTAAAATTATGTAAATATACTTGTCATCACTTTTATCAGTATCCTTATCCTTCAGTGACATTTTTATGACCTTTAAGATTCATCTCTTTAGGTGACTCATCCGATCTCTTTGGAAAATAGTCATGCTTAGGTATTACTGCCATCCTGCAGCTGATGCACAGCCATTTTGATAAAAAAGGTGATGTGAAACTACAGGGTGAGCATTTGCAGCAGCAGGAAAAGATGAAATTTTCTGAGTATTTTAATCTCAATACCGCTACTGGTATCACTGGCACCCTTCTGCCACTGCCATTAAGAGCACATGCAAAATTTGGATGGAGAAGGGGCAATGAAGAAGAAAGTGGACACACTGAAGAGCTGGGCAAAACTCCATCCTCTTCAGCCTTGGTGTTCGGCCACAAAATATTGCATTTGGAATATAACTATACTTAAAAGAAAATTTGTTTTCTTCATCATAAGACCACTCTGCAGTCAAATTTCATCTATTCTTTTCTTGCTTGCTTCTTTGGGAGTAGCAATTACTGGGAGTAAGAAGTAGTTTGGAATAGGCACTGATCCTTTCTCAAGCCAGCAAACAAGAAATCATGCTTTTCAAAAAAATTTGTTTCTAGCTGACCTGAAGAGGAGACACTGAGAAGCAAAGCACTGAAAGAGAACAGGTTTTTATTTGTGAAGGAATTCTTGGTTCTTTTTAGAAAGGTGAACAATAAATATTGAATAAAAAGAGAAATCAAAAAGTTTGTTGAAAAATAGCCTGTTCCATCTAAAATGGAAATAGAAATCAGACATTCATACACTGTGCACATAGATTTCTCAAACCAATATATCCTATTTAATAAATTTTATAAATTAATAATAGCAGGAGATTCCAGTTTTAATGGATTCCTCGGGGTTTTGATAAACATTACCAGTCAAAGTTAAATGGGCAAGTAAATGTTGTACATACGAAAATGGAGAAAATGACAGATTTTCTTCATTTCTGCTGAGCTTTACTAGAACAGTGACATATACTCTCCCTCACACCAATGCAAACATCAGCCAAAAAAAAAAGTTTAGAGCTGAGTGTATGATGGAGATCATGAGAATATAAGCAGGTAGCTGATTTTATTTGCAAATTCCTACTTTCTGTGATTGAGTGTTGGGGTTGAGCAGCATCTCAAGGGGTGTGGTGGTTTGATCCTGGCCAAATGCCAGGTACCCCCAATTAACACACACAGGGCTCATGAGTTGAGATAAGGAACAGGGAGAACATACTCAATGGGTCAAACAGTACTAAACTTAAAGTTGCAAAAGGTGATTTTATTACTAACCAAGGCAGACGAGTAAATGAGAAGTAAAATAAACCCTTCAAAGACGCTGTTACTCTGCTCACCCCCCTCCCCGCTCCTTCCCAGCAGCTGCACAGGGGAAGGAGGTATGGGGGAAGGGGGGTGGGTTAGGTGAATTCATCACCCCAATCTTCTTCCACTGCCTGGGGGAGAGGCTCTTTTCTTCTGCATAGCTATGGGTCTCGCATGCAGCAGCCCGCCTGACAGTGCTGCGACATGAGCTCACCCCACAGGCAAACAGTCTTCCCAAAACTGCTGTGGCATGGGGTCCCTCTTCTACAGAGTACAGACCTTGGAGGCCAGGCCATTCCATCTCGGGAGCAAGGCTTCATCTCTTTACTGGACTCCTGCTGGACCACAGTCTCTCTCTCTCTGGCACCCACCCACATCCAGTGTGGGGCACTCAGTTCAGTCTCAGGTGCAAGGCCTGTTTCTCCACTGGGACTCCCGCTGGACCACAGCCTCCTCCAGGCATCCACCTGCTTCGGCTTGGGGCACCTCCCCACGGGCTGCGAGTGGATCTCAGCATCCCCCGTGGGCCCCATGGGCTTCAGGGGCATCACCTGCTTCACCATGGGCCTCACCACAGCCTGCAGAGGCTGCAGAGCTCTGATGCCTTAAGTTTCCCCTCCTTCTTCACTGACCTTGGTCTCTCCATGTTGTTTTCCTTCATATATTCTCACTTCCTCCTCCTCCTCTGGCTAAGGAGTAGTACGTGCACCCATTGTTTTGATTTCTTCTTAAATATGTTTTTCACAGAGGCGTAACCAACATCTCTAATTGGCCCAGCCTTGGCCAGCACCATGTCCATCATCTTCAGAGCCATCAAACATTGGCTCTGCTGGACATGGTGAAAGCTTCAAGAAGCTTCACACAGGAGCCATCTTTGTGGCCCCTCCCACAAGAAAAATTCTGGATCAAGCTAAACCAGCACAAAGGGTCATTTAATCTGTGCCCCTGGAGATGTCTTTCTTCTCTGTGCATTTCATGACAGATACTCATAAGGAACCAAGTTACAACTCTGCACATATTTCAGGCAGTCAGCTGCAACGCTCCTTTGTCCTTACCTTTCAAAAATAGTTGCAGTACTCTTACATATATTCTCATCTAAAATGTTGTTATATTTATCCTGAAGGGTGATTCATTTGAATTCTACTTGCCTTTTGCCCTATGCACTGTAGCTATGAAAGACACATGTTTTCCTCCTTTTCCCAAGAGCCTCTACTAAAGACAATGCAGAACATTTTGCAATAAGCAAAACTATTGAGCAGGCCACCATATACATTTTCTAAGCCCACACATGAAAGAGCACACAAAAATTTTAACAGACATGTAACAACTCACATGGTTTCATTCATGTTCACACAACTATTTCATTGCAACACCAAAACTTTTATAATATTGCAAAATAGTAAAGAGGATGTAAATGAAAGACATAGATGTCCTAATTCATCTTTGTAGTTCAATGTTAACATTAAAAGGTAGTTTCAACAGGCACTCAGCCAGACACACGGAGAATAGATATTTCTTCATCCTTCTCTCTGTGGTAATCTAAAAACACCAGAAATTGTTACTGAGCTGTTATCTATTAGTTGCTGCAAATAGCTGGACAATAGTCACTTCAAAGTTCACAATTATTCTGTTTTATAGATTTAAATAAAATAATAATTGTCAGTTGCATCTTGGAGGAGATCCAAAAGTAAGACTCAGCAATTTTAATTTACCCTTTCTTAATTTCAATTTTCTTCCACTATTTTCCTTTATTTTTTCTTTATTTTTGTAGAGAAAAAATACAGAAACTGGAGAAAAAGGATGAAATAAAGAAAATTTAGTTTTATGCTGGGAAGTTTTCAGTACATTGGACAAAATTTCTCTGAGTCTATTTTTGTAGAAAGAAATTTTTTAACCTTTCAGCTTTAATTTAAATGAAAACATTATATCCACAGCTATTACTTATAAACATTAGCATCCACAATATATTTTCAGGCAAAAATAACCATCTCTGCTCCAGAATTAAGTATTTTAAAGAGATCAGCAAGTGCACAGGGGAGAAAGAGAATAACTGGTCAAATATAAATCATCTTGATTCACTGCATATGTCACAGAAAAAGTCACAGACTTTTGAGAAAGACAACAAAACT
Source organism: Dasyornis broadbenti (assembly GCA_013397935.1). Classification (NCBI taxonomy): domain Eukaryota; kingdom Metazoa; phylum Chordata; class Aves; order Passeriformes; family Dasyornithidae; genus Dasyornis; species Dasyornis broadbenti. The sequence continues at coordinate 298,604 of VZRN01001755.1, forward strand.
GGACAAGAAAGGGATTATGCAGGTGAGCACAAGAAAGTTATAACCAGGAGGAAAAAAAGTGATTGTGTGAAAAATTCATGAATTTCTTTTACTTTCACAGGCTGATAGAATGAATACTTCTTCAAAAGTGCCAAGTCCCTGGTTTTGCTAAAGCATTTTGTGCTGTATGAAAACTAGATCATGGCAGAAGATTTTAAAGTGTTTGGCTTTGTTGAAAATCTGTAATTACTTTCAGCTTTTCTTTATGACACAGCCCATCAGTGTTACTTTGTTCTCCAAAATCACACAGACAATCTTAGTCATATGTGAGAACAACAAACATGTGCATGTTGCAAAATTGTCTATTATGAATGCACATACAATATTCTAAGGAAAACAGAAGAGCGATCAACTGTGCACGAAAATGCTACCTTGGATAGCCTTTTGTGCAATTTTTTTTTTTTTTTTTTTTTTCCTGGTGGACCTAAACCTCTTCAGATAGCTGGAGGTCAGAGCAGGTAGTGACTATTATAAGGAATTGTGTCACATTTTTTTGGTGCACAATTCAAACCCATACACTTTCTAACTTAAATTTTGAAAGCTTTCATAACTTCTGGGACTGGAAAAAGAGTTCTCAGAAATATGTGGCTTATTCCAGAGACAAATAATTTCTAATATATGCCAATCTGAAAGTTTGAGTGTTTTCTCACTCCAAGAGTTTGATTAATTTAATAAAAAGCAAAACACAGAGATCTATTAGGATGCCTAACAGAAGCACATAATTTTACTAGCAAAAATATGTTCACAACACTATTTATTTTCTACTGTATCAGTTGTCTTTTCTTCAATTCTATCACATGGGCAGCCAGTCTCACAGAGTGTAAAAGAATGCTAAATAGTCACTCAGTTTACTTATATACTACTGGCAGAACTTTTATGCAGTAGAGCTGAACGGTCCATTAATTCAGCAAACTCTTATTATTTCCAGGTTCCAACTTTTGGATTTTTGGTAACATTAAAAAAAAATGTAAATATTTTCTACAATGTAAGTTTTTATAATCCAAACTATTCTTGGACTCCTTCATAGAAAAATGAATCATGAGTCCAGACAGCTTTCTCTGGTAACAAAACTCAATTTCACTTAATAGGAAAAGCTACTGCTAAAAAGCCAGAAGTCATGTAGAACTATCCATTATAAAGCCATTCACTGGCAAGTTACTGGGAATTAAATATCTTGTGGTTCTGTCCTGTGGTTAAGATGATCTATGAAATGATTGCTGAATCTGTACCCTGTCTTGGGAAAGAGCACATGAGAACAACGAACAATGAGCAAATCCTAAGAGGATTGTTAAAATTTTCAGACTTCTAAGTAAGACTGTTAAGTGCCCTCTGACTGAAAAGGAACATTATCTACTCCACAGAATGGGACGGTAGCATCCTCTCCATACATACAAAAAAAAGAAAATAGGCAGAAATCTTCCACAAACTTTTAGGTCCTATTGTTCCATGGCAGTGGGTTTTGTGCTTGTTTCTGCAGCCTTCAAATACCTTTTGAAACAAAGTAAAAGCTGTTAGACAAACATTCCTAATAACAATTTTGAGTAACAATTGGGAACATATTGGGAATTTATTCACCATAGACATAATCAAAGAAACAAAATTTTTCAGGCATTTATATACACTCTAATATCCAAGATTATTTATAGACACTCCCTAAAGTCCACCCAATCTATTGCATCATGGTATACATATTTTGTTTCTTTTAATTGCCACCAGAACATTTAATGTATCTTTGTTTAATGGATAGCCCAAATTTTATCCAGCTAAACAGCACTTTATTTAATTTACTGTCCTGGTTAGACAATTATTATTGATTGAGTCTTCTGGGGTGTACTAGACTATGAAATGGCTCCTTTACTGCACCTGCAATGTATTAATCAAGTTTTCTGGGGTGTATAGTCCTTTGACTCCTTAATTTACTCAAGATCTTTCTTATTCTATGACATCTAATTCATCTCTAGTTATATGATAACCATTAAACAATTCTTTATTGAATTTTGTTCTTCAGCTATTGATTAAGTTCTCTAAGGGATATGGGTCCATGGAGTTCCTTTCTGCAGGTGCAGTGAGGTGATTTCTCAGGGTTTTCTACTGATGCTCAGCCAACTCAGTCTAAATCAAAACCAGCTAAAATAACACAGTTGAACATTCTTTAATTAATTAAACATAGTTCATTATAAAATTTTTAAAGAATCACAAAACTCCTAGCTAACTAAGATATAACTCGCTGTCAGTTTATAATGACAGTGATATTTTTGCCCTAACAGTGATTAACAATATTTAACCAATTCTTTAGATCCACCTTCAAAATAAGTTTTAGTCTCTGGGTTTGTTTTGACTGCTGTGCTAAGGGTCTGCTCACTCCTTTTCTGTTTGTTTGATTGCTTGTCTTTGTTTTGATTTGGTTTTTTTTCTTTGTTTTGTTCTGAATAAGGTTTTCTTCATAATGAAATCCAGCTGAAGGAGTCCTAACGTGTGGGCAGATTTTTGGGTGCTGCTACAGCCTCAAGGAGAGCCACACTAGTAAGTCACTTTGTTTCCAGGAATGTTCAAAATATGCTGGGTCCCTAATTCTGTGAAGTCACTGAAAATCCAGGCTGAATTATTAGTGGCCATTTATGATGGTTCTATCCACAAAATCAGCCATGTCTCCAGGAAACAGTCACGCTCATGTCATGGTATGTAGCTGCTCTATTTAATACAACACAGCAGGCAGAACTACCCCATGAATCACCACTGGGTCTGGTCACCCAAGTTTAAGGCATTCAGAAGATCCCGTCTGTTTTATTTGGTTACATTGTTTTCTTTTTAGATGTGGCAGTTTCCACTGACAGATGTGACACTTGTCTGTTTAACCCCAGGGAAAAACAGATGAAGTTGTGCTATGCAGGGGTCAGAAGTTCCCTGCCTTTTAACCGAAGTATGCTAGACATGAGAGGGCAGTGAAAGCTGCCAAGAAAGATACGGTTCACCTGGAAACTGCAGGAAATAAGTAATCTCAAAATATGAGAAGAAATACGACTTTCTAGTCTGTTCATTATATGCTCTAAGATTTTGGAGATAAAACCTTCAAATGCCCAAAAAGTGAAAAACCTGAAACCATAACCTCCCAATATTAAAGAAGCAATACTTTGAAAAAGCATGAATTATAAAGAGATGGCAAAGTAATCTGTGTACATCATTTTCTTGTGCAAAGCCTCAGAGTGATGAATAACTGAAATCGTCTGACAGTGAATATTGCACATATAATTTGTAAGTACTGTTTAAAACGCTAGGATTCAATTCTGCTGAGTTCTCATTTCTCTTTCGAAAAGTGTTGTTTATTTGTACTGTTGTCCACCTATGCTCATCAAAGCTGGACTTGAAAAGTTAAACAAAATTGATTGTTACAGCCAAATACATGTATTCTTTTTATGCTCGGTGAATAAAAATATGATGTTTTACTGAATTATAATGTGTTTTCTGTCATTTTTATTTCTGATTCACAAATAACATTACTAGATACCTGCTTTACTGGAAACATCAAAGAAATGAGAAAAAATTGTTGTGTGGACAATGACAGTGCCTATAATGCTTCCAGGCAAAAAACTTCTGTGAGAGATTATCCTCTAATACACAGTATTCGTGCCAAATTTCCTTATGTCTTTTTTTAATGTACTGCTTGGATGAGACCAGGTGAGGTTGCATTCCTCTTATTCAATCTTGAGTTTATTCTTCCCTTTGATATTGTCCATTGTGCCAGGCCACAGAGATTGCTGAATAGCCAAAATATCGGAAAATAACCCAATAACAGATGGGAAAGGAGCGAAAGGGGAGAAAAGGAAAAAAAAAAGAAGGAAACTAATTGAATAGCAGGTGGTGGTTATTTTGTTTTGATCATGCTCATAAACAAGTCTCAGGATCCAGGATGTTGTTAGGTATGCAGAACGAAAATCTCCCCAGTTTTGTTAGGCAGGCTCTGAAGAAATGAAAGATAGAAACAGTGGTTTGCATACTTGTACCTGCTTTACTATAGCACCTTCCCAAGCTAGTACTGCGCTTTAACTCAGGCTTCTTGTCAAATCAGCCATGATGATAAAGAAAAATAATAAGAAACTTCATACATATAATTGGATCCATTTTAGATATATACATCTGCAGGTATTATAAGTGCCATTTTCTTCTTCTAGGTGGATATGCATACCCAAATATATAAATACCTCTCTGTGTGTATACATCTCAAAGAATGATTTCCACAAATTTAAAGACCATTTTAAAATGTACTCTGCTTACTGATTTTCAGACAATCTGCATCTAGTTAAAGCACACATGGCTCTAAATCAGTCTGCCTTTCAGTACTCCAATGCTCTTCACATAAATCTTTGATTATAAGTATAATCTGAACTCCTGTTGAAACCCATGGGTCTTGAGCTCATGCTAATATTCACCCATAAGCTGGAATGTTTGGTTAAATAGGGAGGAATTTAATCTAAAAGAAATTAATATATATGTAATGAGAAACAAAATGAAATGCTATTAAAACAAACAGAGATTAAATCTTATTTACTCTGTGGAATTTGCTGTTGCAGAACACATGAGAAAGGAAGAAAAGTCCACAGGCCATTTTTTCCAGATATAATTGGTTACTTTGCAAGTAGCTTAACAGTATCAAAGGGCTTGTAATTAAATTTTGTACCCAGTTGGGTACTGAAATACTACCAAAACTACTACAGTAATCAGCAAGCCAGATTTGGTACATTACAGTATGTTGGTTACCAGTTTAAACCTGAAAGAGAAAAAGGTGAACAAATGTTATTTTTCAAAAAATACCAACAGCAATAAAACCCATGGGAAGCAGTCCATTCCAAAAAGTGGCTGGTTGAAGATTTTAGGATGATATGCATATTGCTCATGTGATAAAGGCCTTGGTGTGGTACACCACCGCACGTGAAAAATGGGAGAGAAAATATAACAAAGGTTCATGGGTTTAGATAAAGACTGGGAGAGAGATCACCCACCAAATAACATCATGGGCATGAGAAGTAAAATAAATCTTAAAAACACTTTCCCCCCATCTGTCCCTCCTCCCCAAGTCTATCTCCTCCCACCAGCACAGGAAGATGGAGAAGGAAGGTTATGGTCAGCTCATCACAAAAGTCTTTGCTCCTGCACAGGGAGAGGAGTCTTTCTCTTGCTCCAGTGTGGGTTCCCTCCCAAGGGAGACAGTTCTCCATTAATTTCTCTAACCTGAGTCCATCTCATGAGCAACAGTTCTCCATGAACTACTGAAATGTGGATCACTCATCCACAGGGTGTATTCCTTCAGGTACAGACTGCTCCAGCATGGGTGCCTCACAGGGTTGGTCACAAGTCCTACCAGGAAACCTGCTCCAGTGTGGGCTTCTCTCTCCATGGGTCTGCAGATTCTTGTCAGGACCCTACTCCAGCATGGGCTTCCTGGAAGTTCTCAGCCTCCCCTCAGACTCCCACTGGCTCTGGTGTTGGTCTCCTCCATGGGTTGTGAGTGGATCTCTGCAATCCTGTTGACGGACCTCCATGGGCTGCAGGGGCACGTCCTGTCTCACCATGGTCTGCACCATGGGCTGCAGGTGAACCTCAGCTCTGGCATCTGGAGCGTCTCCTCCCCCTCCTTTTCCACAGACCTGGGTGTCTGCAGAGCTGTTCCTCCCACATATTTTTACACCCCTGTTCTCTGGACACAATTACTTCTCTACAATAACTTTTCCTTTTTAAATATGTTACCACAGAGATGTTACCAACATTTACAATCAGCTTACCCTTGACCAGTGGCAGGTCTGTCTTGGAGCCAGCTGGCATAAGCTCTGCTGGATATGGAAGAATCTTCCAGCAGCTTCTCACAGAAGCCACCTCTTTAGCCCCACTGCTACCAAAATCTGGGCGCACACACCCAATACAAAGCCAGAGAGAGACAGAGGAAGACTTGGCCAAATCTGACATAGTGAGGTCTGCAGGGCACCTGCCTACCTCCCTTCTCAATGCTGCCTGCATGGGCAGGGCCCTGTGTGGAAGAGATGTATGAAATGTAAGCCAGGCCAGAGAATGGGCAAAGCAGTTAAGGCACACTGGTTTTGCTTTGAGACTCAAACAATTCTCAAACAATTCCTACTTTTATGGACGTAGGCAGATCTCACTTTCCTTGTTTCAGAATTGTCATGTGTAAATCTGTAGCTATAAAATATAAAATTTTTGTTCAACATCCACTTTTCAATATACAAGTGTTTGTTTTAGGAAACGAACACGTTGGCTCTAACTATGTGTACAATGGTGTGCAAACAAAGCAAGGAAAAAGACCTGGAAAGGATCTTAAGCAGCAGTTCATGATTAGTTATCCACAATGGCTTTTCCACACCCTAACCGCTGGCAACAATTGACTCTTTGCTTCCAATCTCAATGCATGTTGACTGTCAAGATTTTTTCAGTTCTTTCACTGGCTAATGTAAGTTATAGACTGCTAGCTTGTGCTGTGCTCTGTGGAACAGATGACCATAAAAGGTGTTGTTTCTTGGATTTGGTTTTTTTTTCTTTTTAAAAATTTATTTTGCTATTTTGACAGTAAGACAGCTCAAAAAACTTGATTTTGTCCTAGAAACTTTAAATTAAGGATACAGTTGCTGCTCACTGAGAAATCACAAAGAAGACGACATCTTTGTCCTGAGTAGTCTAAATGACTGTTGAAAGGAACCCGCAGTTCTTATTTGAAAGATAACTTCAGGCACTGAAGTAAAATATAAATTTGTTTCTGTTCAGTTAAGTTTCAGCTATTTAACGGAATGAATTAAGGTCCAAAATTTTCAAAATTCAAGATGCCCTGATTAAAGAGAATAATAGATTTTTTTATATCAAGAATGCTCATCCTCTAATTTTTAACAGAAGTACATTGATTTTTGTAAAATGTTGGCAAACTACTACTAATACTGTAATGAATTTCTGTAAAAAAAAATCAGTTAAAACTTTAAAGTCTTGCAAGGTTTCGTGTGATATGAGTCTTTTGATTCAGCCATTCCCATAACTTTTAAAGGAAATGTTTCGTAAAGCCTTTCACAGAAATGTCAACATTTTGCCTTTATATGCTTATTTGGGAGGAAAGAAAAATGTTAAATATCAGGATTGCAGCATAAGATGAATACCACATTTTGAGTCTCCTTATAGTTTACTATACCAGACACGCCTTAGATAGGCCTGATTATAGATAAGGAATGCTCAAATTCTGGCCTTTTAGTTGCAAAACATGAAAACTCCTGTTTTTACCTGGAATGGTGTTATATCCATGAAGAAATGCCCCAGAAGAAAAAACCAGAATAAGCAACCTGATCTTCAGGTTGGACTAGATGACCTTGCAGCCTAGATGGTTGGACTAGATAGCTTTTAAAAGCTCCATTCCAACTCAAATTATCCTGTGATTCTATGATCCTGTCTCACTTTTTGTCTCACAGACATGCCTGTGGTCACAGATATCGCATCTCAAGATAAGCCAGCCACAGGCTACCTAGTTCCAGCTCCTTTTGAATTATTTTGTCTTTGCTGGCCATTGAAGAGAAAAAAACGTCATCTCTTCTAGCATCTTTCATCAGATTTTAACCCTTCCCTATAGTGGGACTTGCATTCAATTCTTTCTACTCATGCCTCTTTTTCATTTTCTTATTCTGCTACCTATAAATATTTAAAGGTTTTAAATCACAAGAAACCATCATTTCTGGTTCAAGCCTTTCCTATGGTTTGTGGTTAGCAGGTCTCATGGCGAAGACCAAACATTAGTAAGCCTCTTATAGAGATACACTTTTATTCAAAAATATGGCAGCGGCAGTACTGTGTTAACACTCTTCACTGAGAAGAGACACTGCTAAATATTCTGCAAAATATGACGCAGAGATGAGTTGTGTTTTCTTCCCAGCTTCAAGAAAGAATTGAAGCAGACTTTTGTCTGACATTGTTTGTGTTTGTGTGTACATATCCTTCTGATACTGAAGCATCTCAGATTTTGACATGCTATATTACACAAAGTGATACAAAAGTACTGTATTAATTCCCTCTTTATCCTATGCAATACCTGTTCACAAAATAAACCAAGCAAATAAAGTCAGAAATGAAGTTCTCAAACTGGCAGTCATCGTTGTGCTCACTCCCCTCCAAGCAAGAAAATGAAACAGGGAAGTAAAACATTTCCATGATGGCTGAGCAGAAACTTCCTGGGGAGATGCCATGAACTGATAGAAGTGTTTGTCTTCACAGCATACAGCATTGGTGCCACCTCTAGGCAGAGAAGAGCCTGCTCAGCATCTCACACCGTGGGTCCAGATGGCCCAGAAGACTGATTAGATGGGGAAAATAGATCCTGATAACAGCTTAGGCTGGGGATGGAAACAACATCTATTTGCCATCAAGATGGCACGTTTCAGTGAAGAAAAGTAATACATTCAAGGACATTTCTTAGGGTATTTCTTGGCAATAATCTTTCTGCTTGTGCCTCTTGAACACTCCACTTTATTTCAGCACAATGGACATTGAGTATTTCAAATACACCAATATTCATCCCCCGAAGGACTGCAATCAGCAGCAATTATTAGTTTCCTATATAGGGCTCACTAGACCATAAATAAACAAAACTTTCAGCAGCAAACTATGGTTGTGTCTTACTGTCTAATAAAAAAGGGCAATGGTACTTATTTTTTGTTATTAATTTTACTGGAGCTGAAGTGGAAGCAATGAATTTGTTTCTTGGTAGCTAGAAAGGATAAAAATTTGAAGTATTCTTCTGCTGCCCACTTTGTTAATTTCCAAAGTCTTTATCTATAATAAATAATGTTCACTGGCACCACATATTTTAAAAAAGGGAAGATTTTTACAAAATTGGAAGCCTAAGTGCTACTTGATAACTGCTTAGATTGAGTGCCAGCAAATACTTAACTCTAGACAAGAGGAATTCCTTCTTGAAATTCCACTCTTCCTTTTAAACTTTATTTTCGAGACTTTTTAGCAGGAGAAAAAACATCCAGGCTTTAAAATGTAATTTCACTGACCTTCACTATATGGTAAAAGATTAGTATTTTTACCAGGTTGTTAGCCCAGTTTCAAGAAGATCTTTGTGTTTTCTTTGGTCATGTGTTGAATGCAACTGACTAACATAATCTGATAAAACTTCAGTTTGCTCATAATTCCTGAAGCCTCCAGCAACAAACAGAGTATGCTCATGTGGCAAAGCCTTGGTCTTTTTATCAACTATCTTGACAGAAATGCTGTCACATCATATCTGTTCCTTTCTTAATCCCGTGAATTTATTTCAAGAGCCTGGTAGTTGCACCTCACATCTATCTACAGTGTGGCATATCAGCCTAAAGGCGTTACATCTTCTCTGCCTTGTCCTTGGTTCTACACATTGTGTGGGGGGTATGTGTCAGTCACCAGGGAAAGTCATGTACACAGCCTTGAGTGAGGACAAGAGGACTGAAAACAGCTTTTAACCACAATTTATCTGGATTACCACCAAGCGCTCTGGCACTCCCTGGGCTTTCAGTACAGAAATCAAGAAGTACCTGCTGTCCTACGCTCACCAGGACTGCAGTGTCACTCAGTCTGTGCTCTCTACAGCTTGGAAGTGTATCTGAAATACCACAGGAACCAGTACCAAAGGCATGTGCAATGGAGGTGGATAAGATCCTGCTGAAGATCATCTCTACTTACAAATGTTGTTTACAAACTAACCAAATTTTTTCATCACCCCTTATCAGCTTCTGTTCCTCCAGGAAAATGATTATTTTTAACCTGATAGCTACAATTTTTGTGGTTCCTAGAAGCTGTCAGGACCTTGGTTTGGACAAATCCATCTAAGTCAAGTTGTTCTCCTGAAAAGAAAGATGACAGTTTGATCAGAAGGCAAGTAGCGGATGTGTAGCTTCAGAGTCCTCAGTAGTGGGCTGAATCTGGGATGAGGGATAGGCAAATATTCAGCAAGCTCAAAAGGAGCTGATGTCCAGACAAAGAGGAATTATGAATCAGGAGTTGAAAGCAATAGTCCAAGGTCTAAGGCATTTTGGAAAGTTCTGTGCTAAACAAGCCCCCAGGTGTGAGAGAAGAGCTGGTCCTCAGACCACTACGAGAGACCTGTGATGTATTGGTCAATTACTGTTGGTCAATACTGTTAAGAGACAGAAGTTTCAATGTGTTGGTCAGACCATGACTATTTACAAGGTAAAAGAAATCTTTAAAAGAAGGAATGATGCAGGATGTCTTCACAGATAGTAAAACTTGAGAAATATTCAACAATGGGAGTGAGATTTTGAGGCCTTTGCTAATTTTGGGGTAGGATCCTTTTCCTGTCTTATGTGTTTCAGTTGGAAAATCATTCAGATTAGCACCTATGTTTTCAGTGCTACATTCTTTTTGCTGTTTCACTATTTGGACTAATACATTTGTTTCAGCACTATATCACACAGTATTTAAAAACTACATAAATTATTCAATTCCGCTTTTCTCACTGCCTCCATGGCAAGTTTTATTCACTTTTGCATGCATAGCCCTGTTTCATTTTGTCAATAGGAAGAATTAGAATATTTGTATCTATTTATTTTATTCCACTTTCTCTGGGAAAGTAGCAACCGTAAAATCCTGGACCAAATGAACTCAAGAAGAGCCTAATAACCAGTCTCAAATTCTTGAGGAATCCAAGGTATGTACCTTTGCTGAAATACAGTAAATAATGTGTTTTCTGCACACAAATTTAAGTTCATTTAATGAAGACATATTTTATGCCCCCTTTCCTTCTTCCATCTCTTAAAAATGTCTAAGAAACGTAACTCACTGTTTTGACTCCTACCCACTGCCTTAAGAACATCATCACAAGTGCTCTGTGGTACTCCGTGACACCTGACATGGAAAGTCAGCTTTGAGGGAAGTGTGATCACAAGACCAGTTTTGTATGTAGCTAACAGCCTGTGACAAAACAGGATCTGTTTGCTTTTCTATTCTCTTTCTGCTTTTTTGCAACAGACAGCAGAGGTCAGATTCACTGTGTTTTGCAAGACTGAATAGTCCTTCCGTTAAGCCTTCTCAGAAGAGGAAATTGAAGGGAGGGAGGGAGGGAGGGAGGGAGGGAGAGAGGGAAGCATAAGATTAGATTACTGCATTGTCCTATTCCAAATTATTTATTAATGGGCTAAAAATAGACTCTAGTAGACACTGAGGAAATGCGCCATAATTTTGGGCCATTCCCATACCCTTCACTATGCTTTTTTCACTGTGGCTATCTAACTGTCTTTCTCTATCCCTTGATTATCCCTTGATTCACAGGAAAAATATGTAGAGTTTGAAAACTGGACATTCTTTGTGTGTTTTTTGCAACTCATTCGATCTTTCAAAGCTATCATAATATTTTTATATTTCTCTTTGCTGCCTTTAGTGCCTGCACAACCAAAGATAGTACAGTTGCGTGTGTAGACATCCTTCACATAATTATATGTATAAAGTACAAAATAATTTATTCAAATTTGTGTGCTACAGTGATTGGTACTTTTAATTGGTCAGTAATACAGACCAATTAAAAGTCATATATCTGGGATATGTAACTCCCATCATTGTTGCATCTGTATCACCTAATGATCTCTCGTACAGGACCTTTATACTACCATCCATTGTTACTGAAGCATTATGACTTCACTAGCAGAAAAACAAGAAAGCGTATATCAGAGTGCATTTTGTTGGAAAATGCAAACATGAGTATCCTGAGCTTCAGGTTAATAATTTAATTATGTGTTTAATATTCTTTCATGGAAATAGTTCACCAAATTTGTAACATAAAAAAATGTCTCTCTACCATTGAGTTTTACAGTCACTGGTTTTGTTGTTGTTTAGGTTGTTGTTGTTGTTTTATAATACTATATGATGGCATTTTTACAAAGAGAGCAAAGTCTATGTTGCATGAGTTGTACTGAAGTGTCAGGTAAAAGAACAACTACTGTGACTAAGGAAGTGAATTCAATTTCTGATTGTTTAGCAGGCTTTCTACATCACTTGATAATAGGTATCTTCAGCATCTGCAAGTTGACAAGTCAAAAAAACATGTTATTCCTTTCCAGAAGAGAATTTGTCAAAAATTCTCTGGGCAATTCATAAGTGCATTCGTACTCCTGCTCAGGATCTCTTGGGTGTGCATTATGTTGTTTAAATATAATTTAGGTATTTCCTGTGATTTGGGGAGACACAGGATTGAAGGGTAACCTGAATGCTGGCATAGTCTCAGAATTTTTTCTCTGCAAGGCTGTTTTTGGTAGCAAGTTTTCTTAGCTCAGCTTTGCTCCCCCTGGGAAATGCAATGGATATGTGTTGGTCTCACTACGGTACTGTGTGTCACAGAGATCTCCTTTGACCTTGAAACAAAATGCTAAAATCTCATTCCATCCAGGAGAAATGGGATCATGAAATGGAAAGAGGAAAGAAATCAAACATTTTAAAGCAAGCTCCAGGAAACCAGACCTTTTCATTAATGAGCTGGTGTAGCCTGGGTGATTCCAAGCATTAATTTACGTTGTAAACATGCAGCTAGGGTAATGATAGGCAATCCAAGTGAGGACACTATCCCTATCATTTTTCTGTAACTGTAAAAGCTTAGATTGTGCAGCCTGGTGAATTGGTTTTCTTGGGATTGTCAGATAGACTTTGCCAATGACATGTCCAGAGGTTTAACAGCAGAAAACTTAATTTCTCCCAGCAGGCAAACAACTCTACATAAGGAGAATTTGATTATTTACCTTGTGGATACACCTAAATGTGAAAATCCTATAACATTTAGTCTCCTAAAGGAAGAATAACTTTGCTAGCACTGCTATAATTACTATGCTTTCAGGAACTTAGATGTGTTTTATCTAAACAAGGATTAATAACTTTCTTCCTCAGATACAGCTATTTGCATACAACCATAAAAATACTACCCTTTTGCTCACAAGTAAGGGAATAATCACCAGCAAATAAAATGGAAGCTGCAGCTTTAACATACATTTTATTGACTCTAAGCAGATTAGGTTTCCAACGCTGTAGATATTGGAGTCTGAAAGCAGTGTATGGCACAGCTAATCTAAAACATTCCATCAACACTGATGATTCGAACACTGGCAGGTTGTTTTCTAAGTGATGTCTTTGTGGTATACAGGTGGAAGACAGTGAACTCATCAACAAAAATCAGAGAGAGTAAGCTTTGGTTTAGAAGAGAGATCAGTAGCCTATTACAATAAGGAATTTGGGAGTGGTTACATTACCTGGTTTTGCTTTTTCTTTTGTGGCTGGTGCAGTAACATTTTTCCTGGTTCTGGTGGTTGCAGATGACACTGGCCATACTGCATGGATGAAGAGTGGGAAGGTCACACACATGTCCAGCTTGTTTACGTGCTCCGTAACCTCGTTTTCCTCTACTAAAGGCAGTGCTTCCTTGATGCAGTCTTTCTCAGGACCTGGGCTTGCTGAAGACTGGTATTACTGGTAAAGATTGAAGCGAAACAGGCAATGAGCACATTGGTCTTTTCCATGTCTTCTCTCACCATAATTCTTGCCCATTCAGCAGTGTGTCCCATTTTACTTAGTCGTCCTTCTCTCTTTGTAGAAATTATCCTTGTTGCCTTTGACATCCCTTGCCATATCCAACTCCAGGTAGGCCTTGGCTTTTCTAAATCCATTCCAGCACAATCAATGTCTCCATACTCCTTGTGGGTCACCTGCCCTGCTGACGTCTTGTATACACTCCGTTTTTATATCTGAGCTAGTCAGAACTTATTCCTGTCTCATTTACTTCATTTTCAGCTCTCTGAGACAGATCACTCTTGAGTTTGGAGAAGGCGTTTCTTGAGCATCAGCCAGTTCTCCTGGATACCTCTTCTTTCCAGGAGCTGTGCCTCTCACCAGACCAAAACATGAGGCATAGTCACCACTAGTTCTTTGTCTATGAGAACTTCCCAGGAGTACCACTCTGATTAAATCAGTGATAGACTTTCAAGGCACACATTCTCCTGACCTTGTTCATTCTGGAGCAGGAAAAAACAAGGAAAAATACTGAATTCTGGCACTACTTCACTTATACAGTTTTGTAAATCTGTCCTAGGATAACTATTGTTGAGGTCGAAATGCTTAAAAGGAATCCATTTTAAATGGATCTTTAGAATGTACGTCACATCTGTGCTCAAAATATACCACACATAAAAGATCAAAATTAGGACACTTTTTAACTATTAGATGAATTACATATGTTGAAGCTGGAGTTATACTGTGTAATTGGATACTCCTGATACATATTCACGTCAGCTACTTTGCAATTAAAGTTTCCAAATTCAATATTCAAATAGTAGTTTTGCTAAAATAAATTTCTTTTTCTTTTTCTTTTTTTATTTTTTTTTCAGCTATTCTAAAATCCATATATTCTCATCCATCAGGAAGACTTTCAGTTAATAAACGGACTCTGCAACCTACAATAACAGATCTTCTGTGCTGTAGAACATTCAAATGAAATCCTTACAGTATGATCCTTACAGTCTTGATAAGGTCATATCTGTAAGGATAAATTGTTATTTTGTGCCAGTCTACAAAGATTTCAGTATACTTTCAGATATAAAACAAGAACAGCCCTACATTAATATATCATAACTCAAATCCAATAAATATAAATTGTCCTTTTACTGTAAGGAATGACACCTAGTTTGAAGTAGAATTAAAATCAATGCTCGCTTTTTACTTTCTCAGTTTTATCTCGTGCAATATTTGCCAGACTCATGAAAAGAATTTTTGTGTCAGAGGTGGGCTTTCAGAAATTATATTTAAAATAAACAATCTACTGATAAGAACTTACAGATAATTCTATTTTTAAAACCAATCTCAGGGCATCATGTCACTAATGGCAAGGGTAAATACAAAAAAAAAATTGTATTTTTATTGCTTTGGGCTTGCTAGTAATCACAAAATAAAGTAATGGAAGTATCTTACTGTATTCTAAATGCTATTCTGAGGACATTGTATTTTTAAATTTTCTTTTCAAGTACTTAAAATTCTGTAAAAAAGTTTTACCTGTAAGGACAGTTTATTGAGCAAAAGTGTGGGATTTGGATCTTTTCTAAAAGGGAGATGTGCAAATCCTTTCCCTGCCAATTACAGTTTTCCAACTCAGGCTCTCACACAGTGCTGTTAGCTTGGGCAAAGCAGTAAGAGAAATAGGCAAAAGAACACATTTCTGGTCTTTAATAAATTGCATGGATCAGCACATGGACTGAATGCCATTTGGGTTAATTTATCTCCTATCCCAGCAACTATTTAATGTATGAATAACATTGGGGTTTTGCTCCTTTCAACCAAAGGGTAGTTGACACTGAAATTGTATAAACTTAGATAGGATAACTTCTTTAAAAAAAAAGGCTAATAGTCACATTTTAGGTACAGGCTAATAATCCTTTACTATCAGTGCCATATCTTGACCAGATCTGATTAAATGAGTGTCTTATTGCCACTTTTCTAGGGTAACCTGAAAATTGGGTTGTTGTTTTACTATTTATGAATCACCCAAATTTCTGCAAATTACATTGGCAAAAATCATTAACCTCCCTGCTACACTGGGCTCTGGAAGGCATTATCATTTTGTCTGTGCAATGTAGTAGTAATGAACCTGTCACCATCCATGGAAACAGTACTGTAAAGAATGAAAATATATGGTATTACTAAAGTTTCCGTTGTAATATCTGAGAAGTAATCATGATAATGTGAGCAGCTGATATGAAATTCAGAGGAAAGAGGAACTGAATGCCGTAGTTTTTCAGTATGTCACAATTCCAAGAGCCTTGCTGCCCTTTCTACAGCTCATCAGTGCTGACTCTGGGAGCTCCCAGGCAACATCAGGATAAACCCTGAAGAAGCACAAGGCAAGGAAATGTTTTTCAGCATTGAGACAGTCCTCTCCCGGTTTTGCCTTTAACAATAAACTCCATTTGGATGTATCCTCCCCCAAAATTTTCTCCCTGTGTATTTGTGTTAAATACAGTAGAAACGAAGAAACACATGCATGTTATGCACGTTTCCCTTTAAAGTAAAAAACTGATGAATTCATGGCTAGTCCTATTGGTTTGATTTGCTCATCTACTTGCATCTGAAGAAAACAGACATCACTCTGTTCCAGAGCACATTATGTTCCCGGTTGTCCCCCGCATCTCCATATCCCCATTTTGTTGCCTTTTTTTTCCTTCTGTTTCTTTTTTTTTTTTTTTTCTTTTCTTTTTGTTTTTCTAGTATAGAAAATTTGTTTACTCCTGAAATATAGGAGAGAGGGAGAGATGGAGGAAGAGAGAGAGGTGAGGGACGGCAGTGCCTTGATCTCTGTTCTAGAACAAGTGCTGAACAAATCCTATAATGTATGGGATGGGAGCGGGTTGTAGAGGGTGGGAGAAGACTGGATGGGAACCATTAAAAGCTGGGGCAAAGAGGAAAGAGCATGTTAACAAGCTGAGTCGAGGAAAAATCAAGCCAAATGGTCCCCAATCCATACACAAATGGAAATCCCAAGCAAAGCGTCAAATTCACAGTAATATATAAATGGCGATCCTGAGAAAAAGCCTGAAAGGAATGCTCAAAAAGAACAATAAGCAGCAGGAGAGGTAAGGTTTGTTCTATCAAATATGAAACAGTGGTCACAAAGCAAAGTTGATTTGTTAGACCATATTTATTGTGGATGTGATAAAATCAGGAAAGATGTGGAAAGAAGTGAAACTGACAAGTCTTTGTGATGTCTCCTCATTACATCTGTTCTTGGTGACTGTATGAAATTGCAAAATCAGCACAGGACATATCTCAGTGCTCAAAGATCATCATTATTATCAGATATAATAGGGAATAAAATAACAAAGGGAATCAGGATGCAGTTCCTAAAAGCACTGAATGTGTTTTTAAGTTTAGAGTGTCCTTGAGTAATCAGGCTGTGCAGCTAGCATGTGTGAGAGTTTAAGATGTCCTGCATGCATTGCAGACCTGGGAAAAATTTAGAAAAATAAAAAAGTTCATGCTGTTAAAAAGTGAATGGATTGTACACTTGTAATTTTTTGTGAGAGCTCTAAAGACTATGTGAAACGCCTCACAAGAGTAAAGGCTGGAAATTCAGTTAATGTCTTGGGCTAAATTAGTGTCTCATGCCTAAGACAAAAAGGCACAAAAAAGGGAAATGTTATTTGAAAATGTAATTTTATAATAGAGAATGTATACAAGAAACTGGCACAGCTTTTATCTCAGCAGTTAACACCAGAAGCTAGCTGAGAGAGTAGAAAGATAAGTTAAAAAGACAGAACTTAGAGGAGACTATTGTCTCATTGACTGTATTCAGCTCTCTATGAACCCAAAGTTTCTGAGCTATTTACAAAGCATAATGTGAGCAATTGTGAGGGCTACTGTTTTGTTAGTTCAGCTTTTGAAAGAAAAGATGGACATTCAATTACTCACTCAATGAGCCAGATTCACATGTACGGAATTCACAGCATGAATATACATTTCACAGACTCTCTAATTTTTTTTGCCTGTGAATCTAAGCAGCCTTTTCCAAGCATAGGGATAGTACACTCTGGCAAAGTTTTTTTTTCTCATTTTCTTTACACTACTGAAAATCAAAATTCTGTAGACCATCTTCCATTATGAGATGGAGAACATGCTGCTAGAGGAGAAAAACACCTAACGGCATAGAAGAGAGGAAACCAAAGAAAGAACTTTAAAATCCAGAAAAAACTGTTATTCTTGCCAACTAAATGTGAAAATGTTACACTGATTATTCTGGACTGAGCTTATGAGGACTTGTTGTAAATTCCATGAGGAAGATGGTAATTTAAATATGAACATGGATCAGTGTATAGTTCTCTTCCAGACTTTTAAGCTAGTCCACACTTGCATGACTGTATGTCTACTTGTGTTTTTCAGGCCTAAGTCTGTTAGTCTCCAATCACTGAAAGATTATTACCAGAAGAAAAGTATTTAGAAACCCTTTATTGAGTGTGATATTCATTTACCACTTGCGTTGCGAAAAAGGAAAATATCCAAATCCACCAAGCATTACTAGGTTCTGGATCTCAAATGCTTAGATGATTGATGATCAAACACTTCTTAGAAGACTACGTGGTGCTTGGTAACATACATACCAGTGTGGCCTGTGGGACGACTTCCCAAATCCTGCAGGGATTGGGACAGTTCATGGACAGCTCTGGACTCAGCCCTTTTTGAACTCCACTGACGTGTCAACATGGAAACTGGTCCCTTCCCAGTCATCTAGATATGATGCTACTGTTCTCCCCAGTCTCCAGTCCAGCCAGTGGTAAAGCTTGGTGCAAATGCCCAGTAGAGGTGCACTCCGTACACAGACGGCCACAGATCAGCACAGGCAGAACAGTGCCTTTGCAGGCACCCATATAAACACAAACAGTTCTCATGCAACCATAACCTGAACTTGTTCTTTCCAGCACATAAGACCCAAAATTCACCGGATCTCAGGAATATGCACAGTAACAAGTTCCCATGGTTGTCTTTGGCAGCTGGCTCAGACTTGTGGTATCGCCACTGTCTGGGTTCCAGGTTCCTGGTTTCTGTGATAGTGTGACAGGGTGTTCCACCTCCATCTCTCACCCACAGGGCTGATGCGCTGATAGCCCAGGCCGGGTCAATGACCCAAGTCAACCACCCGGCAAGAGATTATCTCTTGGCACCTTGAGAGCCTGAATCCTGACCAAGGAATCAACATCTTGGTACAGGAAAACAGGTGTGGAAAGAGATGAAAAGAATAAGTAAGTGACCGAAAGACACACTTTTACACTATAAAAGGCACACAAAATATCACAGAGGTAGAAACTTTCCACATGTACTCTGAAGTGTGGAGGAGCTTCTCCCCAGGTCTAGATGCAGTTCTGTGGTTACTTCCTTGAGGATTGAGTGAAAGGGTCCTAGTGTATGTTCCATCACCGAATCGGAGTTGGTAAGATATATTGGTTTCCTAAGTTGTATTATTTCTTTGCTAGCTGTAACAATAGGTACCTTCTTGTGTGCTGCCTTCTCTCTACTAGTAGGTTTTTTAAATTTTTTTTTTTTATTTTATTCCTGTGTAATATGTAGTTTTATCCCAAGTCTTATGTCTGTTTATTTTGTGTCTAATAAATAAAAATTTCTGTCATATTAGACCTAATCGGCCCATTATTTAAAAACTTGCAAACGAGACTGGGTCTTGGGGTGTGGGCACCCCAAGAAAGGTCACTGCCTGCTGCCAAAGGCCTAGGCAAAAGGCAGAGATTTATCTAAGCTCCTGTCTCCATTCGTAAGAGATAGTTTGCCCCTAAAACCGCATATACCCCATAGCCATCTTTCAGCCCTACTAGCAAGCCACTCCAGTTCCAAGTTCACTAGTCGATCACACCTGCACATACACACATACAGGAAATGTACACACAAAACAGTACAAAAGAAAACTCAGTAAGGTAATAAGACCTGTGCTGATCAAGTGAAGACTTAGAGTGCTCAGTTTCTTTTTACCTCCCTTTTCTGTCTTCCTAGTGATGGTCTTCCCTGTTCCATCCCTGTCTTTTTCTTCCTTGAACTTTAGTCTTTCCTCCAAAACTCCCCTAAATGCTTTTTGCATTCTCACACTACCCTTAAAACATGGAACAGTAAGCTTTATACATCCTCAGAATCTCCTAAAATATTTCATGAGTTTTTTTCTTTCTTACAACACCCATACCAATAGCCTATAATAATCTTGTTTCCTTCTTCCTGTCAATTGACAAGTGTTGGATGAAGATCTTCTAAGTCTGACATTTTTGCAATTGTTCTGATTGTTCTGTGCCTTCTGGACTTCTTACAGTCTTCACCACCCACTGTCAGCCAGGGTCTGTGTATCTGAGTATTTAAACTAATCATTATCCTGGCTTTTGTAGGGTAGGAGACAAAATTGGCAATGTAGTACTCCTGTGGCAGATGCTATGTCAAAGTTGTTTCCTCTTGCAGGTGAATGGATTTGTTCAGGGACCAGCCTCTGAGACTGGGTAACACTCTTTAAACCTGGTCATGCAGAAATCAGCAGGAAGACAGCCATCACTTTTTTTGGTGTCAGACTTTCATCCCCGCTGTTTTATTGCAGAAGCTGATACATGCATTTTAAAAAAAAATTCTCAGTAGTCTCTTGGCCCCTTGGGGAGGAATGTAATAATAAAAGCTGAGACAAGCCAAAATATGTATCACAGAACCATCTAGGCACAAAGCACAACCTAACACTAGTGAAGGAAGTCTCGTTTGAGTTCTCTTCTCTGATCGAAGAGAAAAAGTGATCAGCATTTAATTTTTTTGAAATATGTATCTAGCTTTACACCTAGGTTTGCACACTTGCAGTAGATACAGCATTTAGTGTCTCTTACATTTGCTTTAGGCTCCTTTCAAATATGAGAAAGGTGAAAATTCTTAGGCTGTGATCTCATTTTTAAATGTGAGTACATCACGCTGTAAGATGATTGACCCTTACTCAGGCATGGCCTACACTGCAGCATTTCACTGCAGGTTGCATCCACCAGAAGCCCTAAAGTAAAATGAGAGAGACTGCTGGTTTTTATCCATCTTGCTGTGGTAAGGAAGAATAAAATGGCAAGATCTGTATGGTAAGAATATGCACTCTACCCAGCAGCAGACAGTGTAAATGACAGAACCTGTGAGGGGCTTTAGTGATACAGTAAATCATATGCATACATTAGAGATTGTAAATAAAATAAAAAAAAAAAAAGAAGAAGGAAAACAGGCAACCAGTTGAACACAAAACAGAAATAGACAATATGTAGACAGTAGTTCTGGTGAAGAGGCATGTTGCTTATTCAGCAACCAAAGCACTACAATTTGGCACCCAATCTCAAATCTTTTTGTAGCTCAAGTAAAGCTCTAGTGGAAGCCAATTACCCATAGGCCAGTAATTGCCTTGATTATCTTAATCTGAGCTTTTTCAGTAATTATGTGACATGACTAATTTTCAGGTCTGGCCCTGTTTTTATTTACTACTAATCCCCACACACGCACACTTCGACCTCCTGCAGATTGACTGTTTAGCAATAAAAATGGAGGAGTTAATAACAAGAATAATCAACAAGGTCAAGCAGGACTGACAACATCTGTGTTTTCTATTAAGAGTGACAGCAAACCATGATAACATGCTACTGATAAACTATGTGATTGTCACTTTTAGGTACTTGTGGTCAAGTTGGAAGGAATAAAATAACTGTATGAGAACAAGAGAAGAGAGGGCGTCTCCCTAAGTAACATACTGACATGCTGCTTATTGTAGCCTATGGAAAACTCAATGGCAACCATATTCTTACACTATTCGTGCAATCATTTATAGAAGATAGAATTATTTATAGAATAATTTTTATAGAATAATTTTAAATTGGAAGAGACCTACAATGATCATGTAATGAAACTGAGGAAGAGCTCTGCCTGTTTTCACTGTGTACTGTAGTGCATTATTCCTCTTACTAAGGACTTTAGAGGCAAATGAAAAGCGTAACATGTCAGAGTATTATAACATAACTGAAACTGGGGTCTGCAACTTCAGGAGCCTTCAACACCTGCATGGCTATATGCCCTAGGCTTTGGGAACAACTCTTTTTTTATTATTTTCTTAGTAGTATTAACCAATGCAATTAGTTAGCAATTCATTTACCAGAGTCTGCTAATATTAAAAAAAAAAAAAAGAGCATTTACTACAGCTTCTTTCTGTGAAGGCTGGTTAAGACTGTTATAGTGGAAAGTCTTATGTCTTAGGAGACAGAGAGGAGCAGAAAACTCATTATTTTCAGGGCTGTCAGGTGTTATTTCACTCACCGTCAGGTCTACCATAGCTTTCCCTGGAGTCATCTGGTGCTGCAGTGGCAATCAGCTGAGCCTGAGCTCACATCAGCTGACAGAGGTTGATGGCACAGCTCTACCTTGTGGTCTCAGCTGTTGTGTGCTATCTACAAAATGTTTTCTAAGTCTAGTCTGATATAAAACCTTTTTTTTGGTGAGGGCTGTTTAATTATCTGTAACAGACTGTGTATCTCTCATCATATCATGTAAGTATATGTATATGTATCATATTTTTTAACATTATTATATTATTCTTCTTTTGGGGTTGGGTTGTTTGGATTTTGTTTATTTGTTTATTTTGTTAAGTGAATATACTCTAGTTCCCTGCAGGTATGCAGCATTAGCAATGTCTGAATGCCTATCCATTTGCTGCTGAAGTCAAACAGAGGTAAAAAGAACAGAAGAGTGACTAGAAATATGAGTGTAGGGAATTCAATTAAAAAACTGCTGTTTGACTCTAAAATATTCAACTAATAAAGCTTTCTCAATCCCTGCTAATAAATTCTTCCCAATGTGCTTAGGTGGTGTCAGAAAAGGAAAGGAAATGTTGCTCCTCTAATCAAGAGGGAAAAAAATATGTTAACATGCATAAGTATAAAAATACAAAATATGTTTCTCAAACCTACTTTTCAGTATGTCGTGGTTTAGCTTGGCCCAGGTTTTTCTGGTGGGGGTGGCCCACAAAGATGGCTCCTCTGTGAAGCTTCTCGAAGCCTTCACCATGTCCAGCTCTGAGGTGATGGACATGCTGCTGGCCAAGCCTGGGCCAATTAGAGATGTTGGTTACGCCTCTGTGAAAAACATATTTAAGAAGAAATCAAAACAATGGGTGCACACACTTTTCCTTAGCCAGAGGAGGAGGAGTAGGTGAGAGTATGTGAGGGAAAACAACATGGAGAGACCAAGGTCAGTGGAGAAGGAGGGGGAGGGGGAGCTCCAGGCGCCGGAGCTCTGCAGCCTCTGCAGGCTGTGGTGAGGCCATGGTGAAGCAGGGGGTGCCCCTGCAGCCCAGGGGGGCCCACGGGAAATGCTGAGATTCACTCGCCCATGCCAAAGCGAGTGGATACCCTGAAAGTGGCCGTGGT